>SNQJ01S0002520.1:498794-560298 GCA_010110895.2 Picea sitchensis
TGGCGAGTTGTATCATAGGGCCCTGAGGGGGCAGAAGTTGGAGGTAGATCGACTCACTCGGGAGTTGGAGAGCACTCGAGGATTCTTGAGAGGCACACAGACCACCCTTCAAGAATCAGAGTCTATATCAGATGGGTCTCTTGAGGAGATTCATCATAGATCCACTTCATCTATCTTAGTGGACACTCAGATGTATCAGTCAGTCACGTTGACAGAGGATGTTGATGATCTAGCAGAGGAGCACTAGTTGATGGGGGACACTTCCATTAGTGCATTGGGAGTGGTTGATCTCCATATAGAGATTGATCCAGCCGTACGCGTAGGATCTGTGATGCAGCATGAGTTTGTAGGAGATGACAGGAGTATGCCGGAACATACAGTGATGGGGGATAGTTCACAGAGTCATGCCGAGATGTATGGTGACATTCAGAGGGGTATAGTGCTTTGCAGGGAGGAGACACACTTAGGGGAGTATGCCTATTTCACTCTTTTGCAGCAGCCCATAGTTATGATTGAGCACCTTCACCAGATCAGCAGTCGCATGAGGAGAGATAGACAGTGGCTGAGAGCATGGAGAGTGCCTAGGCCGAGGCCACCTGACATGACTATCTCTATGGCATCCAGCCAGAGAGAGAGGGATCGTCATAGGCAGCCAGTTGGAACTTGGTGTGTGAGAGAGAGCAACATGGGGAAGGTGGTAGCAGATGAGCACATAGGGCTTCTGGCAGTGATTAGCCTCACACAGAAGCAGTTAGAGGAGATTGGAAGTGATAAACTTTCAAGTTTGCCATGGGACCCAGGAGTCCGTTTTGTTAGCACGATGTTCATGTTGACCCAGGTTGCACCAGAAAGCCAGACACTCCACCTTGGTTTTGTTTGGAGTGGGTCTACAGGTACTTTTCCTATGGGGCGAGACTTTTCCTTCCACTTGATCATCAGGATAGGGCATAGAGATGTTTGGACATGTACTTCTTCTATAGATATTCCCTTACAGATACAGTTTCTGGACATCAGGTCTGGTGGTCACAGGTATTTCAGCTGGAGGACCCAGGAGAGGAGGGTTCAGGATGTATGCAGGGGACAGATAGTCATGGTCAGAGTAGTGCAGTTTCAGCATGACAATCTTCGACAGAGGTTAGCATGGGACCCAGGGATTGCAGGATTGAGCAATTCATTGACTGACAGGGGAGAGTGGACCATTGCAGGGGAAAGTCACTCTATCTTTCCATTGAGCTTCAGTGTGGAGAGGAGTGCATCACTTGCGGGTGCCTCACGGAGGTCTTGCATCACCTCAGTCAGGCATCAACATGTGCAGTTGATGGAGGCCATGTGGATCTTGGTAGAGATTTGGAGAATTGACTCATTTCGAGATGAGTCCATGTGTCATGTGCAGGAGGTTCACAGGGTTGATATCTTTCAGGACTATGCTTCGCAGAGTATTACAGTTCACTTCCTGATATGGGATCCAGGGGGTGGAGTGTACTATTGTTCGTCTTTGGATGGGTTCGGCTATGTACCTCATTGACCAACATGGGAGAGTGGACCATTGGAAAGTCACTATCTTTCCATTGAGCTTCTCAAAGCAGGGAGAGGAGGTATCACTTCATGGTGCCTCACCTGAGGGCTCTAGATCACCTCGGGGCCTGTGCATCAACATGTGCTTGATGGAGGCCATGGATCTTGGTAGAGATTTTCCTCTATAACTGACTCCATTCTGAGATGAGTCCATGTATCATGTGCGTGGAGGTTCACGGTTGATATCTTTCAGGACTATGCTTCGCAGAGTATTGTAGTTCATTTCTTGATATGGGACCTAGGGGGAAACATGTGTGAGTGTTCATTTTTGGATGGGTTATACTATGTACCCCATAGGTGGATATGGGATCCTCGTATTTTATTTGAGATGATTTGGCTATTGCTTGAGGACAAAAAATTTTCTGTTGTGGAGGACCAAATAACCCCACTTTGGGACATCATCACAGGCGTAGATTTGGGAGGATGATCTCGAGTAGCCGATGGATGCTAGGAGCAAGTACAAGGGTATTTGAGACGCATTTTTGGATCCATCTTGCATTGATGCCGATCACATTCCATCATTATGAGCCATTTCCATGTTGTCTTTGGCTTCAAGCAGCATCTGAAGGATTTCCATGATTTTGACTATTTTGTTACAAGTCAATGAAATTCAACCCAAGAGGTCAGCTTTGGGCAATATTACTTGGAGGAACCTCTCCCCTGCTGTACAGCTCATTTGAATCGAGGAGAAACACTGTAGGATGGGATGGTTAGAAGTGATTTTTAGTGGCTAGGGAAGCCACAAGAGGAGATAAAGAGCTTTTCAAAGGTAAAAAGGTTAATTAATTAATAAAGTGATTTTGAATTAATTAATTAAATATTAATAAATGAAAGTCACTTTGAGGGACACAAGGTGAGCCAAAAGTATAAAGGAAAGGCAAGCCCCTCATTCATTCATCTAAGGATCTTATTTTGATTGGGCTTCTAGCTAGTGAGAGCCCAATATTAGGGTTTTGAGGCTCTTTGGACATCAAACCCCAGGATGATCTAAGCAGGAAAGATCTAACCTGTTCATCCCAAGCTTGGTCCGAATGCACACTCTCCCACACCATCTTGAAGTTCCAGATCTACTCAAGGCCAAGTGTGGAGGATTCTACATCACCTCAGCGTGCAGACAGAGAGAGGGCTTAATCTGTACTGAGGGATTCCACAAGAGGGCTTACCCATCTTTGGAGAGATTCAAGTTGTAGGATACAAGGGTCAGCTAAGTATTCCCATCACTTGGGTTTCTACTGCGGTCTTTGGACATCGTGATCTAGTGCTTTCCGAGACGCTTTTATGGCTCAGGATTTCATTTCGAGCAGTTGGGGGCGAATTGAAGAGAAGGGGAGGGCATTTTGAGATCCGTGATCTGTCCGAGTATGCTACATCAGATCTGACCCCTCGAGACTTCACCTATGCGAGTTGCGTTGTTCCTCGATCTATATTTCCGGAGAGTTTTAGAGCATTTGAGGCCTCCTCTGCCAGGCTGAGTTATCTAGGGTTTCATCATCTAGTGGGCACACCATTCGGGATTTACATTCTACGGAGATTGAGAGGATCTTGGAGATTCTACTACATGGGTTGTTCTTACCATCATCCCATCTATTAGTTTCCATATTTATTAGGGTGATTGACACTTTTGGCAGCAGGGCAACTATTCAGGGTTTCAATCATCTGAGTGGGGCCTCACCCATTCAGCATTCTCGATCTACAAAGATTGAGAGGATCTTGGAGATTCGGTCACCCTGGTTGTTCTTACCATCACCCAACCTATCAGTTGGCATATTTATTAGGCTTATTGGACACTTTTGGCATCGTGGCCTAGTTATTGAGGGTTTCAACCTTCATTGGAGGTGGCATTCTTCACCGAAAGTTTGGCATTCAGGATCCGCTTTGTATTGACCCTTCATTTCTATCTGGAACCTTTGGGAGGCATATTTGTATTAGTGGAGCATTTCTGCAGCGTACTTTGTATTCATTATTCATCTTCTTTGGCCATCCATAAGCATTCCGTGATCGGCATCTTCATTGTGGAAGTGTGTTTCTATTTATGAATAAATAAGAATTGAGACTTTTTGGCTTGTCTATCTTGTATTGCATATGGTTGAGGTAGGTATGTTCCATATACCCTTTCTCGCTATTTTGTCAGACACACATATAAACACACCTCCAAAAGGTATATCGTTAAAGTAAGCCGACCTAAATACCCCACCTAAAAGCCTTTAAAAAGACACCAAATCAGTGATGATCCCTGTATAATGGCTTGGGATCATTAAAAAAAGGCCAAGACGGAAGTTTGATTTCCTCGGTCAAATTCCAGTTTGAATCAAGTCAAGCAAGCCATGATGAACTCTAAGAAGTCCGGAGAAGCCAGATGGAGCTTCAACCCTTTAGAGCACTGAAGACAAGGATTGACCCCATTCTTGCTAAGAACAAAGTGTTGGACAGTGTGAAAGGAAATATCATGAAATGTGAGTTTGAAGAAGGGGAGAAGAGAAGGAACCACAAAACATTGGTACTGGGTGGAGAAGTTCAAAGATCGCTGACATCAATGCCATGAGTATCATAGTGGATTCCATAAAAGACCACTTGATACCCCATATCTCCCATCTTGACTCATCAAGAAGATGCACGATGCCCTAACTAATATCTTCTCGCTTAGAAACATTGGACAAGCATGAGTCCAAGAATGAGCTCCATGACATGAAGATGAATGATGACGCATAACATAACATCATACTTTGTAAGGATCTCCCAGCTAAGAGATCAACTACAAGCTATTGAAGAGATCACTGTAGAAAAGGAATTCAGAACATAGTACTAAATGGTCTTCCCAAGACATGGGATGCATTTGCCAAGCATGAACACAAGGAAGGAGTACCCGACATTGAAGAAATTTGGACTTGATGAGCTCAAGAAGAACTCCGCGATCGTTCTAAAAAGAGAAACCCCAAAAGAAGTACTGAAGGATCAATCCTTCACAGAAAGATTCAAGAACTTAAGAAACAAAAAAGCCGGTCCAAGGAGGAAGCCAAATCAAGAGAAAGACATTCGTAAATACAATGTTTCAATCACGTGGCACGGGTCACTCAGCAGGAAACTGTCCCCGAGCTAAAGAAAAGCAACAAGAAACACGAAGCGTTGATTGTCGAAGAAAAGGAACCACAAAGAAGATTAAAGCATGATGGAAGACATTTCTTCTACTAAAAGGTAACAACACCCCTCTTACTCTCTTCTGTACATAATCTTGCTTGCATCGCCTTTGTACATATTATCTTGTATATCTATCTCTTTGAAAACAATGTGTTCCAAGAAGAACTATACCTATGAAAGAACAACAAGATAAGAATGAGTATCATTATATAATACACATGAAGGATGAAATACAAATCATGTGAAAGCTAATAATCAGAATAAATCATGAAAAGACTTAGAAGTCAAACATCAAGAGAAATTGAGAAAGACTTACACATCACAAATGGAAGCGTGGACTCTGCTAAGACAAGAGAGCCAATTATATACGTAAGACAATAAGGGGATGCGATGAAGCATGGACTCTATATATGGTAGAAGCACAATAAGGATGAAGATCTAAAGCATGGACTCACGATGAAGGGGAGTGACATATGCACTCTTACGAAGCAAGGGTTAGGAGGGAGCTAACCTATGATCCATTGAAGATGATGAATGTACATATCCACAGTAGTAGCCATGAAAATGCGACGTTGTTCAGCTCAACCGCAGAAGAATCCCTCTTCAAAGAGAAGCCTTAAAGAATTCTTGGTTGTCCATCCAAATCCGTGATCCCATGATGAAAGGTAGAAGTGGAATCTCTAAGGCATGGAATCTATACAAACCCATGGACCCAAAAGTAAAGAAAACATGAAGAGGAACATATGCATTCCAACCAACCATTCTATCAAGAATCACAAGATTACCACCTGATATGAACTCACTCAAAAGAAATCAAGGTATAAACTTAAAAAGTCATGATGAAGAACAGTGTACTGAAGACTTATGAATGAAAGACTATGCAGATCTAGAACCGAGGTTCTCCCAGATAGAGGAGAAGACTATGATGATTGATTGTCCAGTACACCAGACTTATCTAAGTCATTATATTATCCACAACATCCATGAGCTCTAATTCTACATCAGATGAATGCATAGAATGTTCTCTAGAAGAAATTAAGTAAAGAGCACATGCAGATCAATCTCAATACTTTGAGGCATACCCGAAAGATAGCTACTCCCCAGATGCAGATAAGAAGAAGACAACTTGGTGGAGAACCTCCAAAGGACAACAGAAGCATGGTGAAGATTTCATATAAAATCAAGATGATCAATTTAAGATCAACTGATGACGTAATAGCAAATTCACATGAATATGTTCCAGCTTTATCCAACCATATATAATTCTATTGATCGCATCTACATGAAGTTTCCTTCTACGTTGTTCTAGACTACGCATTAGCATTGCATTATCCATGATGAAGTCTAGAAAGAAGAAAGGATTCTCCAATACATATCTCCAATGCGAGCGCATAAGATACATTTTGGTAAAGCCCTTATTCAAGATGAAAGAACTTGCATACCCAAGCTAAAGCTCGTGGAAATAAATCTATTAACAGGAAGGGAAGACTCTCCAAGCTGTAGGCTAGTTGCCAAACATTTATTTTGTGGATTGAAATAACTCTCCGCTAGGAGGGGAGCATTATTCAGAAGTCCGTGATTGATTGCATGCTTTCCGCTCGAAGTGGATTGAGATTGACCCGACGCGAACTTCCCATTGTAGTTAACATGGAGGTAGACCGATTGCTGATGTATCATAGACACGACTTCCCACTATGGGGAGTGGTATAGGACGCTCATTCTCTTGACACCACTCGTAGTGGTCATAGAATGTCCACGGGCCATTCTTTCAAGTCTCGCCGCCAGGATACTACAACCATTTGAGGTTGATGCGTGATAGTTATTCCTCGAGGGCGCACTCATTCTTTCCAGTTAACTTTTTTTAGTGTTGGAGGAATGGCCCGTGGTGGGGAATGGTTCGACGCTACTCCCTCGGGTATGCACTCCATTCACTCCGTGTTACACACTGTTTGGGTGCTCCGAGGAATGGCCCGTATGGGGAGGGTAGTCCACGCCAACAATCGTGTGACGCTTATTCCCGAGGGCAGACTCCATTCTCTCGAAGTTACACTTTGTTTAGTGTCGGAAGAATGCCCGGTGGGAATAAAGTCCGCAATGCTTCATTCCTTAGGGTAGAGCCATTCCCCCAGGTTACACTTCATGAAACGAGGAATGGACTAGGTGACGAATGGTCCAAGCATTTCTCGAGGGTAAACTCATTCTCCTGTGTTAAGCACCCCTTTGTTTAGTGTTGAAAGAATGGTCTAGTGTGGAAATGGTCCAGGTTCACAAATCATAAACAATCCTTCTTCCTTGGTTGAGAAGAATGGGGCGATAGCCCATTATTGATATTCTATGTTGAGGGTGTATTATCTCTTTCCGCACTCACTTATGTGAGTGAAAGATTGGCCTCGATGATTATTATTTACGTTATATATTGAGGGCGACATTCGGCTCGGATCTCACGCATCGGAGTGAAAGATTGGCCCGTGATGATTCATTGTTGATATTCTTATAATCGAGGCGCACACCTTTCCTCGTGATCTCATGTGACGGATTGAAAGATTGGCCCAGTTGATTCAGCTTTTATGATAACATTGTTTCTATGCGATGAAGACTACCGGGTAGGCGTGACATTCTTTAGATCTCACGCATCGGAGTGAAATATTGGCCCGTGATGATACGCTTTTATCATAACATTGTTTCTATGCGGATGCTCTCAGATGTTTGAGAGCTATGAAGACCATATGACGTAGATGAGGACTAATCGGTGAATGTGTTTCACCCTAACTATATCGCTACGTTGTTGATCAAGTACTTGTGTGTTATTACTTGATGTATGGTAGTTAACCACCGAATTGTAGTTGTACCACGCATGTGAATAGACACAGTGTGTTCTATCCTTGTTATAATTGTCTCTGAAGACTATCAGCAGATTATTGGAGATGATCATTCATATGAATGATGAATGATCATTTTCCGTGACGGAAAACGTCAGAGGCTTTTACTCCTTCCATCACTCCATGGTGAGTGATTATCCAAAGATCATATCTAACTACCGATGAAGTATGGTTTCCGATGATGATGGTGCTAATGGTGATGGTGATTATCATGATCTAGTCAAGAAATAGTCTAGATGACTATATTGATGCTACCGGGTAAATGGTATGTTTTGTGCTCAAGTCCATTACCTGTAAATACCTCTCTAGCTAGGAGGGAGTGTTAATATTATGGTAGCTGCGGGAGGTATTTACCCCCACATGTGAACCTGACGAGAATAGAAGACTCTGGGAAGTAAGAGAAACCCTAATGAATTGGCTAATAACTCTAGAAGCCTTGTCGGCTCAAGAAGATAATTTATATTAGGCTATTAGCCTCCAAGAGAAGAAGTCGGCCAGAAATAATAATAATATACTGAACAGACACTATCCAGAAGGAGAAGTCGGCCCCAGCAAATCTGGCAGAACTAGTATAAATACATGGTGCCAATTCTCATTTGTCACATCTCAGGACTGCAGTTTTCCCAGTTGGTGTGCACTGCAGTTGCAGTTGGTGCGCAGGTTTGGAGGAGGGTTGCAGCTGCAGCTGCAGCAGTAGCTAGTTTCAGTATTGACTTGAATATCTCTTGGCTAGGGTTTGGAACATCTGATCAGTCTTTTGTGTTGCGCTATCCTTGGGGAGAGATGTGCTGCTCTTTGTTTGGCTATCTAGCCTAGGGTTTGCTTCTGGAGGAATTCTCAGGTCAAGGTTAAGGTGCTCGGAGGGAGGCTTCGGCCTGTGGTTGGGTGACGAGGGTATCGTCAATGGTAAAACGAGCACACCATCTTTTATATTCTAACAGATCCATGATGATGCAGGTGTATACAGGAGATCACATGAGTATGCAGGGGCATATAATGATGAGTGGTAGTTCACAGAGACATATAGAGGTGTACAGTGGGATTCATGGGGACGCACTGGATTGCAGGGAGGAGATGTACTTAGTAGAGCATGGAGATTCCTCTCCCTTGTAGCAGTATACAAATCTGGGAGATCACCTTCATCATAGCAGCAGTTGCATGAGTGATGATGGATGGAGAATGATTGACCCTCAATTTGTGGAGATACCTACTGTTGTACCCGATGGTTAGTGTTCAGTGATGAGTACAGGCGATTATTTACCATGGGTGCTAGTGGACGAGATTTTGATCAAGTCCTTGGGATTGACCAAAGCATATGATACTTTCCAGTCCTACTTTTGGCTACAGATATTTATGGTAGCCTTTCCCAATACTTTTATCATTGACAACAACGCAGAAGGAGCTAGACAGTGGTAGGGGACATGGAGAGTTGGTAGGATGAGACCACTTGACAGGAGTGTCTTGATTGCATACAGCAGGATAGGGGTGGGTCATCAGGGGAAGACAGTTGAGGCCCTAGGCATGATGGAGAGTATCCTAGGCCATGGGACAGAGGATATCTCAAAGTTTTCTACATATTCAGACTCTCATTGGGATGAGGGTGAAGGGATTTTGACAGTTACCAGTAGGGCACATCAGTAGTTAGTGGGGATTGGAAGTGATGAACTTCCAAATTTGACATGGGATCCGGGAGTCCATGGGGTCAAAAGTTTGTTTCATATTATGAGGATCCAGGAGTGGAGGGTATGGATACTTTGAGCAGACAGTCATGATCAGAGTAGAGCAGCATCAACATGATGGTACCTGTCAGAGATTAGCATGGGACCCTGGGATTACGGGGCTGGGCATTTCATTGACTGATGGAGACGAGCGGACATTTGCAGGGGGAAGTCACTTTTCTTTCCCATTGAGTTTCAGTATTGGGGAGAGCATGTCATTGGCTAGTGATTCATTGAGGTCTTGTAGTACCTCACTATGGTAGCAACATGTTCAGCCAGTGGGGGCCATGTTGAGTTTGGTATGGTCTGATATGATAGACCCATTTCGGGTTGAGGCCATGTGTTATTTGCAGGAGACTCATAGTGTTGATATGTTACAGAACTATACTCCACAGGGAATTGCAGTTCACATTCTGATATGGGACCCAGGGATTGGAGTGCTTGGTAGTTCAACGTTTGATGGAGTTGAGTTTCGAGTAGAGTGGTTTCTCGGGAAGTTGATTGAGATTCTTTGGCCATTGATCATTCTACTCAGCAGGAGCATGTGGGTGTCATACGTGGTGAGCACTTGGAGAGACCACATCTTGAGGGGAGTCTACTTTGTGTCACACAGGTGGATATGGGACCCCGGTATCATATGTAGTTGGATTCAGTTATTTCTTGAGGACAAGCAATATTCCAGCAGGGAGGATTGCAATGTCCCCATTTTGGGACATTATAACATTACAACATTTCAGAGTGTTATGCCTACCTGAGTAGCCAGATAGGGGTGACAGAGAGTTCGGGAGATATTGACGGGTTTATTTGGGCCCAACTTGTATCGTTCATCATCAGGATCCATTCCACACAACGAGGCTTTGGTTTCGTTGCATTCCAACGATTTTCGTAATTTTGAGTTATTATGGGGCATATCTTAATTAAATTTACTAAGGTCATAATGGGCATATTACTTGGAGAAACCTCTTAGTGTAATAGCTCATCGGAATCGAGAGGAAGAGCATCGCAGGATAAGATGATGAGAAGTGACTTTCAGTGGCCGAAGAAGCCATCAGGATGGATAAATCACTTTTTACAGGCAAAATGGTTAATTAATTAATTAATTAAGTGATATAATCAAGGAATAATAAAATAAGGTAAAAGTCACCTGGAGGGAAAAGGTCAACAACGAATTAGGGTTTCAGGAAGCTATAAAGGAAGGGTAAAGCAACGTAATTCATTATGCATTGTTATGATTTGATGTTGAGAGTTCCTAGAGGAGGAGGAGAGCTGACCTTACTATTTTGTGGATTTCTGGAGGAAACCACCACCATTGATCGGTTTTGGTGTTGAGAAACACCCTAGCCCATCGGAGATACCATCCAGGTATTACATCGTACTTTTCAGGAGTATCCATTGCAGAGTGCACAACTCAGCCAGTGAGGGGGCAAGTCAGTTTGAGGGTTTGGAGAGATGCACGAGATCTGTATCCAAATTGCAGTTTCCTTCCAACCCATTTGAGATCCAGCCAGGGCGCTTCTATTGAGCCATCGATCATTAGATTCTGACGACGGAATCTTGCATATCGACTCATTCATCCATTTAGGGCGCAGCTCTTCCGGATAGACATTTGGTGTTGCATGCAGAGTTTCAGAGCAGATCCGGACAAATCCTTCCGACCCATTTCCTTATTTGGCAAGACAATCATTTTGAGCCATATAGTAGCAGATTCCGTTGGTAGAATCCTTTGGAGAGAATCCAGTGCTCCAGGAGGTGCGCAAACCCCCCAGGGGTCCAGATCCAATGCCTTAGAGACCAGATTCAAGATCCAGCATTCACTCATTTCAGTCTAGAGGCCATGGCTTTTGGAGCAGTTTCCAGCGTATTATGACGGTCTGAACTTCTGGACGAGTTTTCCAACTGGTAGCGGTTACCATACTTCGTCGGAATCGCATATTTTCGTCGATCTATCCGTGCATGCATCAGATATGCTATCATCTTCTGATCATGGGTATTTTTATGTTATTTGATTGTATTCTAGTACTAATCCATGAGATCTGGCTGACGTTTATATTCTATATTTCCAGTAGGCTATTGTATTTCCAGGCCTGAACCATATGATACATGATATTGGGCAATTGATGTTCTTTACTTCTGCATGCATCCTTTATATTTTGTTTAAACCATAAATATGCAACATGCACATGCAATAACCAATATACACATGCAATAACCCACATGCACATGCAATAACCATCAAGATCTCAAACATACAACTGAAACGCATCTAGAAACCCCCAGTGTATCAGATCTGCAAGACAGAATAATAGATTAGTAGCAAATATATCGATCAGCGGGATCAAGGATATTTCAGTGGCCATCGATGTCCACCTAGATCAAGTTCCAAGAGGAATTCAAGGAACGGGTTCACAATTCGGGTTTCTTTAGCGATAGGGGGATGGAATTATTCTATATCATTTAAACCTATTGGTTGGTGAAATCCATGATAGCCCACGTTCTAGAGGAATGAAGTATTTTGCAACAAGACATTATGCACATAATTGAATTGTTGGATGGGAACTTCGAAGTAGTCTGCAAAGCTTTGTTTGGGGTCAGGATTGTTGTATCTTAGGTTAATGAGGATGATGAAGTCATGAACCTTAAAAAGATCCCTCATGACTCTATTGGAACATAGGCCAATCAAATTTGCATAGATTAAGACCCCCAACCTTTAGTCACAACTCATGAAGAATAAAGGGAGGTACATAAGCCAATGGACCAACCCTTGGAGGACATTATCCTATCCCCTTTTGTTTGAATTTGGAATGGTCTTTTACTACATAGTTTACATTTGTTGTTTTAGTATGATAGTTAGTGTTATTATGTCCTTTTGTTTAGCAGTAAATAGCCTAGGTTTTTTAAATGCTGGAGGACCTAATTTCCTTTTTGACCCTTCAAAGACATCTTTGACTTTTTTTCTACATGATATTTTTGATAGCTACGGAGTTTCCTTTTCATTATTATTTTGTGTTGAGATTTTTCCTTGATTAATTGTTTGATTATTTTTATTTTTATTTTCATGTTTTTATTATTATTATTTCCAAAAAAAACCTCACCAAATCCTCATTTTTCCCTAAAATATATATATGGAGAACAACTTAGTTTTTTTTTTTTTATTTCATGTTAATTTACCATAAATCTTAAAGATGTTTTCCTACATTTAAGGATGGCATTCCTAGTAAATTCATCTATATAGACTAATACACCTAATTTATATGAATTTGAACTATACACTTATTAGCAAAATCCAAACAATATTAGTAACAACTAGTTAAGTTAACATATTTTTCTATACAAATATAAAAAATAGAAATCATAATTATATAATTAGTAAACATTTATATGAAAATATGTCAAAACATTTACACACTTAATATGATAAAATAAAAATAAAATACCATATAACACAAATTAATTTTGCACAATTTTATGTTTTGATAAAAAAATTATATATATATACAAATAATCAATTTCCTATTCTCATTCATTCCTTCCTTCAAATGAATGATCCTTATTGTTTTCAATAAAATATCATTATTACAAAAAATATTTTCATAATTTTATTTTTAATAAAAAAATCATATATTTACAAATACTTAAATTCTTAATATTTTTAATAAAATATCATCATAATTTTTATTTTTATAAAAATATGTATATTTGCACATACTCCATTTCCTATACTTACCCGTTTAAATTATGGTTTCTTATTTTTCTGTTATAAGTGAGAAGGATTTTTGTTTTATATTTTTATGTGAAATTTGTTTAGCTTATTAAAAAAATAGTTTTTTATTGATATAATTATTTGTAATTTTTGTGATTTAAAATGTAAATGTATAATAAATATTTTTATATGAAATTTGTTTAACTCATAAATTATAGTTTTTTATTAATATGATTCTATTTAATTTTTGTAATTTAAGATAAAATATATGATAAAATATTGTAAATTAAAGTGTTTTTCATCTTATTTTCTTAATATCATAAAATTACCCATTTTCATAACATTTTATTTTCATAACATTTTAGATCCATTTTAAATCTTGTATAATATAACTTGAATCTTAATAAATAAATAAATCAACTATTTATTTCAATCACCAAACATTGATAATTTATAATAACATAATTTGAATCTTAATAAATAAAAAAATTAACTATTTATTTCAATTACCAAACAAATTAATAATTTATAATAATATTAATGATTTATTTCAGTCACCAAACAAATTGATAATTTATAATAACATTAATTTAAAACTTAGTTATAAATATTACTGCAATATTTCCCAATTCCATAAACCAAAACAAAAACAATTTTAGAAAATCATTTTCACATACATACACTAATAACTTGGCATTAGTAGTATACAATATGTAATAATGTTTAATTCCAACTAAAATCATAATGCAAACTTCTATTTTTTATCTGGATTAAATAACCTTATTTGTATATCTTAACTCCCGTTTTACTAAATGTCTAAAGAGATCAAATCTTCTTGAGGTAGAAACCCTTCCTCCTAACTCATTTTACAGTAGATATATACAAATTTCATTTACTTATTTTTTTTTTATTATTATTATTTAAGAGTTAACATTGCAACTCCACTTGAATTTAAGCACAGAATCACACATCTACCTAATACTGAATTGTAAAATGATCTATTGACAGAACAAGTTAGATCTTGTATCTAGCTCCAAGTTAGAAGTCACAGTTTGGTGAATGATTTTAATTACTGTTTATTAGTCTATTAGAACTGGTAGCAATTATGGAGCTCAATAGGATGTTGGTTCTTTTATATCTGAACGGACCTGGGAATAAACTTTATCTTCAATCCATAAACCCCACAAACAAGATATTTGCAGAATGACAGAAACTGTTATGAAAATTTAGTATTATACCAAGCCCATAAGTCAAAGGTTTTGAGCTTACCCACTGTGTAAGTTGCTTTCACATGGGATGCACAGACACTGTTTGTAACGAGGAAAGAGGCAATAAAAACTTAATTTAAGTATGCACAGTGGAACCATTACAGAATGAGCGTCATCATAATTTTATTATTATGGTCGTGGTGTAGAGATTGCAGTACAAGGCATGGAAGACCATCTGATCAGCTTTATCAATTTGATTTGTCCTTTATCAATTTTTGCGTGCATGTGGTTTCCACTTATTTCTGTTCGGCAGAGCAACCACCGGCCATGGAGTCATTGTACCTCCTCGGTTTTTATAGAACAAATTAATTATACACAATCTCATGATGCAAGAAATGATATACCTAATTTGTATATCATATACAATATCCTATGATCTACTGTTAGTAAAATGCAGCTATAGTCGGTCATCAGCGGTGTGATTCTCTGATTGGTGTTACTCTAATGGGAAGGCCCTTCTCAAACTCTACGAAAGGAAAAGCAAGCGCACGGTCTTCTTCTGTCAATTCCCAGCTGCCCCAACAATAAATAAATTCTCACATTCTTATTTTTTATTTTTATATCAATCTTATCATGTAAACGTTCAAACAAATCTGATACATATATATAAATATACCTGAAGTTGAGAACGAGGTGATGAAGGAAAACAGCAATCTCCAATTTGGCAAGTTCGAGACCAGCACAAAGTCGTGGTCCTCCTCCAAATGGAGTAAAATATGTATTGGGCTCCATTTTCTGAAATTTCCAGTCCAACCCAAATGCTTTTAATATTCAGTAGTCATAATTCCTCGTCAAAATGGATTAAATTATTTATCATTCAGTCAGATACCTTCCATCTGTGGGGATTGAATTCCAGAGGTTCATCATACAGATCCGGATCCAAGTGGACTGCTGCAAAAACTGGCAGAACTTTCCATCCAGCAGGGATGTCATATCCTGTAAGTGGAAAGAACATAAGTTTTACAACTACTTTGAACGCTGGGCATATAATACTCAGACTAAATATATGCAGAGACCTAATATTATTCCCAATTTAAGTCACAGACCTTTGAAATGCACGTCCCGTAATGCTTTTCTGTGCACAAAGCGAACCACGTTGCCTAGCCGAAGAGTTTCATTGATGACCTACTTCATCACAAGCATATAAATCTCTATCAAAATCTTACACACAGAAACCTACCATTTTGCTTCAAATTGAGGAGCTAGCGCCTTTATACTTACATTTTGGGTGAACTCCATGCTTTTGTAATCGTCCCAAGTTAAGGTCCCTGTGTTTGGGCTCTGCTGTTGCCTTGTTCTGGCTATGCTCAAATGCTCTGACTATTGAATTCGTGCAAAATATAGTTAGATGTAGTATAGTGCACAGAATGCCCAAATTACAGTACCTACTGAAATGTTTTGGAGAATATTCTCAGATATAGATATATCAAACCAAGTCATATTCTTTAATACACGTACGTACCCTGAGAGTATCCATTGCCCATAGCGACCTAGCCAGAAAATGCAAGGCCAGAGTTAAGGCCACTGCAGAAGTTTCATGTCCAGCAAAGAGGATATTGAGGATGAGATCGAGTATTTGCTCCGTAGAAAGCCTCCCATCAGCCATAACAGTGCTGAGGAGGTCGTCGTAGTGTAGGTGTGGATGTTTTTTCCTCTCGTCCATGGTCTTTTTCACACATTCCAGTATCTTTGCTCTAGACTGCCAAACAACACCAGAATTCTCAGCAACAAAACCAAACATTGAATTTCTTAACGACACCATAATTGTCAGCAACATAAGTATCGAATTGCCAAACGATACCAGAATTCTCAGCAACATAAAAGTTGAATCGCTAAACGACACCAAAATGCTCAGCAACATAAACGTTGAATTGTTCTCAGCAACCTATACATTGAAATTGCGAGCTCACGAGGTGCCCTAGAGTCTTGTGTCTGTTGCTTAGTATAACATTTACTAGGATTGAACAGAAAACCCAAGAACAAGGTTTTGTTACATTTTGATTTTCAAAACAAAGCCATTTTAGCAACATCAATTTCATTCTAATAGGTTAAAAAACTGGGATTTTTTGAAATGCAAATCTTTTTCAAAATGTCAAAAGTCAAAGTTAATGATCCCTTCATAAACATGAAATTTTCTATAACATTTCACCTACAACAATACTAACACGGATGAGTGTCAAACAATTCTAGCATGGGTGGCAGTTTCAATAAAAACACAGAAGTTTATGTCATGTAAATAGTGTTATCACAGTGATATATCTTTATATAAGTGTTTGTGATGCATTAATATTAAGATCAGCAAGTTTTCATTTCAGCAAGTTTTCATTTGAGGATTAGTTCTGATGATGAATCCCATTTCTAATTCGAAAAGTGGATGACAAAAATAACAACTCTGAATTTTCAAAAAAACAATTTCCAAACTCTTCACCACATAAATTTGAAAACAATATTAATATACATTATTTTATGGCCAGGTTTGAACTTAATGCTTTGAACTCTATACTTTCAAACCTTACACAGATATGCGATTTAACAAACCCCAGGCAACCTAAACATCCAATTTATACCAATACCCACTTTGATTATTTTGATGGATTACCTTCAATGCTCTCCTGTAACTAGTCCCGGGAAAATTTATAGGCACAGAGATGACACCTTTCATGAACGTGAAATACTCCTTCATCAGATCATCCGTCTCGGGCTCGCCAGGATTGAAGCTCATCATCTGTTTTGCCATCAGATTGAAAGTAAACTGCGCCAACAAAACCTCCTGCTCGTCAGTTTCTGATTATTCTTAAATCTCAGCATAGGTAGCATTAATTTTAATAACTAGTGCTAACAATTTTGCCTGAAAATTAACCTTCTTAGCTTCTAGCTGTCCACAGAAGGGGCGCTGCTCCATCTTCTCCCATGACTTGAGTGTGAGGAGCGTGTGTTTCTCAATATCACCCAACAAACGGCTCCTCAGGTTGCCACTGCTCATGAAATTGAGCGATATGGTTCGCATGCATTTATGCATTTCTCCGACCAGAACGAGCATCGACCATTTGCCCAGAATTCCCCCGATGGTGCTCGGATAACTGCATTCGAAGAGCCTTCCTTCGTTCACCAAGATAAACTTGTTCAGCTCCGGGTCTGCAGAAACTATGGTGGGATGCCCAAATAGATGAGAATGGAATATCTTTCCATGCCTGTTTATATCAACAGCAAAAGGATTAATAAAATAAAATGATGATGAATACTCTCGTGCATTGAGATCCACTTTTGATGGATCGGACCTCAAGAAAAATAGTAACGAATTAAGAAAAACACAACAGAACAGATGTCATTGATATCAAACAGTTCAATACCTTGAACAATTTTCTTCCATGAAAGACCCAGGTGAGGTAGCTGCATGAGGCTTCAAGAACTTCACTGTTCCACCCAACACCGGCCACCCAATATTCCCAGGAGGCAGATTCAGATTCATTGACCTCTTCTCCTTGTTCTCCTTAGTTTTAACACTATTTCTCCTACTCAGTTTGATCACCAAAATCAGAATTAGCAGCAGAAAAACTCCAATGGCTATGGCTTTTCCTTCCAGCAGTCCCATTAGTGGAACTACTCTCAGATTCCTTTCTTATAAACAAACAAAGCTCTGCCCGATTGTCGTACGGGTTCAGACTGCTCTTTTATGTACAATTCTCCATTGAATTAGCTCGGTGCAATTAATAACTTACTTATCTGCTCCAGCCCAATCGATCGGTGCAATTAATAACTTACCCGTCTGCTTTTTCCGATACCTTCTCTATGCTCCAGATTCGTTATACCTACCCTTACGTTCTCAAATATTTACTGCATGAAATTCGATTTGCACACAAGAGACTTAAATAATTGAGCATTAATCTGCTATCAGATCATTCCTACGGTCTTCTCCTTTTTTCTGCACAGATATCTAAGGGTGGTTTTGTTTCTATAATATAGTATTTCCAATCATTTCTGGAAATCAATTAACAATATAAATCCTAGCGGGCCACCGTCCCATCTTCACAAATCACAGCATTCGAAGGGAATAATATTAGTAAAAGTGTTGCTCAGGGCATGCTCAGGCCAAAAGAGAATATTGGGTGTAAAAAGGTTGGACATACTTAACCCCAAAGCCTCCCAGCATCTTTTTCTCTGGTAATTGGGTCCACTATTAGAATAGATTACGCCTCGTGGTAAATTTTCATTCGTGTACTTCGGTCCCCTATTGGATTAGATAAGGCCTCGTGGTAAATTTTCATTAGGGTAGCGCTTACAGCTAGATATAATTTTTGTTTAGCTGTAAAAAGGTCAGACATCCTTGAAGTCAAAGCCTCCGAGCATCTTTTCTAGGGTTCACCATGGAAGTACAGTAGTACAGTAGATTGTAGATTCTGTTGTAAATGTGGTTAAACGTTTTATTTTTTGGGTTTTTTTTGGTAAGAATTGGTCGGAATCCGTCATGTAAATTTGGACAAAATTTCTATTTTCTATTGTTTAAATTGCCTTTCTGAATGTATAAATAGATTAGCCGGTTGAAAAACCCCAAGAAACTGGGATTACACAAACTTAACCACTCAAATTTGCAGATCCAACCATTTATCTACTATGTGGATCCAACCATTTATCTACTATGTGGTGAAATTTTTATTGCTGTAAAAAGTAGTGTGTAATTTTGGTTTAGTTATTGGTGCATGTACTATTTAAATTAATGAACATAATTTTTTTATTTTGTTTATTCATTTTGTAGGTATGTTTTAAGGGTTTAAATACTTTTCGGTGATACACTCAATAGATATTATGATCACACTTCATAGGGGCATGTGTCTAGGGTAATGTTTAGACTCACAATGGAGGAGAATGTTGGTCAAAACCTGCAAACATTTTTTCTAGGCCCATTATTGGGTTAGATTAGCTTTGACCATAAATCCTTTGGTTGGCCTACGGTGTCAGGGATTTAAACCCTTGGAAATGCACAATACCAACCCTATTCATTTATTTTATGGGAAACTTTTATGGGGAAAGGGGGATTGTGCGCTTTGAAAGGTTTAGAAACCTTTCGGTGCTAATCAAAGATTTGCTAGCAGAAAGTCATGTTGTGGCTTCAGAGTGTATTATATTGTAGACAAGTAAGAAGGTTGGACATCCCACTTTGACCAAAATCTTCAACAATCTTCTCTTAATGAGTTTAATAATATATTAGATTGATTTAAATTATATAATGTTTTTAAAATAAGTGTTTTGTTGAGAAGTATTTAATTTTTTTTTTAATATAATTTTGTATTGATATATTAATTTTGGAGGAAATGGGAGACATGTGGGTTTAAATACTTAACTTTATATTGATAAAATATTTATGATTAAAATTAATAATAAACACTATTTTAGTAAAAGAGTAAACTATATATATGAAGGCTAGACATTATAAGCCAAAACTTTTGAATGTTTTCACTATTGGGATACACTAGCTCAATAATCATAAATTCCTAACGAATATAGTATTGAAATACAAGCTAATGGAGATGCACAATTTCATTATGGTTTATTTATTTTTTAAGGAATGAGGGATTGTGCACATTTTTGGGTTTATATACCTTTTGGTGTTAAATTGATTAGAGAATTCAAATTAAAGTTTGGTCCAATTCTAAGATGTAAATTAGAGCTCAGCCTAAACATATTGAATTGATTAAGTTATGGGCGTATGAGCATGAAAAAAATGAAGTGAATGATGGAAAATATGTGCATCCATAGAAATATAAGATAATGACTTACTACTATATGTTGTATGCTTGATGATATTCTTTGCATCATACATAAGAATACATTTTAGTTACAAGACTACATGTTGAGTTGTTGAAGGTGAGTGGGTTCGGTAAGTATAGATCACAAGGGATTCACTTGTTGACCAATATCCTATCACATCCATTCATAAAGGGGCTTTAAAAATTGTGAAAGATGAAGTCAATATATTGTTTCATATTAAGGGGGAGGGGAGATAATTTTTAATTGAAGTAAGGATATCGGTATTTGGGAGGGGGGTGTTATATGCATTGGTCGGGGGGTTGGGGGAAAGAAACTTGAAACCCACACATAGAAAAGATCAATGGAGATACACTAAAGATATGATCAAATCTAGCCAAGAAGTTGATCTAAGATAGATAAGATCTATATGAAAAAATAGTATTTGATAGATAAATTAGATTTGGCATAATTTTTCTTGCGGAGATTTGAAATGGATTGCACTAAGTTTGAAGTAGTCATTGATGGTGCATTGCTACCCAATCTGTGGATAAGAAGGTTTGATAGAATACAAGATTCTAGTGCCTCTATAGTGGAATTATTGTCATGCCCTTTGTTTCTACTACACATATATGGACCAATAGCTCTATCAACATTGTCATCCAAACACATGCCAAATGAAGGAATGTTATGTGAAAAATGAATCAATGAAGGCCCATGGATTAGCGTGGATTGGAAAGGGAATTGATATTAGTAATTTATTAGTAGCAAGATGTGTAAATTTCCCTTCTTCACCCTCTAGGATCTGTAGTATCATTTCATATTTATCAGGGGTAACTATCTCCTAGCACATATTGAAGAAAATATGCTTCTGGTTACAGTAAGAAATTCGTGTGGCCATATGGGCATGTACCCTATTGTCCATTGTAAGAGATTTTACTTCAACATGCCAGAAAAGATCAACTCTATACTAAAAACTAAGTTACAAAGTCTAATTGACTCTTTTCAAAAAAAAATGTTGATATGAGGGAAAATTATATATTGAAAGTAAGGATTCATTGGCATTTTCGTAGACCTTAAAAATTTCTAGCACCAACTAAGATCATGATATTTCTACTTTTATTCTAGTGCATTTCTTGTTTATAAGATTAGTCCATAGGATCCATATGCCCCTCTTACAACATAATATATTTTTTTTGTTTGGGAAAAATGTTGCTTATATGTTAATATATGAAAAATATAATTCCTTGATAGAGTACAAGGATAAAAGGACTCATTTCTAGGAAATTGGAAACATGTGGGTTTAAATATTTAACATTAAATTGATCAAATAATTATGATTAAAGTTAATAATGATCGATATTTTGGGAAAAGAGAAAATTGTGGAGGGGGGCGGGGGGGGGAGCGGGCTAGACATCATAAACTAAAACTTTTGAGCATCTTTTCTATTTCATGGCAATACATTCACTATTTGGATAGACTATCTCTCTAATCATAAATTCCTAACAAATAACGAATATAGTATAGAGATATATTTAAACTCATGGAGATGCACAATGCCATTATGGTTTATTCGTTTTATAAGGAAAGAGGGATTGTGCACCTTTTGGGGTTTATATAACTCTTTGTGCTAAACTAATTAGAGAATTATAATCAAAGTTTGATCTAATTCTAGGATGTAAATTAGAGGGAAACCTAAACATATTGAATTGATTAAGTTATAGGTGCATGATCATGAATAAAAACGAAGCAAATGATGGAAAATATGTGCATCAAGAGAAATATAAGATAATGACTTACTATTGTATGGTGTATGCTCGATGATATTCTTTGTGTCAAACAAAAGAATACATTTTAGTTACAATACTACCCGTTGAGTTGTTGAAGGTGAGTAGGTTTTGTAAGTATCGATCACGGGGGATTCATTTGTTGACCAATATCCTATCACATACATCCATAAAGGGGCTTTTAAAACTGTAAAAGATGAAGTCAATATATTGTTTCATATTAAGGGGGAGGGGAGATATTTTTTAATTGAAGTAGGGATATTGGTATTTGGGAGGGGGGTGTTATATGCATTGGTTATGGGTTTGGAGGCAAGAAACTTGATTCCTACACATAGGAAATACCAATGGAGATACACTAAACAAATGATCATATCTAGCAAGAAATCGATCTGGGATAAATAGATAAGATCTGCACATGAAAAAATTGTTTCTATTAGATAAATTATATTTGGCGTCATTTTTCTTATAAATATCTTAAAGGGCTTGCATTAAGTTCAGGGTATTCATTGATGGTGCATCACTACCCAATCTGTGGATAAGAAGGTTTGATATAATACAAGGTTTATGTTGCCTCTGTAGTGGAGTTTATTGTCGCACCCTTTGTTGTTACTACACATCTGTGAAACAATAGCTCTATCATTAAATTTCCATCCAAATGCATGCAAAATGAAGGAATACTATGTGAAAAATGTATCAACGAAGGATAATGTATTAGTGTGGATTATTGAGATTAGTAATTTATCAATAGCAAGATGTGTAAATTTCCCTTATTTTCCCTCTAAGATCTATAGTATCATTGCCTATTTTCCAATGGTCTCCTCGTGACACACATTAAAGAAAAAATTCCAGTTGTTACATAGAAAGAATTTTGTGTGGTTGTATGTGTAAATTAATACCCTTGCATGTTGAATACAACATCAAAATGCCCCAATGTGAATAAATTAAACATAGGGAATTCATATGTAATTAACAACATAATAAAATCCATGAAAGCATCTAATTAGAAAATGCAACAACATTCAAATAATCATATATACATAGCGAAATAAGAATATATAATACAACAAAAACTTATATTTTAAATTGTTGAACCAACTAGATGTATACAAAGGATGTTCCTCCCAGCCATAGGCTTGTTGTTCATTTTCTCTGAACAGCAAGCCACCCCTGAGTTGAGGCTATGAGTCCACAAGAAGGTATAGCCCTCTTGGTTGTCTACTCTCCACCTTCAGCAACCCAAAACTCAGGTTATACTCCAAAAATAGTTCCAATCCACTAGCTCTCTTCCCCTCAACCTACACAACCCAAGGAATGGGATCCCCCTTATGTACCTCGCAATCCCTTGGGCATTCCCACTTCCCTCCAAGGCTCTAGTGCACTCAATTGGCTAGGAATCTCACAACTAGGGACTCCATGAACATTCATCTACTTCAAAAGTGTTCATGGTAGCCTTCTCAAGGTTCTTGAGCCATTTCCTCAATAGAAAAATGCACCACAGGCACACAACCCATTTTTATAGGCACACATGCCACAATTTCATCATAAACACATCTCAATAATACTTGTCCTCCTACACATTAGAGTTGGTGCTCTTCTCAGCACCCCACTCATTTCTTGCTACCCAAAATCGATAAGTAAAAAAAGTGTCCCCTATTTCTACTCAATTTTCCTTCTTCTCCCTTAGTTTCCTTGACTCTCACTTTTCCTAATAATGATTTATTTATTCTCATACTTCACCCATGGTTGCTTGTACTCAGTCCATGCTGTCATAACTAGGTGACTTGACTCCCTCGCCCAACCTCTTACATGAATTCAATGATTGAGTGTCTAATAAGTCAAAGAAGGATTGGATGGTAATGACAGAATAACTCGAGAAAAAATGACATGGGTTTTCCCTTGGACTCATCGTTAGTCCCTTCTTTTTTTGGAATCATATAATCCCTCCCCCATCGTTACCTTCCTTCTCATATCGCAGCCAACAACTATTATTTTTACTAATTATTTCAATGTACATAATACATAGTTCGACCCTCAGCCATATTAATCAATACAGACTCTTTGCCCCAAACATATTGCTCACCAACCTAAATCACATTTATACAATTACATTATAATTTGTGAGGATTAAAACTAGGGATGTTACAATATGATAGTGTACTCTCTTGTCCATTGTAAGATATTTTACTTCAACATGCAATAAAAGATCAACTCTAAACTAAAGACTAAGGTACAAAGTTTCATTGACTCTTTTCAACAACAAAGTGCAAGTATGAGGAAAAAATATATATTGAAAATAAGGACTAACTGGCATTTGTCAAGTTATAAAAGTTGACCTTAAAAATTTCTATCACCAACTAAGATCATGATATTTCTACTTTTATTCTAGTGCATTACTTGTATTATACGATTAGCGCATATGATCCATATGACCCTCTTACAACATAATATATATTTTTTTGTTTGGGAAAAACTATGCTTATATGTTAATATATGAAAAACTTAATACAATGACAGAGTACAAGGATGAAAGGACTCATTTCTACCTAAAGGAAAATAAGAATGTCCTTAGGATGGATTGAACCCTAGGATCACAATTTTCTTTGAGTCTAAATGATAAAAAAAATAACAATGTGTTATTAGGCATATCACTTGTATAAAGGTTATTACGAAGATAGGTTTGATGGATAGATGGATATTTTTTCTTAAAATTTCCATGAGATTAGAAAAAGATGAAGAGTTATGACTTGAGGTGGCATGCATTTCTAGGTCTACAAATAGATATACATATAGATGTACCCCTTCCTTAGAGAATGGATGATCATGTTTTAAACTAAAGAGAGGGGTGAAAGTAATATAACACCAAGCCCTTGAACCAAGGATATCTACTATAGTGGCATATCCCTATGTTGAGATGTTAGTGCACTTGTTTGCTTATTTTTGGCTTCTTCTTTTTTGTGGGCTTATAAGAGTTATGGCATGTCTCCGTACCAAGGGTAGATATAAAAAGGGGTATAAAAAATGCTACGAAAAAAAACAAATACATAGGATATCTAGTAAAAATAGGGTTTTTTTAATTGGAAAGATGTATTGGGAGGAGGATTCAACAAAAGGATTTTGGGAAGTATTTTTCAATATCTAGTGAAATTAGGGGTATTCTTTTAATTACACAAGAAAACATGTTATGTCACGGGTTCACTAAATGAAGCCCATGTGGTACCAATAAAATGTTTTTTCTTCTTCCTAACATGGCATGTGTTGTTGTTGTTGGCACACACATATTATTAGGCATAAAATGTTATAATGGGTGTATAATGCTTAGATGCATGTATCAAGTTGAGGCACACACAATGTACTATGACATGCACAATGTGCTAGAGTACATGTATGGATTTTGAAACTTGGCATGCATAGTGTTGCTTGCATGAAAACCATCACTTGACTTTACAAAGAGCACTATACCTTGACATTGCAAGAAAAATGAATGACCAAAACTAACCTAGTTGGAAAAGTTTACCATAAAATTAATAATAACATGTATGTTAAGGATGAGGTTATCATGCTCACCTTTCATAAAGGGTCTAATATCTCCTTGTCTAATAAGAAGAACTTGTGTGTGGAATATCTATAATTACACTAAAATCAAAGGAAATAGAAACCGACATTATAGACCCCAAAAATTGTCCTAAACATGTGTAGAATATCTATAATTACACTAAAATCAAAGGAAATAGCAACCCACATTATAGACCCCAAAAATGGTCCTAAACCATTGATAAAGTTTGAACATCCTAAAACCTAAAAACATATTTTCCATGCTAATTCAATCCAATGTTTGGTTTCCATGCATATGATTAATACTCCTTTTCCTTAATCATTTCTCCTTAGCTTAAACTCAAAGCTACACGTTCCATCTTTCCCAAATTAATTCTAGTGTTTGTGTATTATATTCCTATATGACTTATCCCTACTCGTTGTGGGGACAAACCTTAATGAAAACACCTACTCTTGGCTCATGGGTTTTCCAAGAAGAAACTCAAGTTCATCTCGTCATAAGGGAAAGAGCAGCCCCACTTCCCTTGTCTTGGCCCTTCAATTTCCATAATCATTACCATTCCACTAACTTCTCTCTTTTCGAGGAATTTCATATAAAAATATCTTTCTATCTTCAGAATTTTGACATGTATATCAATTCTATAAGGAGAAAGCCACTCATATGCACATGCACACATGATGACCTAAGCCCACCCCATGGAGAGATTTGCAATAAGCATTTGCCAATATCAAAGAATAAATAATAATAAAAGACCACCAATTATAATCAAAACAATAAGATACCTTCCATTTTATTTATATATAATTTAAAGCACATAGAATAAGAAATAGTAAAAGAAACCCAACAAAGATCTCATATGGACATGAATATTATAAATGAAAATATTTCCATAGGTTTTAAATTAATTTTGTAATATTTGGTAATTGATTAAAGTATGTGACCATTTGTATACCTCAATCCCCCATTCTTTTTCCCCGAAAGAATGAGTGCCATATCATTTCAAATAAAAAGAACGTAAAGGAGAGGAGTTAATTTTAAAATAATTGATTTAGAACGCTAGTGCATCATATCAACTCTCATATGTGTCATTATTTCAAATTTATTTTAATGGCTACTTTAAAAAATGTGCACTACCATTGGAGTTCAAGTGTTTCGATGATCCTTTAATTTTGCCAAAGTTATAATAAACTATAGTTTATTTTTTGCTAAGTTATTCTAAACTATAGTTAGATAATAACTTAAGCGATTTGCTTCACTTTCATAGGAAGATATATCCAGCCTTTTAACTGAAAATTATATTTTAAATTTATTCTATTGAAAATTATGTTCCAAATTGGTTCAATGAGGGTACAATGAAAATTATATTCTGAATTTATTCTATCGAAAATTATGCTCCAAATTGGTTCAATGATAAGGTTACACTAGTGTTAATTTATTTATCCATTTTCATTCTTGTATTTTTTATTTATTTGAATCAAATATTTTTTATAAAAAAAAAATTAAATGTAAATTTTTAGTTTATTTAATGGAATAAACATTTTTTATTTTTATTAAAATATTTTTTAAATAATAATAACAATTTAATTTTAAAATAACAATTTATTAAGGTATTAAATTGATATATTCATCAAAACATTAAAATGATGTATGAGTTTTTTTTATTTTATTTTTATTTTTTTAAAGGGATAAAATTAATTATAACTCATTTTTTAATTAGTAGTGAGGACAATTATTATTGACTTCATGAAGCTAACTTATCACTCTTATTTAAAGGAAAACCACGTCATCTTAAATGATTTGCTAGAAATTTATAATAGGTAGACTTTCCTTACATCTCATACAAACAAACTCTTAACTAATAAAAAAAAAAAACTTATAACACTTAAAAACTCTTATTTTTAAAACCAAAAAAAATAATTTAATTTAATTTAATTTAATTTACTAATAATATTCAAATATATAATCTCTTTAATTAAAAAATAATAGTAATTATTATAATCATTCAATTTCTTTTTTTCCAACTTAATAATGTTATAGTTATATAAACGTATATAAGATAATGTAATAACTATAATATCTCATTTTAAACCTTTATAATGATGATGATGATTAACGTCCACTAAGACTTAATTGGTTTATCGGACCTTAAGAGGGTAAGTGATTACTTGTAATTTTTTAGAATTTTGTTTATGTGCTCGAAAATTATTAAGAGAAGTTTTCCAAGATCACCATATTTTTGTTGAGTTAAGAGGTTAGGAAGGTTGGTAGTGTAATCAATATTTTGAAAATGAGATTTAATATGGGTATAGGCTAGACAATCTAAGAGAAAATGTTTTTCATCTTCAACCTTCTTAGTGTAGCAAAGATGACACATAATCTATTGTGTACATAGATTATGGTATAAATATAATGCACATAGCTTTTTGAGAATATATTTTAAAAAATTATATTTTATTGCTTATGAAAATATGTTTTAAAAAATTATATTTTATATATTGTGTATGTTTTATATATAAAATTAAATTGTGTAGTTTTGTAAAAAAAAAAAAAAGTTTAAGTTCTTGAAAAAAATATATTGGAAATTTAAGTTCAAAGTAGTTTTATTAATGAAAATAATTAATTTAGGTAATAATGTTTTTTCCTTTTTAAGTATATCATAAGACTTGTGATGTAATTTTCAATATGCAAGACAAACTTAAGCAAATAAAGAAATAAATACTATTGAAATGAGGAGGATGTTATATAACAAGTTTTTAAGTAGATCATTAGACTTGTAATGTAATTTACGATATGCAAGATAGATTTATACAAATAAAGAAATAAATATGATTGAAATGAAGAGGATGTTATATAACAAGTGGTAAGTTGTCAATTGGGTTTAGTTTGGATGGTTTTGAGGAATGATTGTTATCCTCCCCACATGGGTACAATTCCCATAAATGACATATTAAACTCATAATGAATATATTGTAATCCCTTCAAACTTATATGTAATGGAAAGTGGAAAATAATAACAATAACAAGTAGTAAACTAGAAGCAAAGCAAGTAGTAAAAACCATAAAACATGAAAATTGTATAATTCACTTTATTAATTCTTTTTAGTGATAAACAATATTAATTCTTTTTAGTGATAAACAATTTTAGTGATAAACAATACTACTAGAGAAAAAGATCCAGAAAAATAAAATGACACTTTATTTCATTCCCATAAAACATTTATCCTTATATCCTTATTCTTAATATATATACTTCTACTTTAAATAGATACTTGTACTTTAAAATACAATAAGAATTTTTTTTACACTATTTGATTCTTAGTCTCATTCTAATTTAAGGAGATCATAAAACATTTATCCTTTGTTCTTGTTTTTAATACAGGTACTTCTCCACTTTAGATGGAAAAAAATTGCACTTTTTATGCTTACTCATTCATTCAATCTCATGGTTGAAAACTCATTCTAACTAGGAGGCATAAGAGAACAAGGAGAAAACCTACCACGAACTTGAAATTGAATTTCCATGCTAAGCTCATATATTATGGAGCTAAATCAAAGTAAATTTTTAAAATATAGATTTGAGAAATTTGTGGAGTATGGAATCTGTACTAACTCATAGCCTGGGTTTTATGTACTAATGAATAGGTTGCCAAAGGCATAGGTAAAAATGACATAAGGTTTACTCATACTAATTTGGTGAAGGGTGTTTCAAATTAGTGTGAGTGCTAACGGGTTCCTCTTATAAAACAAGCATCATAAGTTTTTGGTTGTATGATATTATCCATTTTCATATCTAACTCAATTTTAATTTTAGGTGATTAACTTTTTGGAAAGTTTTTATGAATAAATATGAAGGTAATCTTGTTCTTCTCATTTAGTAACTTAACATAAGAGTTGAATTCAAATTAACTCAATAGTTGAATTCAAACAAGAATTCCTACAATTAGACAATGATGTTTTTTGATAACCATTTTTTCAAATAATACTTTCAATTGAATATGAATATTTCATGTGTTTTTGTGTATATACAATATTTATAAATTAATGGAATCATAATATGTATTAGTTATATTTTGGTTATTAAGAATAGAGAAATACATGTCTTTATTTAAAACTTTCATCTATTGAAATCACATAGGTTACTTAGTAAAAAGTTATATTGTGGTTATTAAGACGAGAGAAATACATGTATTTACTTAAAGCTCTCATCTATTGAAATCACATAAGTTACTTAGTAAAAAGCATTGAAATACTATTGTTTATAGAATTTTAAAAATCATCTTTACTTTTATAATTTACCATATATTTTTTTTATATTTAATTTATAATTATTAATAAGTTTTATTGAAAATTTACTAATTTTCATAAAAAAAAATTGTATTCAAATTTAATTTTTTCTTTCTATATAATTTCAAAATGGAGTAAGTTAATTTTGTAACAAATGGACCTTTTTTTTATCCACAAATCTGATAAGAATTCAACAAAAATATTAGACATAACAAAATTTTACCATGATTTAAGATTCATGCATGAGAGAACAATGTCCTTAAGAACTTTGCCCAATTTTGAACCAACTTACATTGTCAAATGTTCGATTAAAGTTCTAAATTGATATAAACTCTAACAATTTGTATTGTTCAACTTCAATAATAAAAAAAATGTTATCAAAATAAATAACTATATTTTAAAGTTTCGTACTCCTATATATATATATATATATATATATTGAAATTAGGTTGAAACCTGCATAGAGAATCTAGACAGAAACAATGAACAACAAACTTGCAAAGTTGAGAGAAGAAGAGAAGAAATAAAGAGAAAGAATGAAAGAATTGTATTCCACACTAATCCACACTTAAAGAGTGAATAACTTACAATAGATATAAGATACATGCTCAAAATAATGTGTCATCGTAGTCTTCTAGAGAGATGTCGACATATACAAACAAAAACCTAAGTGAATTGTCACCTAGTCCTAGTTAATCGGCCATGCAGTGATCAATTAACTAGCTCACACAAGTAGGTTCCCTAGAACAAAGAGAAGAAGATTGGATCTCTAACATTTTGGGTCCAAAATACCCAAGAAATTTCCCTTCCCTAGTCAGGTCTACCAAGAGGCAAAAATGGCAATTACGGCTTAGGGACCCTGAATTCCTTGACTGGCAACAAAAACAAACTTCACCTATTCTTTTCTTTGATGGAGCTTCTGCAGATAGCCCAGGGGTAGCAAGTGCAAGGGGAGTCATCATAGACTCTGATGGACAAAAGATTTTGGACTACTCTTGGGGAATGGGAAACACCACCAATAATAAAGCAGAAAGCCTAGCAGTTTATATGGGGCTATGAATTACACGATCCATAAATCTTCATGAGTTAATTGTCCTTGGAGATTTTGAGCTAATCATTAAAGAACTTCTTAGTTCTAGCAAGTCCACAAATCAATCTCTTATCAATCTTCAATCTCGTATAAGAGCCCTGAAATCTCAATTCACTAAGATCCAATTCTTTCATATTCTCATCTCTCAAAATCAGGCGGTTGATCAACTAGCAAAAGAAGCTAAAAACAAGGAACAACACCTTCTTTTCATTAACCAAATCAAGTCCCGTGTGTGGCTTCCTTAAGGATTACCAAAAGTGGTGATTTCCCCAACTTCGCTTGGGTCCCACCCTATCTAGCAGCTCTGTCATCCTCATAATTTCCCTCCCAGCTCAGTTACTTCTCTCCACCACCCTGTCTCTCCTCTTCGGTCCCCACTTCTCATGTGTCCTGGATAGTTGGTACTCCATGCCCTTTGACGCGCGGATCTTTCTCTGGCTTCATGGCACCTTGATCGTCCCTCCCCTCCTTTACCACACACCTCGCCGCTTCATTCCTTCTCTTATGCACTTATTCTACGTAGTCCTTCAACACTCCCTGATGTTTCCCATCGCTTCCATGGCATCATAGAATGAGCTATCCTCTACGAATGAGTACTCTAGTCTAGGGGAACTTCATTTCTCTTGTCCTCTCTCGCGTGCAAACAATAAATCCTCAACTTATTTGTGGATTTGGCGTCATTGCATCCCCCAGAGATGCATTTGCACTTCAGTAAATAATTATAGGCTTTTGTGCACCTTCATCCCTGACGCAAACGCACACCACCCTTGGGACACGTCCGCTCCCACAGGACCTTCTTCTCTTCTAGGCCCGAAGAACTCAAAGGTTCTCCTGATTCCCTGTCGGGAATCTTCCTACCCACAGATTCTCTTCGTCGCTCGATCCCCTTCCTTAACTTCTCGGAGGATCGGAACTCGCGACTTCGCGAGTTCAAAGATTTAGCACTGGGTTCTCGGATCCCTGAGACCCGATGGTCAGTCAACTTCGCTGACTTTTCCTTGTAGGATTTCACTACTCGCGACCTCGCTACTCGCGATATCAAACTTTTGGTTCTCCAACCTCCGATACCCGAGGTACCGAAACTCCGATGCGCACGTGTGACTTGACCCGTCTACACCTGTCACTTCTATCGGGACTTCCGCGCTTATCGCGACTTCGCTTCTTGTGAGATTGAATAACTTCCCCGTCGACTCCCGAGGTCCGAGGTGTCGAAACTCGCAACCTCGCTTCCTCGCGACTTCGCTTCTCATGAGGTCGAATAACTTCTACGTCGACTCCCAAGGTCCGAGGTGCCGAAACTCGCGACCTCGTGACTTTGAATACCCAATACTTGGGCTCTTACCCTGCGAGCTCCCGAGTTCGCAAGATCCTTAGATCTTCCTCCACCTGTCCTTCTCAAATGGATGGCTATTAGCCTCCTCGCCGCTTCGTGCCCTCGCGCCTCGCAACCTTTAACACTAACTCCTCAACCCTTCCACTTACGAGTTCCCGAGATGCGAGGTGCCACCTGTCCACTTGCCAAGTCCTGTGGATCCACACTATCCTCAGAGTAATCGAGATATCGCTCCTCGCGATCTCGCGACCCTCCTTACCAAACTTAGGACACTTTCCTCACAAGGTCCCGATAGGCCATCTCGTGAACAATCCAATGGCCCTGACCAACTTGGATCAACGATGTTGTCCTCCTGAGCTTTGAATCCTCTCCACACCTGCGTTGTAACTACCTTGCACCTCTGGGCGATCCTACGGCTCTCGAAACTTCGTGAAATCTCTTCCAAAGATTTCGTTCGTCCGTTCTCCCCTTGAGGATTCTGCGAAATAAAGAAGTGTCTCTCCACGAGACTCGTTTTCTCACTCACCAACCTGCGACGCTTTCCTCCAACTTCCAACGGAAGCTTCCCTGCGCTTATTCTTCGGTGAACTCAAAGGCCTATACCTTCTGAGCTCTGTTATCGACTTCTATCTTCAGAAAGAAACCTTGCACGCACTCCTTGCGGCTAATCTTCAATCACGTCTAAGTGTTGAAGTCACTCGACTCTGCGCACTCCTGCAGCAGCAGTCTCCCAAAGCTTCTGCTCAGATTCACGACTGAGACTTCCTCCCTTAGCCTATGCACTCCTTGCACGGCTTCAACTACCCACTTCCACTTCTGGGTGAATGAGAACAAGATTTAAACTACTGAGCCTCCATCAACGCACTCCTTGCGGATGAATTTTGACTGCACACCTTGCAGGAATCTCCTGGCTCAGATAGAGAAACAATTGAACCTCACTCTCTCTCTTTTTCAGACTTCAGTTTGAAACATGAAATCACATGCACAGCATATACAAAGCAAATGCATAACAAGAAAGCAAACATTCATGAGCATAACATCAATACACAGAGAAAACAACACAAACCATGAGCTTGAATCAAAGCTTCATTATATTAATTCAAATGCCTGTACATGGGTGTTCTTCATACATTATTCTCTGCTTGCTCTTGCTCTCTTGCTTCAATATGTTACAATAATACAAGAGGGTGTCTATATCCGTTTTCCCTCTCGGACTCTAAACTATCAAATCTAGACTTAAACATCCTATCTACCAGCATTAAATCTATTAAATGCCGACTATCTACCAAAGGACGAGAGCTTAAAGCTCAAGGTCCAATACAATATACAAATGCGCCTTCATAAATGGTTCATTAAAGACTTGCGCTACAATCCCAAAGCACTTTCAAAAATTTCGGTTTGTTTATCCAGCTGATCTCCGCTTGATGTGTTGGCTCACTTGATGAGTTGGCGATGCTCCTGCATCATACTCCTCGGCTTGAAAACTTTCATGGGCTCCTGTCCATGAGCTCCTGAATGGTCTGTCCATGCTTTTGAATCTCTGCTTTGCTTTCCCAGCTGGCATCTTCCACTGGGTGGTTCTTCCATTTGACCAGATACTCGAAGTATTGCTTCCGCCTGGTCTTTTTGCTCACCCTCTTATCAAGTATATGCTCCATCTGTGGCTTCTCTGCAATTGGCATCTGCTTCTGCCACTGAACCTCTGGATGTTCATCACTTCTAGCTCCTGCTTCCTCAGCCTTATATGGATATAAGTCTGAGACATTGAATGGCAACTCAATTTCATAAGCATTTTCTCCCAATTTCTTTAGGACTCTGCATGGCCCGATTTTCTTCATTTTCAGTTTGTTGTATGTTCCCCTTGGGAACCTTTTCTTCCTTAGATGTGCCAGAACTATATCACCAACTTCGAACTGAGGTTGTCTCCGATGTTGATCCACTCTGCATTTATATTCCTGGTTTGATTCCAGCAATCGCTCCTTCACCCCACTGTGAAGTTCTTGCATCGTCTCTGCGAATTCTTCAGCGCTTGCGCTCTTAGTCCTTATCTGCTCTAAATCCCTCAGTTTAGCTACTCCTCTTGGCTTCCTACCATATACAATCTCAAATGGACTTTTTTCTGTACTCCTGTTCATTGAGTCGTTGTATGCAAACTCTGCCTGTGGCAACACATTGTCCCAACTGTTGTGGTGCTCTGTCACCAGGCTTCTTAATAAGTCTCCCAGACTTCTATTTACCACCTCTGTTTGCCCATCCGTCTGAGGATGATAGGCAGAACTAAACATCAATTTAGTCCCCATCTTCTTCCAGAGTGTCCTCCAGAAATGTCCAATGAATTTCGTATCCCTGTCCAATACTATGCTTCTAGGTAACCCGTGAAGTCGAATGACCTCCTTGAAGAACAAATTTGTGATATGAGTCACATCGCTGGTCTTCTGACATGGGATAAAATGTGCCATTTTGGAAAACCTGTCGACCACCACAAAGATCGAATCATGTCCTCTTTGCGTCCTAGGCAATCCTAATACAAAATCCATGCTTATGGCCTCCCATGGCCCTTCTGGTATGGGTAATGGCTGATAGAACCCCGCATTATGTTTTCTTCCCTTTGAATGCTGGCAAACTCTACATTTGTCGACACACTTTTTTACTTCCGACCGCATCCCTGGCCAAAAGTATGCTTCGCTCAGCTTTGCAAATGTCTTGTCATGGCCAAAATGTCCTGCCAATCCACCATTGTGTTTTTCTTTTAGCAGATTCTCCCTCATGGAGCAATTTGGAATACACAACTGATTTCCTCTGAACAACAATCCATTTTGGATCATGTAATCTATCCATGGGCTTCTGTCTCTGAGAACTGGATTCCCAGTTGCTTCATATGCCTCTACAAAATCTGCATCACCTGCATACATGTCCCTAAGATTTTCAAAACCCAATGTTTTGATTCGGAACTCCTGCAGCAACAAACACTTCCTGCTCAAAGCATCAGCCACTTTGTTAGAAGTACCTGAAATGTGCTTAATTACAAATGTAAAATTCTGCATATATTCTACCCATTTAGCATGTTTCTAATTCAACTTCTCCTGTTGAGTCACAAACTGTAAAGCATGATTATCACTATACAAAACAAATTCTTTCGGGATCAAGTAATGCCTCCACTTCTTCCGCGCATGTATGATAGCGTAGAATTCTTTGTCATTCGTGGAGTACTTCACTTTTGCCTCATCCAGCTTCTCGCTGAAATATGCAATTGGTCTGTCCTCCTGGCTCAAGACCGCTCCTATGGCAAAGCCACTTGCATCACATTTCACCTGGAACACCTTCGTAAAATTCGGCAACACCAAAACCGGTTGTTCTGTGATCTTTCACTTCAATAGATTGAAGCTCTTCTCTGCCTCTTCAGTCCAATGAAAATATTTATGTCTTTTCTTGACAATATCCATCATCGCTGCGCTAATTCCACTGAAATCCTTGATGAATTTTCGGTAGAAACTAGCCAATCCATGAAAACTTCTCACCTCGAAAATATTTCTTGGTGATGGCCAATTTTTAATTACCTCCACTTTACTTGGATCCATCTTTAATTCATTCGCCGATATGAAAAATCCCAAGTAAATGAGTTCTGTCTTCATAAATGAATATTTCCTCATGTTGATCAACAACTTCTCTTGCTGTAGCTTCCTCATTACTGCAGCTAAATGCTTCAGATGTTCTTCTTTCGTTTTGCTGAAAATCAATATGTCATCCAGATAAACAATGACAAACTTACCAATGAATTCCTTCAGCACTTCATTCATCAACCTCATGAAGGTACTCGGTGCATTCGTCAAGCCAAACGGCATGACTAGCCATTCATACAACCCTTCGTTGGTTTTGAAAGCTGTCTTCCATTCATCACTTTCCCTCATGCGAATCCGATGGTATCCACTTTTCAAATCAACCTTTGAAAAAAATTTGGCTCCACTTAAACAGTCCATCAAGTCATCCATCCGTGGCAATGGAAACCTGTACCTGATGGTTATCTTGTTAATGGCTCTGGAATCAGTGCACATTCTCCACCCTCCATCTTTCTTTGGGCTCAATACCGTTGGAACGACACACGGACTTAAACTTTCCCTGATCAGTCCTTTGTTCAACAGTTCCTGTACCTGTCTTTTAACCTCTTCATTCTCCTGTGGCGTCAACCTGTACGCAGCTTTGTTCAGCAAACTAGCTCCTGGTATGAGGTCTATATGATGACTCACACTCCTCATCGGTGGCAACGAATGAGGTAATTCGTCTACCACAATATCAGCGAACTCTTCCAGCAGTTCCTGAATTTCTTCCGGCAAGTCATCCATTCTTGTGCTGGTCAAAACAATTTTCGGTTTCTTGACCACAAAGAATTGTGGATCTTCTTTCTTCTCAATCTCTGTAAGAAGTTCCTTCCCACTCATGAGAAGTACAGTATTTCTCGGTTCTGGTTTTACTTCTTTATCTTTAGTTGGAAGTAGCATATGTGTTCTTCCATTCTTCTCCAAAGTATACATATTCATCTTCCCATCATGAACTATGTTCCTGTCATATTGCCATGGTCTGCCTAGCAATAAATGACATACATCCATAGGAATAACATCACAAAGTATTTTATCATTGTATCCTCCTATCTTGATGTCAACTAAGCACTTTTTGGTGACATTTACCTGATGTCCCTTCTGTAGCCATGAAACTTTGTATGGACTCGGGTGATCAGTCGTCTCCAACTCTAGCTTTTCTACCATCTCGGTTGAAACGAGATTATCTGTGCTACCGCTATCCACGATAACCTTGCATTTTCTGTCTTTGGTCTTGCATGCAGTTCTAAAAAGTCTGTTTCTTTGAACTGTGTCTTCCACCTCCTTCTCGGGTGTTAAGAGAACTTTAGGCATCATTAATGACCTTCTGTCTTCTGCGTCTTCAGCTTCAGCATCTCGCCTCTGTGCCTCGGCAATGTGAGCTTCTCCTCCATCCTTCTTCCTATCTGGACAATCAACTGCCTTGTGTCCATTTTTCCCACACGTGAAGCATGTGATGACTCCACCTCTGCCTCTTCCTCTACCTCTGGTACGAGGAAATGTGTTATTATCAGCGTATCCTCCGCTCTATTCTGTCTATTGCCTTCGCGGTTCAGCGTGTTGTCCTCGCTGTGAACTTCCACCTCTTTTTGTTCTAGTCTGAGGCTTTTTCCAGTCGTCCTTGAAGTTTTGGAACCTATCTTGGGAAACTAACTTACCTTTTGGCTGGCTCCTGCCTCGGCCTCTCTGTCCTGGCTTATGGCTTAGATTTTCTTTAGCTTTCAACACCATTTGATACGCATACTCCACCGTTCTGATGGTTGTCATACTCATCTCGTCCTGGATATCGTATCTCAAGCCATTCATATACTTGGAAACTTTTTCATCATCGCTCTCCCGATGACCTGCTCTGATATTGAGCTTGTAGAATTCCTCAGTATACTCCTTCACTGTCATCAGTTTTTGTCTCAGGTTCTGCATCCTCCTAAACAGTGTGATTTGATAATCCCTTGGGATGAATTTTGCCTTCATCTTCGCAATCATTCGATCCCAGCTTTTGATATTTTTCTTACCTTTGGAACGTCTATCTGCTTGAAGTTTGTCCGACCATAATGTTGCGTGTCCTTTCAATTTTGTGATAGCATGCCTAACCTTCTTATCTTCTTCGATATCCTCATAATCGAAGTAAGTGTCAAGAGCTCGAATCCAATCCAGTAGCTCTTCTGCATCCAGACTTCCTTCATAAGTTGGAATGTCCATCTTTGTCTTCGAACTCATCCGGGCGATAGCTTTAATTAATCGCTCGTTTGCTGCATCTTCGACTGCAACTTCTCCTTGTTGTTCGACTTCAACTTTGTCTTCGGAGTCACTCAGATCTCCAGCATTTGCTGTGCGTCTCTGCGCTTCTTCCATATCTTCTAATCTCGCTCGGAGATCACGTATCTGCCTTTCCATTTCTGGATTATGTGCTTGTCTCCCTCTTCCTCTTTGGTTTCCCCTATCCTCTGGATCGGGTGATTTTATTTCTCTCCTCGGCGGCATGGTGAAATTCTCTCTCTTCCTCTGCTACAGAAAATAGAGAAATCTTTCTCGCTCTGATACCACTTTGGCGTGTATCAGAGTGCTTCTTTCCTTCCTCGCTCCTCTTGCCTGAAATATACAGACAAGAAATCCGCTCTGATACCACTCTGATGCAGACGCGCACCACCCTTGCGGCACATCCACTCCCACAGGACCTTCTTCTCTTCTCGGCCCGAAGAACTCAAAGGTTCTCCTGATTCCTTGTCGGGAATCTTCCTACCCACAGATTCTCTTCATCGCTCGATCCCCTTCCTTAACTTCTAGGAGGATCGGAACTCACGACTTCGCGAGTTCAAAGATTTAGCACTGGGTTCTCGGATCCCCGAGACCCGATGGTCAGTCAACTTCGCTGACTTTTCCCTGTAGGATTTCACTACTCGCGACCTCGCTACTCGCGATATCAAACTTTTGGTTCTCCAACCTCTGATACCCGAGGTACCGAAACTCCGATGCGCACGTGTGACTTGACCCGTCTACACCTGTCACTTCTACCGGGACTTCCGCGCTTATCGCGACCTCGCTCCCTCGCGACTTCGCTTCTCGCGAAATTGAATAACTTCCTCGTCGACTCCCGAGGTCCGAGGTGCCGAAACTTGCAACCTCGCTTCCTCGCGACTTCGCTTCTCACGAGGTCGAATAACTTCTACGTCGACTCCCGAGGTCCGAGGTACCGAAACTCGCGACCTCGTGACTTTGAATACCCAATACTTGGGTTCTCACCCTGCGAGCTCCCGAGTTCGCGAGATCCTTAGATCTTCCTCCACCTGTCCTTCTCAGATGGACGGCTATTAGCCTCCTCTCCGCTTCGTGCCCTCGCGCCTCACGACCTTTAACACTAATTCCTCAACCCTTCCACTTACGAGTTCCCGAGATGCGAGGTGCCACCTGTCCACTTGCCAACTCCTGTGGATCCACACTATCCTCGGAGTAATCGAGATATCGCTCCTCGCGATCTCGCGACCCTCCTTACCAAACTTAGGACACTTTCCTCATGAGGTCCCGATAGGTGATCTCGTGAACAATCCAACGGCCCTGACCAACTTGGATCAACGGTGTTGTCCTCCTGAGCTTTGAATCCTCTCCACACATGCACTGTAACTACCTTGCACCTCTGGGCGATCCTACGGCTCTCGAAACTTCATGAAATCTCTTCCAAAGATTTTGTCCGTCCGTTCTCCCCTTGAGGATTCTATGAAATAAAGAAGTGTCTCTCCACGAGACTCGTTTGCTCGCTTGCTAACCTATGACGCTTTCCTCCGACTTCCAACGACAGCTTCCCTGGGCTTGTTCTTCGGTGAACTCGAAGGCCTATACCTTCTGAGCTCTGTTCTCGACTTCTATCTTCAGAAAGAAACATTGCACGCACTCCTTGTGGCTAATATTCAATCACGTCTAAGTGTTGAAGTCACTCGACTCTGCGCACTCCTGCAGCAGCAGTCTCCCAAAGCTTCTGCTCAGATTCACGACTAAGACTTCCTCCCTTAGCCTGCGCACTCCTTGCATGGCTTCAACTACCCACTTCCACTTCTGGGTGAATGAGAACAAGAGTTAAACTACTGAGCCTCCATCAACGCACTCCTTGCAGATGAATTTCGACTGCACACCTTGCAGGAATCTCCTAGCTCAGATAGAGAAACAATTGAACCTCACTCTCTCAACTTTTCAGACTTCAGTTTGAAACATGAAATCACATGCACAGCATATACAAAGCAAATGCATAACAAGAAAGAAAACATTCATGAGCGTAACATCAATACACAGAGAAAACAACACAAACCATGAGCTTGAATCAAAGCTTCATTCTATTAATTCAAATGCCTGTACATGGGTGTTCTTCATACATTATTCTCTGCTTGCTCTTGCTCTCTTGCTTCAATATGTTACAATAATACAATGAGGGTGTCTATATCCGTTTTCCCTCTCGGACTCTAAACTATCAAATCTAGACTTAAACATCCTATCTACTAGCATTAAATCTATTAAATGCCGACTATCTACCAAAGGACGAGAGCTTAAAGCTCAAGGTCCAATACAATATACAAATGCACCTTCATAAATGGTTCATTAAAGACTTGCACTACAATCCCAAAGCACTTTCAAAAATTTGGGTTTGTTTATCTAGCTGATCTCCACTTGATGTGTTGGCTCGCTTGATGAGTTGGCGATGCTCCTGCATCAATCCTGTTCTCATCATGTGGAGGAGATCCAAAGATCCTTTTTCCCATTCCTCTTGTGCTATTGAGGAGCTTCAAGACCAAAATCAGGATTGGAGAGCTACGATTATAACCTTAGGGGAAAGAATGGGATCGCAACTCTAAGAACTTCAAGTGGAAAATCAGGAGCTTTGACATCATAGTGAAAATATCCATAACCAATTGTAGACATAGGAATGCAGGCACAATCAATAACTCGTGATCATTCTTCGTGGGGTTAATAGAAACGCCAATCATATCAGTATGCTCAGAAAGCAATTGGGAAATACCCTCGATTGTCCTCAACACCCTGCAATCTCAATCGAGTCGGTTGAATCAAGGCTTCCTTCAACCTTCCATTCAAAAACCGCCAATGAAAAAAATCAAGCTCCTCCAGACCCAGCGCCGACACCGTCGATACACAACCCAAAATATGGAATTCAACTTCCAACAACAATTCAAGCAACTCTCCGGGAAGATGCAGAAGCAAACCACAATTTCTAATCAGGTTTCTATTGATGATTAGTAAATTTTTGTTCATTTTGTCTTCATATGTAGCCATTTTTACATGGCATCCTAACAATTCTTTTTGGAGTAATTTTAAGCTCAAGAACATAATGCAACATACTTCTCAGAGAGGTCTCTAGACACAGTCCAATGAAATTCCATACTATTACGTTCATGTAAAGTGCATTAGCACATAATTTTTTTAATATAAATCTCCAACCATTCTTGTTAAAAAAAAAAACTAGCTCACACAAGTGGAGTGGAGAGAATCTCATGCATGCACATGTATAACACTTTCCTAGCCTCATCCATGTGAAGTGCATCCTATTGGTGATGATTCCAAGGTGACCATCCAACACTTGATGATAATACCAAGGTTTTCATGCGAGACTTGACTCCACTAGTCTAATTGAAGTACAACTGAGTAATGACTGAAGAGGATGTTCACTCTCATCTAAGGGAGAATATATCAAACCAAGGGGCGCCCTCAACATAGACTAGTGAACATAGGAAAATATATACTAGGTGGATGTGTAATATCTCCAATGCCTTCCCTGAAGTACTACTAGGGAGTACATAATGAAAGAAACATAGAACAACTAAGAAATAGGAAAGAGGGAAAACCACATGGGAACAACTCCCCCCCTCCTCAAAATACAATGTTAACTAGGACTGCTTCTTTGTAGTTGAGTTCTTCATTCTAAGGAGACCTCACAAATGTGTCATTTTCTGCTCAGTGAAGTTCTTGTTGAATATGTAGATGCATATACAAATATGATGAAGTAAATGCACCAGTGAGATGTCTATATCTATCCACTTTCCTCAATTGGAAGGAATAAGATCAAAATCCCCTTCATTCACGACAGTTTTCCAATATGGATTCTCTTTAGCCTTTGCATAGGCTTGAGGGTCAAATGCCATAACTAGGTAACGATGCATGGGGACTATTGGTTTTGTGGTTGTGAGAGCATGTGGAGCTCCCTCAAAGTGGGATCTCATGATCATTTGCAATATCATTGGATGTCGCTAGGATGGACTATGCCCATTTGGGTCTTGGTTCTGGATCGACACATGAATGCTCATGTACTTCTGATTTAGATTCAAAATTTAGATATGAAATTTGATCAGAATGATAGGGTGTATCATCTATGTGATATGATTCAAGAGGAAGCAAGGAAGTTTTTGCATGTTATTTCTGAGATGCATGCAGGGGACTTTCTTCAACTCTGAAATTTACTTCAGGAGGAAGCCGAGAAGCTTTTTCTTCCAGTGGATTTTCTGTGGGATTTGTCTTGGCATTCTTTGACATGCATTCCTCATGATCATCCTTATTTCCGAATAAGACCTCCAATTTGGTCCATACTTCGCTTAGAGTTGAGAACGATTCAACATGAAGTAGTAATTCAAGGGAAATCAACATGCAGATAAGTCTGAACTCCATATCATGTCTATTGAGAAAATGATATTTCTCATCAGTGGAATTAGGCTCTACTTTGGTTCCCATAGTTATCCAATATAATCCTCTACATCTGAGGTGAAACATAACTTTAGGCTTCCATTCAAAGTACTTGTATGGGGTAACAATGGAAGACGACGAAAATTCCATCCTTTGTGATTGCTTCAATCTTTTGTACCTACAATAGATACTTTGTGCGTCTTCTTCCTAGCACCTATGGGCTCTAATACCATGTGAAATTGGGTTGAAACATGCATAGATAATCTAGCTAGAAACAATGAACAACAAACTTGCAAAGTTGAGAGAAGAAGAGAATAATTGGAGAGAAATAATGAGAGAATTGTATTCCACACTAATCCACACTCAAAGAATGAATAATTTACAATAGATATAAGCTACATGCTCAAACTAATGTGCCATAGTAACCTTCTAGAGAGATGTGGACATACACTGTCAGAAACCTGAGTGAACTACCACCTAGTCCTAGTTAAATGGCCATGCAATCATCAGTTAACTAGCTCACACAAGTGGAGTGGAGAGAATCGCATGCATGCACATGTGTAACACTCTCCTAGCCTCATGCATGTGAAGTGCACCCTCTTGGTGATGATTCCAATGTAAGCATGCAATACTTCGGTGATAATACTGAGGTTTACATGCAAGACTTGACTCCACTAATCTAACTGAAGTACACATGAGTAATGACTAAAGAGGATGTGACACCTTCACTTAAAGAAGAATATATCAGACCAAGAAACATTCTCAACATAAACTAATAAACATAGAAAAATATATACTAAATAAGTGTATATATATATATATATATATATATATATATATATATATAAAGTAAAATGACCTCTTATCTCTATCTATCTATTTATATAAAAGTAAAATGACCTCTTATCTCTATCTATCTATTTATATATAAAAGAATGAACTCGTGATTGAAATGAAAAAAATTATACCATACCTATAATCTTAAAATGAATTCAATTTATAAAATGAAAGCTAGCTAAAAGCATTAGTAAATATAAAAAATCCCCACCAAAGGAAGGTAGCAAAATATTCAATATAGATTTACTAATCCCCACGCAAGGAAGGTGACAAAATATTCAATATAGATTTGGTTCCGAAGGAATAGGAGTTGGGTGCGTGAGAAATTGTTTCTTATGTTTCCAATCCGATTTTCCACTGAAAATACAATAATTAATGTGAGTCGCTACATAGGTATATGTGCAATGTTTTACATAAAGGCTTGCACTATATTCTTATAAATTAATATATTTAGTATTATTAAAACCACCCTATGACTCTTGTAAGTGACATTTAGTTTTCCATGTTGCAAAAAAAAATACTAAAATACATTGTTACCAAATTAGCTCGGAAATCCAACCAAATTTATTCAACTCAAGAAATATGTAAAGTTGTGCCAAAAGGATACCATGTACCCTCTAGGACTAGCTGCTTCACATATATTAATTCTAAAAATTTAAAAACAATAAGAAACCATACTAATTAATTGTTTAAAACATTATGTTACCTATTGCTTAATTTAGGTACTCCTTGCATTACATTTTTCTATTACTATTAATATTGTTGAAGGATTAGTTTTGCATTAAAAATGGCACCGCTTAATTTAATAACTCCTTGCATTACATTTTTCTATTACTATTAATATTGTTGAAGGATCAGTTTTGCATTAAAAATGGTACAACCCATTTTAATATAGATGATAGAGATTTGAATCTTGCACCTCATGTGAGTAAAAATAATTTCAATCATTATAAAAATGTTGTAGTAATTATTAATGAGAATATGAAGTTATGCTTGGGTTTGTGATGTGTGCATGCAAGTGGTGTTATATATGTTGTAAGTTTAATTCTTACTTTTGGGTGTTTCCATGGAAACTTTAAGGTATTGGGTAAAGCCCGTGGGAATGGAACTTTAGTCAATGGAGTAAAACTACATAGCCCCTATCATTAGTTACAATCTTTTTGGGAAAAAAATATCGTGGTAAGTCTTAAGGAGAACACGTGGATGGATTCATTTCATACCAAATGCATGCAAGTGGTGTTACGTGTTCTATAAGTTCAACCCCCACCGGTGGGTGTCCTCGTGGATACTTTTATAGTGTATGGATTCCACACTTGGCTCTTATCATACTCTCATCCCTTGTTAGGGAACAATATGTGTGAGGTTTCTAAGGGACTTCCATAGACACATCCCACAAATGACATAAGGCTTCCCACTTTTTGTGATGGTTTACATATGTTGGTTATCTTTCCTTATGTATCCCCTTACCTAGGTTTAGATGCATGTGTGTGGTTTCCTCCTTTTCATTGGCATGAGGTCTTTCGTCCCACTGGTCTAGATCATTATTTGTCCTTGTTAGACTTTTTTGGGTTCTTCCCATAGACGTTATCTTCATAATTGAATCAACCTCAACATGTGTGCTTAGATTTGATCCCTTTGTTAGTTAGGGATGCCTTTTGGAGGTTCACAACATTCTAATATCTATTTGAGGGAGCATAGAAAGGTTTTCTTGGTAAAATTTGATCTCCCCCTTTCCCGCCATAGCCTTTGCACTTGATACATTAGTTTTTTTTCCCAATCTATGACCATGTCCCACATATCAACCTAACCTATGGAACAAAACCTTTAAATCTAGTGAGACACACACAGTTTTCCTATTGAACCTACATTTCTCTTGTCAAAATTGAAATTAGTACCCATGATGTTAGGATTTTTCCTAACTATTAATTTTTTATTTCCTTGATGTCGTTATGCCACTCCCTTTTCTATAAGTACCCTTCATTTTTCTTTGTTAATGGCCTCTTCTTAATCTCCCTAAAGTGCCAATATCTATCATATTTGTTTCTTAAATCCATCTAATCCATTCTCAAGCACTTCATCTTCTTGTGCCATTTTTTTCTCCAACCTCCATTATCTAGAGACTTTCTCTCATAGGTATACTCTCCCTATGTGTTTGGTTTCTATTCCTTGTTGAATTAGTTACTTTGAATCTAATGTTTCTTGGTTCCATCCCTAGTATTTTCTTGGGTCTTGTTCAACCACACCCCAAGGGAGGTTACCAACTATAGGGAGATCACCTCGTAACTAAGGAACACTTGATTTTTATGGTTGATCTAGTGTTGTATATATTTCTTTGTTTTGGGAGATGGTTTCCAAGTGTTTTTTGTTCTTTAAGAAGATATAACAATTTGGAGCATTGTGGAAAGATTAGCTCTTTTTGGCTCTTCAAATGGGTATTTGACATCTTCTTTCTTTAGGTAGCATCCTTACCCTTTCCTCTTTTTCACTTCAATTTGGTTTAATTCTCTTACTTTTAGTAATTCGAACAAATAGTTAATTGGGAGGAAACCCATATTTTCTTTCTTGATCTTTATGTATTTCTAGATGATGAATACCATTAAAAATATAATAATATCAAACGCAGCCATAGGTTGACATTAAAATCAGATAGAAATTAATCTAGTAGCTCATTTCCTCTTGTTTTTCGAGTTCTTGGTTACCCTCAACAATTGAGTGGTGATTCCACTCCTTCCATCCCTCCTTTTGGAGGTGGTTGGATAGTTGTTGTGGTATAATTATACCTCACTATAACCATTATGCTCCATTTTGGTGACTCCACTAATGATTTATTATCAATACTTCCTTTTGTTAAGTGATTTCTTTCTTTGATTTCTAAATCATTCAGGAAGAGGCAGATAGCTAGACAATGTAATATCCAACCATTTTTTTCTTTAAGGAGTGTTTCCCCTCCACCCTGGCACAAGTGCTACCTCTTGCTACACTTAACCCACCTATAAAAACATATGGAATTTTCAAGGGGGGCATTTCCCCTTTTATCCCCACAATAATCCCCAAATATCATCAAAAGCATGCTTCCTATCAATCCTTCCTTTCTCAAGTTAAGGATTTCCTCTCTTCTTTTTATCCTTTCATGATAAGATTCATTCTCTATGGTCTTATTCCACATCTCTACCATACTTATGCCATGCATAATCATCATTCACCAAATGTGTTAATCCCTAACTAAGTTCACATGTTCAATATGTCTCATTCAACCTCTCCACTTCCCTCTCAAGGAGGCCCCCCTTGTTTGAATAATCATTAAACAATGATATAAGAGACCTTCCCTTCCATTGGATAGGTACTATATCCAAATCACAACTAAAATGTCCTCCTAAATTTATTGAGACCCCTTGCATGTTAAAAATGTTTCTCCCCCATATTAATCCATACTCAATTCTCAATGACCTTCCATCCCACAGTGAAAGTAATTTCATTGTGGGAATTCTCCATTCCTACCACAATTAGGAATGTGCTCCTTAATATATTAATAATGTAATTCTTGATCTCTCAAAAGCTAAAATCCCCTCATTGTGCTTTAATCTTTTAGACCTTTCGAGTCTATAGTATATATATTTAGGCATTTCCTCTCTTTTGCATCTAATTTTGAATCAACTTGGCTATGAACAAGTGGGTTGTTGTTGACCTTGGATTCACGTTAAACACCATGCATATTTAGGCATTATGTGATCTCAATGTGATTGAACTAACCCAACCAACTTAGTGTATAGTGGATTTAGAAATTTTGAAGAGAAACTCTTAGGATTCCTTCATCTTGATCTGATCCTTGAACCCAATATGATTTCCTCCCACATAGTTGTTGTTGACCAAGACTTTGAGTACAACCTCCTCCTCAATCACCCATTACTTGATTCCATGTGTAATATTCTATTTTTTACCCTTTGGATGTTTTCAATCGAACTATAACTAAATGGTTATAATGACAGGAGTCAAGCCATATGAGATTGGATCAAATGACCTCGTATGTAAATGGGGTAAATATCTTGTACGGATTCCTAATGTGGAGCTCAAGGTGAAGGCCTAGACATGTATTTTGGATAAATATGCTTTCTATATACCATGAGGAAGACTTGCCATGATATTCTCAATATATGTAAATATTATTTCAAAGATTAATATAAAGGCCCAAAGATGGTTGTGAAAGAGCACGGGAGGGGAAATTATTTAGCTAGAGGGGAAGAACTCAAAAGAAGAAAGCGGATCCAAGGGGATGATAAATAATCCTAAGTTTCCTAAGATTCCTAAGTCCCATAGGATTTATATTTTCATCATGTGCCTTGTTAAAAACCTCAACCACCAATCATTTAATGTAGGTGGTGGTTGGTAGGTAATTTCGTCTCTTGTAGTTATGAGAACATGAGCATTGATTACAAGACATAAGGAGTGTGAGAGACTCCATCGCCTAGAGGAATTCAAACCATCTAATTTCGTATTCACTATTCCTTCATGCAGATTGTAATTGATTTGTTCATTCATTATCATTATTCATTCCATGCATTCCCACTATAAGCACTAACATTCTCCTTCACTCTCAACAACCATGAGAACCATTCTCCATACCCACACACTTCTAAGTTCTGGAATTATGCTCTCAAGCTAGGGACTATGATTCAAACTTGTAGATGACCAAGTAGAATAAATTAAAGAATAAGAATAAGTGGTAAAGAATATTCATGACACATAAACTACCAAGAAGGGTTATCTTTTTAGAATTAAACATAACATTGCATCTTCTACTACCACATCAACAAAACTCTATGTTGTTCCTCCATCAACATCTTCCACCATTACTTCTTGGATAATAGAAATGGAGTATAATATTGTTAATGGTATGAAGAATATCAAGGCCAATATATTATTTTTTTAACTAGAATATGATTTGTATTAATTCAAAAAATGTTACAACCAAAGCTTGCAACGAGTTACATATTTCTGATTCCTATTGCCTTCAACAAAGTTAGACATCTTTCTAATATTAAATAAAAAATCTTCTAGCAAACTACAAAATATGTTCCAAGTTGGCGTACAAGTGGTATGTTTCACATGAATTCATAAATTACATGTAAGTTTGAATAGAAATATCGATAAACAAAACCACTTCCCTCATATTCTTTCCCTTTGTCATATTGTGGGGATATTTGTCCTTTAGTTTCCATAGGGTCTCTCAATTGATGGACTGTCTCTTCCTCCTTAGGCTCAACCTCAATCGAGTTCTCAGTTTCCTTGTTATTGGAGGTCACCGATAAGGATTCCTTGCATTGGCCGAGTGCGAGATTTTGGAGAATGATGTAGTCTTCTTTGATGTAATCTATCTTTTTCTTTTAAAGTACTAAAATGATCATAATATTGTTATTTTTATTGATGCAATCATGCTCAATCTATGTGAGTTTGGAGGACACTAAAAGTAGAGTAGTTCTATTAGCTTGAATAAGGTATTCATGGAGACACCAAACACTACACATATCCTACACATCCCCACTATCCATGTTGAATAAACCTACACAATAGATATGTAAAGGAAAGATAAATGGAAAACCAAACCTTCTTCTCACACAAACAAAAATAAAAACAAGAAAATTGTATAACTTCCTAAATTATGGGATTGAAATTTGGATGGTATGTCCACTATGCCTAAAGATAAAATTCCTTGTTGGAGCAGCCCAATACCAAGAGAAAATTCCAATATTGAATCTAAGTACTAGAATTTATTAATAGGATGATAATGATATCTTGATACACTCCATTTCTTGACCACTTACACACTAATACATCGACCTTCCAAACATTCAGAGTCGAGTTCAAACAAAATATACAAAGAAACATGAATAAATCCAACCCATCTTTTGGATAGAACACCACAAAAGGAATACATAAAATCCCAACAGCAACAAGCTCTCGATTTCATGGCTGACTATTGATGAATTTCCCCAAATTGAAATTCAAAACCATCCCAAAAATTCCAGAACATCCCAAAAATTTAAACAAACATTCACCTCTATCTATTTGAATTCTTTTAAAAGAGGATTACAAGAGAAAATGAAACTATATGAACAACTAAAATTTAAACAAGCCGAGGAAGAGATACAAGGGAGGTTGAGACTTCCCATCAACTTTCTCTCACAAGATGTTACTAATTAAATGAGGCGAATCTAGAGAATATAAACATTGTTATCCCCAATTCCTAGGGATAACTAAGGAGATTATGTCTCAAGGCCCTCAGGTTGCAGACATGGAGTACTGAGAGACAACTTGACCAACAATTTCCATTTGCACAAACAGAGACCCACCTCGCCACCATGGCTCTAGGTTCACCACCACAACTTCAAGTTCACCACCACAGTTCCAGGCTCATCATGAGGGTATCCACCACATCAGCTGGCTTCTGAAAGACATTGGGTTGTAATGTCCCCACTTTGGGACATCATTACATTGCAGAGGTTTACGATGTCCAGAGTATCCAGATGGGTGTTATAGCGAGTACAGGGGATAATGAGAGGAATTTTGGGATCCAGATTGTATTGTCCACCCCATTTCATCACTATGATCCATTCCGCACAGGTTGGCTTTGGTTTCGTTGCATTCTGACGATTTCCATGATTTTGAGTATTTTGAGCTATAAGTCAATTAAATTCATTGAAGAGGTTATTTTGGGCACATTACTTGGAGGAACCTCTCAGTGTAATATCTCATTGAAATCAGGAGGAGCAACACTACAAGATGGGATGGATATAAGTGACTTTCAGTGGCCAGGGAAGCCACAAGGAGAGATAAGGCGCTTTTCAGAGGTAAAAAGGTTAATTAATTAATTAAAGTGATTTAATTAATTAATTAAATATTAATAAAATGAAAGTCACTTTGGAGGGACAAGGTGAGAAAAAAATATAAAGGAAAGGAAAGGGCCTCTATTCATTCATTCATGTATGTCTATCACTTTGATATTTGGCCTCTAGCTAGAGGGCCCATCTCTTGGGGGTTTGAGGGTTTTAACTTAACAAACCTTAGAGGACGATTCGGTGGTGAAAGATTCCACCTAGCTTGTCCCAAGCTTGTTCTCGGAGATGCAATACTCTCCCACACCATTCTAGTTCTAGATCTACTCAGTGTAGGAGGGTTCTACACCAGCCACATGCACATGAAGAGAAGGAGGGCACACCATTAAGGATTTTCAACAAGGGGGGCACACCATTTATTGAAGGAAGGTTCATTGCAGGAGTTTGAGGGATTCCTTGGAGATTTGAGCACTTGGGTTTTACTTGCAGGGCCTTGGCCATGATTTCTAGTGCCTCTTGAGAGAGTTCTATGGTACAAATTATTTCCTAGAGCATTGGGATGAATTGGAGAGAAGGAGGACATTTTGGAGATTCAGATCTATTTAGTTTGGAGGGGTTATACTTCAGATATGAACCTGAGACTTCACATAGTGACTTTTATTGTCCCGATGTATCTTTCTAGAAAGTTTCAGGGCATTTGGAGGCCTCCTTCATGAGGGCTGAAATTATAGGGTTTGACAGTTTTAGGAGGGTGCAACTCCATTGGAGGATTCAACATTTGGAGGAGTTTCCCTTGGTATTTCGGTTTGAGATTTCAGAAGGGGATTCTACTCATCCCAATCTACAGTTAAGCATCTTCAACATAACATTTGGAGGTCTCCTTCATCAGGGCCGAAATTATAGGGTTTGACAGTTTGAGGAGGGCGCAACTCCATTGGAGGATTCAACATTTGGAGGAGTTTCCATTGGTATTTAGGTTTGAGATTTCAGGAGGGGATTCTACTCATCCCGATCTACAGTTAGGCATATCCAATGTAGCATTTGGAGGTCTTTGATAGTAGGGCCAAATTATGGAGGGTCTTCAGGATTTCAGCAAGGTGTGGCATCTTCCAGCTTGGGGGGTTATTATTTCTTACGGCCTAGATCTACTCTTGCATTGGTATTCAGTGAGTATTCAGCCTTCGAAGACTTATAGTATCTTCTATTGGATAATTTTGTTGCAACTTCTATCTTCTTTATTGGATCCATCTATTGAGCATTCCAAATTGGCCTTCTCATTATAGCAGGTTCTTCTATTTATGAATAAAAGCATATTTGAGATGTTTTGGCTTGTCTATCATGTTGTTGATCTTGCATATGGTTGAGGTATGTTCCATGATAGTATATCCTTGTTTATTACTACAAACACACATATAAGCCATCATTATAACCCTAAGCATAACCTAAAGGATCATTGTAAGCAAAGTGTTTAACGAAATACCACAACAAATAAAAGTTTTAAAAGACACCCAAAACCGTGATGTTCCTTGCATCTTGGCTTGGGAACGTTACAATGGTATCAGAGCTTAGATTCCTGCTAGCTAGTGGGGATTAGCAGAGTTACACTTAAGATGGATATTTCTAACAGGATTGAGGAGTGTGAGAGGGAATATGAAACCATCAATAATTTCAAAGGGCTAATAACATTCCAATGGTTCCTATCCTATAAAAATCCTAGTTGGAGAAAAAAGAAGATTGCACATTGGGTCAGAAAGGGAGGAAATCAGAGCAGCCTTTCGGAGGACCCCCACACCCATTAGAAACCCCACACCCATTAGGATAACGTAGCTTTGCTATAGTTGCAGGGTGCCTTGGGAACCAAATCATAGGTGTAGGGGTAAGGGTAAGAGGCATATTATTGAGGTGCACTATGACAGTGATGATGAGCCATGTGAGGATGGATCGATTGATGCTTATCTGGAGCAGTCCAATGATGAGAGTGACTCTTGCACAGAGGATGATGATTCTAGTATGTTTGAGGAGGATAGTGACCCCTGTATAGTGGATAGACAGTTGGATGGACAGGATGATAGCACCAGTGCTTCAACAGACATATCACATACTATTGATGACCTAACACCTTAGCAGATTGGTGATGTTAGTGATGATTCACACGTGTTAGCACCTAGATCGGATGAGCTCCCTATGAGGGTCGTGATAACTTGGTAATCCTTTCAGACACCTACGAGACAACCACATCACATGAGGATACCAGTAGTATGTCAGATATGATGGAGGAGCCTTGTGTGAGGGATGCACACCATGGACATGTAGATCCACAGATCCAGGAGGAGGTATAGGATGTACAGATAGTTGACCTTACACATACAGATTAGCATGAGGTACACATACAGGTCCAACATGAGGAGATGGAGTCACAGATTTTGGAGATTCCATTAGATGAGAATATTAGGGAAACTAATAGGTTGATGGAGCACTTACTTCTAGGATCATTCTGCATTGATGAGTATGCACTCTATATTGGTCAAGAAGACCATAGCACATGTCTGGACACATCTATATGGGATCCAAAAGCAAATGATAGTAGCAGAGTGAGTGCACAAGAGGATACGACTACTCATACAGCATACAATGTGATGCAGAGGGAGCTAGCAGTTGACTATGATACATAGTCGCATCTAGGAGATCCCTGTAGCACAATAGACAGTGGGAAACTCAACAATTTATCTTCTACAAAGAGTGTTGTTGAGGATTTTAGGGATGACACTAGCAGTAGGAGGCATGAGGTGGTACCTCAGCATGACTATGATCAGGAGTCACACCACCTAGCAGGACAGTTGAGAGTCAGTGAGGATATGATCATGGTAGCCACCAGGCGCAGTGATGACATGCATGCATTGATGGCAGATTACTGCTGGAGAGCATCAATTGCACATAGCAGCTCAGATTGAGGATTTTCCATGGATGATTTTCACACTCTCAGGGAGAGAGTATCTATGATGAGGACTGACTACCAGCAGTTGTTGAAAGACAGGGACTACCTACTGGGGATTGGTGAGTTGTATCACAGGGCCTTGAGGGAGAAGGAATTGGAGGTGGACATAATTACTCAGGATTTGGAGAGCACTCGAGGATTCTTGATAGGCACATAGACAACCCTTCAAGAATCAGAGTCTAGGAAAGATGAGCCTCCTAAGGAGATTTTTCAGAGATCCACATCAGTTGCCTTAGTGGACACTCATATGTATGACCTAGTCACGTTGCTAAGGGATGTTGGTGATCTAGCAGAGGATCACCAGTTGATGGAGGACACTTCCATTTGTGTTTCGAGAGAGGTTGACCTCCACATAGAGGTTGATCCAGCAGTACGCCCAGGATCTGTGATGCAGCAACACATAGTTATGAGAGATGCCCTTTATCATATCAACAATTGCATGAGATATGAGAGATGGATATTGGTTTACCACCAGTTGGAGGAGGTACTTCCAATTGTACCCGATGATTGGGGTTTAGTGACGACTACCAACGAGCAGTTATCATGGGTACCAGTAGACTTACTTTTGGTTGAATCCTTGGGATTGACCGAGGCCAGTGGTATTTTTCAGTCCTACGGTCAGCTATAGATGTCTTTGTTACTCTTTTTCGATACTTTTATCATGGACAACAACATGAGGAGAGATAGACAGTAGCAGAGGGCATGGAGAGTGCATGGACCGAGACCACCTGACAGGATTACTTTTACAACATCTAGTAGAATAGAGGTGGATCATCATAGGTAGCCAAATCAATCTGACACAGGAGCAGTTAGAGGAGATTGGAAGTGATAAACTTCCAAGTCTTCCATGGGATCCAAGAGTTCACCTGGTTAGCAGGGTGTTTCACTACAAAGTGACCCAGGTTGAGCCAAAGAGCCACACACTCCACCAGGGGTCAATTTGGAGTGGGTTTCCATGGATTTGTCTGAGGGAGCGAGGCAACCTTTCAATTTTGATCATCATGATCGGACAAGGAGGTGGTGGGACTGATACTTATTCTATAGAGATGTATTTACAGATACAGTTTCTGGAGAATAGGTCCAATGGTCACATGTATTTCAGTTTGAGGATCCAAGAGAGGGGGATCCAATATGTATGCAGGAGGCAGACAAGAATGGTCATAGTGGTGGAGGATCAACATGGTGATGTTAGACATAGGTTAGCATGGGACCCAAGGATTGCAGGATTGAGCATTTTACTGACTGACAGAGGTGAGTGGACCTTTGCATGGGAAAGTTGTTCTAAATTTCCATGGAGCTTCAATGTTGATGGGAGCACATCGCTTGAGGGTGTATCACAGAGGTCTTACAGTACCTCAATCTAGCATCAACAGGTGCAGTTGATTGGGGCCGTGTTGATCTAGATAGTAGCATGGAGGATGGACTCATTCCGAGATGAGGCCATGTGTCATGTACAAGAGACTCATGGAGTTGGTGTATTTCAGGATTATGTGTCCCAGGGGCTAGCAGTTCATGACTTGATATGGGACCCAAGGGGCAGCATGTGTGATTGTTCATCTTTGGATGGATTCTACTGTGTATCCCATAGGTGTACATGGTATCCTGGTATTATACTTGAGGGGATTTGGTTATTGCTTGAGGACAAGCAATTTTCTAGCAGGGAGGATTGTAATGTCCCCACTTTGGGACATCATTACATTGCAGAGATTTACGATGTCCAAAGTAGCCAGATGGGTGTTATAGCGAGTACAGGGGTTAATGAGAGGCATTTTTGGATATGTATTGCATCTTCCACCACATTTCATCATTATGATCCATTTCTCATAGATTGGCTTTGGTTTCGTTGCATTCCAACGATTTCCATGATTTTGAGTATTTTGAGCTATAAGTAAATTAAATTCACTGAAGAGGTCATTTTGGGCACATTACTTGGAGGAACCTCTCAGTGTAATATCTCATTGGAATCAGGAGGAGAAACACTAAAAGATGGGATGGCTAGAAGTGACTTTCAGTGGCTAGGGAAGCCACAAGGAGAGATAAGGCACTTTTCAGAGGTAAAAAGGTTAATTAATTAATTAAAGTGATTTAATTAATTAATTAATTATTAATAAAATGAAAGTCACTTTGGAGGGAAAAGGTGAGAAAAAAGTATAAAGGAACGGCAAGGGCCTCTATTGATTCATTCATGTATTTCTATCATTTTGATATCTAGCCTCTAGCTAGAGGGCCCATCTCTTGGGGGTTTGAGGGTTTTGACTTAACAAACCCCAGAGGCGATTTAGTGGTGAAAAATCCCACCTAGCTTGTCCCAATCTTGGTCTCAGAGATTAAATACTCTCCCACACCATTCTAGTTCCAGATCTACTCAGTGCAGGAGGGTTCTACACCAGCCACAAGCACAGGAAGAGAAGGAGGGCGCACCATTGGGGGTTTCCAGCAAGGGGGGCACACCATTTATTAAAGGAAGGTTCGTTGTAGGATTTTGAGGGATCCCTTGGAGATTTGAGCACTTTGGTTTTACTTTTAGGGCCTTGGCCATGATTTCTTCTACATCTTTAGAGAGTTATATGGTACAAATTATTTCCTAGAGCATTGGGACGAATTGGAGAGAAGGAGGACATTTTGGATATTCAGATCTATTTAGTTTGGAGGGGTTATACTTCATATCTAACCCTTAGACTTCACATAGTGACTTGTAGTTTCCTGATCTATCTTTCTAGCAATTTTTAGGGCATTTGGAGGCCTCCTTCATTAGGGCCAAAATTATAGGGTTTGACAGTTTTAGGAGGGTGCAGCTCCATTGGAGGATTCAACATTTGGAGGAGTTTCCCTTGGTATTTTGGTTTGATATTTTAGGATGGGATTCTACGCATCCCGATCTACATTTTGGCATCTTCAACATAGCATTTGGAGGTCTCCTTCATCAGGGACAAAATTATAGGGTTTGACAGTTTTAGGAGGGTGCAACTCAATTGAAGGATTCAACATTTGGAGGAGTTTCCCTTGGTATTTCGATTTGAGATTTCAGGAGGGGATTCTACTCATCCCGATATACAGTTCAACTTTTTCAGCGTAGAATTTGGAGTTCTTTGATAGTAGGGACAAATTATTGAGGGTCTTCCGAGTTTCAGCAGGGCGTGGCATCTTCCATCTTGGGGGGTTAGCATTTCTTATGACCCAGATCTACTCTTTCATTGGTCTTCAGTGAGTATTTGGACTTCGGAGGCTTACAGTATATTCTATTGGAGCATTTTGTAGCAGCTTCTATCTTCTTTATTGGATCCATCTCTTGAGCATTCCAGATCGGCCTTCTCATTGTAGCAAGTTCTTCTATTTATGAATAAAAGCATGTTTGAGATGTTTTGGCTTGTCTATCATGTTGTTGATCTTGCATATGGTTGAGGTATGTTCCATGATTGTATATCCTTGTTTATTACTGCAAACACACATATAAACCATAATTATAACCCTAAGTGTAACCTAAAGGATCATTGTAAGAAAAGTGTTTGACGAAATACCACAACCAATAAAAGTTTTAAAAGACACCCAAAACCGTGATGTTCCTTGCATCTTGGCTTGGGAACATTACATGGGTATTTATCCATGAGTTACAAGTCAAGTTTTATGATGGGTATCTCTTCAATATTTGAGGAATTTGAGTTTGTTACATTTTAAATTGCTTTTGATTATGTAACGCCTACTTGGAAATTATGCTATTTTCCCTGTTTCACTTTGGTGGTTGACATTGTGCCCTAGTAAGTGGGTCACACTTAGGGACAAGTGTGACACTGGGAGGTCCTCTTGACGATTCATCGTTCCATTCTCGACCATACTTGTCACTTTCCATACTGCATCACCTCATCTCCTTACGTTTTTGGATTTTCAGGTGTACTGACCCAAGAAGGGATTGTTCCTCATTTCATGGGAAGAAGGGGATGAAAGCCTAGAGGGTTGTAGATGGTAAAAGATAAAAGAAAATTATGAACCTTCTACATTCTCTCCAGGTATCTTGAGGACAATGAAATGTCTCTCATAAGAAACTGACGAGACCCGTAAAAAATAACTAATGCAAAATGCCAACCTAGGTGGAGCATGTGTGGGCACTATTTTTCATGCTTAGGTAGAAGCCCCACACATGCCTTCAGCTTGGGGAAGGCGCATCATGTGACCAAGGTATATTCAAGGTGGGCATTATTTTTCACTCTTAGGTAGAAGCCCCATCTTGTCTTCAACTTGGAAACATCTTAAAAAGAATAAAAGGCAATGAATGGGCTTGGAAAAAGGTTGCATTGAAAATGAAGGTGCAACACACCCTCTACAAAGGCACCCATAAATGAGATACTATGATCCCTTATATGTCATGAACCCCATTCCAAAGAGTATTTCCCCCATCCATATCACTTTTTCAACATGTCTTAGAGAGGGGAGCACTTGGGAAACACTCCTAAACTTGAGGTATGATTCGCCCAATAGGGCGTTTTGTCAACCCTCCCATACCTAAACTTGGAAAATTGCATAGGATCTTTGAGAACTTGTTTATTTTGATGAGGTAGTTTGGATGTACATGCTTAGATGGTTATTTTATCGATTTGATTTACTTATCATGATGCATTTGACTTGAGATCCTTGGAGGGCGTATCCATTGTCTTTGCAGGACCTAGTTGGTGGACAGATTCAGAAGAACAAGCCTAGCTTGGGCTTCCTTGGGGATTGAGTCCCACGATTTGAATACAATGGACCATATTCTTGATGATGATGCTAGCCTTTGGAGGCATGAGGAGACACATTGGAGAACCTAACCCAACCCTTTGCTAGCCAACAATGTTCTCTTGAGGCTAAAATGTCACTTTTGAGGAGGTTGACGTCACCCTAGGGCTCGGGTTGGGGTGGTGGTGTTGGTTGACTTGAAACTTTGCATGTTTTTATGGATGAGGGTTTGACTTGGAGGAGGTATGCCTAGCGCATGAGAGGGAGGCCCTAGAGGGCCCAACGAATTTCACTTTCCACTCCAACAACTTGCAAAAGTGCTAAAAAGTCACCCTAGAAGAGGGATGACGTCACTTTAAGGTTTCTATTGTGCATTTTTAAAAGTTAAATTGAATTTTATATTGTAAAGGGGAAAAGTAGGGGTTGTTGTCCCCTTACTTTGTGGTTTACCCTAAAATTAAGTAGAAAAACACTTTTAGTGATATTTGTATAAATAGATATCATTTCAATCTCATTTTTATCACATCTCTCCCATTGTGAGAAGACATATTGGTTGGAATTTTCACCCTCTTGGGCATTTTTGGTATCTCTGTCTTATGCAAATGATTCTTGGTGATATTTCTTGGTGAATGCTTGAGCTAAAGTGGTGCGCCCCTCATGAAGGCTTATGTTCTTTCTCTTTGATGGTATTTTTATTGGTGAACTAGGGTTTGATCTCTCTCTCTCTCTCTCTCTCTCATGGAATTGGTAAGGAAAATTTACATTTGTTAGTTTTTTCTTGCTTCTTATTTGTCATTGTTGGTTGAAACCCTATGAGGAGTATGTTGCACACACCCTCCATTAAGCTTCATCTTATTTTCTAAGTTTATAAGTCATTTTTTTGGTAAGGGTTGCTACGAGACATACTAGTCTGTACACCCTCCCATATCTACCCTATTTTGATTGGCATGACCTAGGGAGTAAGAGGATTTACACCCCTATGGATATTGTTGATCCAAATCACACTTCTAAGACTCTGTTCACCCATTTTTAAAGCACCAATCTGAAATTTTTGCATTGGAGAAATAAATTGTTTGCATTGGTAAACATGTGTTGGTGGGATATCAATCTTGTTCAAGTTGGAAGTGCTTTTCTGCATGTTAAGATCTTGTTGTTGATGGGTTAGAATGACCCATTCAATCAAATGAGGGAAAATTCCTGATGGAAGGTCCCAATTAGACCCACTCTAGTTTTAGATAGCGTTTCTGACAAGATTTTGGTCTGGTTACTGATTTAACTAATATACTAACTAAATATTAATATGAGAACCGAAGGTTCTCAAATGAATTAAAAATACAAATTATAACTAACTAATTCTAAGCTAAGATGAATGATTACAATTCTAAGATGAAGTCTCTATTTAATTTTAAGCTAACCTATCTTGATGAGGAGCAAACTAAAAAGAATGAATACAGTGAAATCATTATATTGCTTATAGAGAATAAATTTGTGATACAAGTAACATGAAATTTTAACAGCATGACTGGTTAGATTCAAGTAATTGATTAGTTAACTGCATCTTATTGTCATTGTACTCGCTTTGAAAATCATGGTAACTGTGAAAAATGAGAACATTAATTAAGAAATAATTCATAAACCAACATTCACATGCTATAGTAATAAACATGCATAAATTGAATAATCACATTCATACACATCAAAACCACAATCTCCAACAAATGTCTTCAAGTTCAAATTCACTAGCAGTAAAAATATTGTCTTGCTAAATTGAGAAAGCAAAATCCCTTTCTTGTGGACAGTCCTCCCTTTTATAATGAGGAGAGACCATTTACATGATCATCTTTCCATTATGAAATGAGGGTCATTTTACAAAATGACTCTTCATGTTCCAAACCAGAAACACAATAATGATAATAGAGAAGGGAGACATATGGGCACAGTTATGGAATTTTATCATCATGAGTTGATCTTCCCCTGCATATGATCATGATATTCCTCCTAGAGGGAATAATATTTCATAATGTCCTTGAGTTTTCCCAACTGCAATTTCTCTACGATTAATTCTCCGCTGCAAACTTTGGTGGACACTTCTTGATGTAAAATCCTTTGATGCATTTTCGAAAAAGTATTGGATTTTATTGGTGAGATGGGTGGGTATTAACAGGTGTTCCTCTAAAGATTCCTTTTTAATCTAATTTAGACTTTGTATGCTTACTTGACCATTTTCTTTGCATTTGTCCACCTCGGTAATTTTTTTGGTGTCACGTGTTGCTTCATAGATAAGGAGAAATGACTGCATCTTGATTTATTTCATGAGATCACTCAAACTATTCCACAGTCTTATGCAGGTGTCGTTTATTGCCTTTTGGGTGGCTTATACTGATCCGGATTATTTTCGGCACGAAATGAGAGCGGAGATATAATAAAGAAATGCACAGAGATATCGCGTATATCCAGTAATATAACAGAAATATATCAAAGATGCAACCATAAACACAAAGATACAGTAATACACGATTTCTATTAATGAAAGAAATGTACAGAGACTGTAAAAATACAGAGTGAAAGACTTGTTAGAATGGTGGCAGCTTATCCCTGAGAAGAGATGCGACGGCTACTCGCATTCACAAGAAGAGATTACAATGAGGCTCGGAAGGCCTTTTTACAATAGACAGGAATGCCAAAAGTCCTAGACATCCAAAAACCTAACCCTAGGAGATGAAGCGCCAAAAGTCATGTGGGCCCCGTTTGGGTAAGTTGGTGCATCAACTTCCCAGGGTCGTAACTTTTGCATACGATCTCCGTTTTAGGCGTATGATAGCTCGTTGGAAAGATCTATCCGAGAACTACAACTTTTGGCTGGAGAAACATCGATCTACGATCCATGTTGCTCCCCGTTTTCCCAAAAAAACGTCGTTTAAGACCTCAAAATGGCCCCGGAAGTTAAAAACTGCTAAAAATAGTAAATTACCAAAATTGCCAGAAACATGTTTTGGGCCAGTTGGAGAAGGTGGGTGGCCACCGATATCCACCTGGATCAATCCTCCCTCCTTAGGAAGCAATGGTCTCCATTGTGTTGAGTTCCCGGGGGAGAGGGGAAAGTGATTGTTGAATCTGAATCTTGGTGATCTGCTTGCCTTGCTGGAGAAGTGGCTTTGCTTAGCTTGTTGAAGGCTATCACGAACCTTTGGCTGGAAGGTTTGGGCCTTTTTAACCAATCTGGCTATTTTAGATGACTGTGTGCAGAAGGAATCTTCGTTCTTTGTTGCAACCTTGTCGACCTGCTTCTGTTGGATAGAAGGTGCTTTGGCTGAAGCTGTGGTGGCTGCAGTATCCTTCTGTTCACCCTTTGAACAGATTGTGGAGAAGATGAATTTTGTAGTATGAGATACTACCTTGCAGCACTGTTTAGTCGGGGCAGTAGTTGGAACTACCTCTGGTATCCTGTAGAGATGACCCTCCAGAGTAATAATGACACTACGGGGTCGAGACTCATAGATAGCATGGAGTTTCCACATATATGGCTGGCCCAAGAGAACATCACAGACATCCAGTGGAGCAACATCACATAATACCTCATCCTTGAAGGGTTGGATGCCGTATGATAATCGACACCACTGGCTGACACGAAGATCTCGTCCTTGGCGAAGCCACCCAATACTGTATGGTTGCGGGTGTGGTGTTGTCGACAATCCCAACTGTTTGACGACCTCTGCTGATATGAGGTTCTTCTGGCTTCCGCTATCAACAATAAAATGCAGCGGGGTCCCCTTCACCCACATCGGTGAATGAAAAAGGCGCTC
>SNQJ01S0002520.1:561355-591952 GCA_010110895.2 Picea sitchensis
GCGGAGATATAATAAAGAAATGCACAGAGATATCGCGTATATCCAGTAATATAACAGAAATATATCAAAGATGCAACCATAAACACAAAGATACAGTAATACACGATTTCTATTAATGAAAGAAATGTACAGAGACTGTAAAATACAGAGTGAAAGACTTGTTAGAATGGTGGCAGCTTATCCCTGAGAAGAGATGTGACGGCTACTCGCATTCGCAAGAAGAGATTACAATGAGGCTCGGAAGGCCTTTTTACAATAGACAGGAATGCCAAAAGTCCTAGACATCCAAAAACCTAACCTTAGGAGATGAAGCGCCAAAAGTCATGTGGGCCCCGTTTGGGTAAGTTGGTGCATCAACTTCCCAGGGTCGTAACTTTTGCATACGATCTCCGTTTTAGGCGTATGGTAGCTCGTTGGAAAGATCTATCCGAGAACTACAACTTTTGGCTGGAGAAACATTGATCTACGATCCATGTTGCTCCCCGTTTTCCCAAAAAACGTCGTTTAAGGCCTCAAAATGGCCCCGGAAGTTAAAAACTGCTAAAAATAGTAAATTACCAAAATTGCCAGAAACATGTTTTGGGCCAGTTGGAGAAGGTGGGTGGCCACCGATATCCACCTGGATCATATACATTCTTGAACAAGGTTTTATAGGTGTCAAAGAATATAGACATCAGATCATTTCTCTACCAGAATATATTGGAAGTGTAGGGGGGGAACCTCACACATGTCTTGCCACCCGAGCATTTTCTCTAAGGTCTCATGGGCTCCCTGATATATCCCTTGAATTTCTACCATTTTATCTTGTAGTGTGAGTTGGTCTTCTCGACTGTTTTGTATTTTACCCACCAAATTGATCAACTCTTTCTTCTTAGTTGCAGGTCTTTCGTTTAGCTTGAGTGCTTGGGTTTTGATAACATCCACAACAAGTGTAGATGTCATGTTCACCTCCATGGATGTTTTGAGCTTCTGTCTTTCTACTTCCAATTCCTTATTGTGGGTGTCCCACTCGGTCTTGATCATTATTTTCAATTATGCATTCATCTTATATTTCTACACTTGTAGGGCTCTGTACAAATTCTCGGTATTGAGAGTGTCGACTACTCTTGCAGCGTTCTCGAATTCTAAAGTAAGCCTGTCTTTAACACCTTTTAATTCTGTTTCTAGCTCTGCTACCCTAGTTTTGGAAGATTTAAGGGAACTGGCTACTTTGACGACGGACGAGGCATGTATTCCTGCAAAATGATGTGTTAGAAAAACAGGATCACAGAGAAATAATATAAAACAAATGTGGAAATAAAACACAGAAGATACACAATACAATAGATACACAGATATACGTGGTTCACCCAGTGTGGGCTACATCCATTAGAGAAATTTCCTAGTCCTTCATTTATTATTATCTAGCAAATGAAGGGATACAACCTACAACAAACCCGTTGTAACTTCCTCTTCTTTCTCTCACAATATCCTCTCTTAGAATACAATATTCGCAATGATACATAGCCGCAATACATTTCCCTCATAAAAGAGGGTTTCCTTCTAGGGAAAAAAAAAACTAACATAACTTCTACCGGCAAATATGTGACCTTATAATGAATGGTCCAGATTTACAATGAAATTACAATATACATTTACAAGGAAATTTTTCCTTCGGGGGCCCGCTTTCCCTCGAACCCTGCAGAGGGGGTAACCCCCCTCTACGCTCCCTCGCATGGAGGAGTTTACATTCTTCTGGAGTGTAAAGTCTTCATGGGGTATAAACACGACTGAAAAAAAAATACCTCTGAATCAAGAAGATAATCAGGCTCCACAACCAACAACATGGAGGGCAGAGGTTGCCTGAACAACATCCTCTTCAGGATCGGTCCCTGCCTTCCATTCTAATATTCTCCCCGTGGACGACTTGGATATGGTGTCTTTTTTTTTTTTTTTTTTTTACTTGGTCTCTTTTCAATACTCCTAATTTTGTTTTCATAATAGAAGTCTCCAACAACGACCACAGTTCCCTTGAAATTCAAGGCTTGAGAAGAAAAATAAAAATTTCCCTGAATAACATTGAGAGGAGTGTAGTATTGAGGTGGTATGTTCACAATACCCAAATTGGGTGTTGATGGAGTGTCTGGGGTTTGACTCAAATCTTGCAACTGTTGTTTTTTCAACATCTCACCTGCCATTTTCTTATCCTCGACTTCTTCAGCAACTCATTTAGCTTCGGCTTCATAGACCAATCTTCTAGCCTCTACCTCATCAACCGATTTCTTTTCCTTGGCTTCTTCATCTTTCTTCTTTTGAAGTGTAGCTTTATCTACCTCAAGGTCATTTTATTTTGTGATTCTCTCTTCCTTGACCTTCCTTCTTTGATATTCTTCTTCATCTTTGAGCCTCTTCGGTTCCAACTTTTCCTCCTTTTTGACCTTTTCTCGCTCTTTAACATTGATGTCGATCTATTCCTGTTGGAGAAATATATGGAACTGGTTGATCGTCACTCTCTTCATTTACTCATTTTCACATTCAATCTCCTTCCTAGAATCATCATTGGGTAACTTCTGCAGGGCTTCTTCATACCATAGTATTCCTTTCAATTTGTCTTCATCAAAGTCAACTACATGGATGTTGGAGTGGGTGATCCCAACATATATGACATGAGTGACTGCAAGTTAATGGGGATCATGGCCTTTAGTATATCCTAGGCATAGGTGTATCTCTTGCAAGATTTCTGCCTCCTTTCTTGAATGTGGGCCATTGGAAATGGTTTAATTCTCTATGTGGATTGGGAAAACGGGCCAGAGCATTTTGATGCTAATTAGGAGTACTGAGGTGACCCCTGACCCCATGGTTTGGTAAGCAATCTCATTCATCAAAATACGGTCTAGGTCAAAGTATGGTAAAAGTTGAGGGGCTCCAGTGGTGACATACACCCTAATATATAAATATTATTTACATAGGAACCAATCAACTATCCCCTTCATCCCAGTCGTAGCTTCAAAAGAAATCATATGTCTTGGAAAACCAAAAAGAATAGAGTGTAGGGGGTGAGGAACATATTACAAATGTCATAAAAATAACTCTTGTAGTTAATTATCCACAGATAAGAGAATTAGACATGAATGGGAGGTTGGGTTTGGTCCTAGTTCCATCCGAGGTCTAGAAACTGCATGAAGGAACAAATAGCATCAATTAGATAGGATTCCATGTAAAAACATGGTTTTTTTTATACCTAGGATGTTCTTAATATGGAGACATACATTGAAGGATAATATGTCTTCCCAATTGAACACTTGTCATGTTTTGACGATGGTATGTGTTAGAGGTGTCCAATTAGTCTGGAAGTGTGCTTTTGTCTTCATCATAAATCCGACATAGCATGGCTGCTAACAATTTATACAGTGCCTTGAGTCTATGGTTGGGGACCAATTTTTGTCCTTGTTTGAGGGTCTCGTCCTCATCGGCCCACCAATGTTTCATAAGCTTCATAGGTCCCTTGTTGCCTTGGGTGAAACCTTTTAGGAATGGTTCATTGAGAGCCTAGGTGGGGGTGGGTAGATGGTATCTCGAACCGATATCTTCGGGCCTTAGGGAGGCCACACGCTTCCCCTATTTTCTCATGATGGTTGTGGTGTTCACATCGAATTGATTGAAACACCATTGTGAAAACTTATTGTATGAAAAAAGAGTTGGTCTACTAAATGAATGTCACTTTTTTAGATATTCTAATATATTTCTATGCCCTTATACTCTGTAGGGAAATCAAATGAGTTGAAAATTCGGTATATCTCCTTGTATGCGGGATTGTGGTCTTCACCAATGTGGGGGGTAGTGTCTGTCACCAAGGCCTTATTTGGAAAATATGACGTTGCGGGCACGAAGGCCGACTGGAAATAAACATATGCCTTTGGTATTTTCGGATTCTGGCTTGCCATGATAGGATTTTGGTTAATCCTACATCACCAGATCAATAAGTGAATTAACCTATGTAAAAATAATATGGTAGGAACAAAAATACCATCTATTAATAGTAAAATTAAATACCTATAATTGAGCCAAGGAAATTGCTATACAACACACTTAGTGAATAAAAGAAGAATGATGTTTACAAACTTTTGGAAGAAGATTGGTCATAAAATAAGGGTGTTTAGCCATTAAGAGGTATTAAAACACTCGTAAATGTGCCATAACTTGTTTGTGTACAAAATATGTTCCTAAATATAGCCTCAATCCCTGTCATTAATGATAATTAAGATAGGTGGTTGTCGAGATCCATTTATAGGAGTCAGGGGGTTTCAAATTCGAAAAGATAACCATCGGAATCGGAAGATCAGAGTGGAAAAACTAGAGGGTCATTTTGATCTCTGACGGGACGGGTATTTAAAGCATATTCCAATTTAGAAAGGTGTGTCGACTTGAAAAGTATGCAGTGTTGCAGGGAAGGTGGAACCCGTTGGAGTTGTGGCATCGATGGTCGTCGAGGTGATGTTCAAACTAAAATCCAAAGACATGGCATTGAAGGAGTAGACTTTTATCCTGGAATAATGCACCAAATGTGAAAGTAGAAGGGCTCGGAAAAAAGATGTCAGATTTAGAGTTTCAGAGTTCAAAAGGATGAGGGGTGAACTGGACTCTGGCAAGGATTGTATTGAGGAATATTCCTTTGATACCTTGGGGTAGTGAAGAGTCCTGAAAGAAATAAAAGGTGGGTTATTCAAGATTGATAAACAAAAAGGAAAAGGTCCAATCTTAAGATGCAACTTGGCACGGTAACGATCAAGCAGGTCATATTGACTAAGGGGTGATAATTATACACCGAGTTTGAAATTATCCAACTGTGGGATTTCATGTAAGGAGTAGAGTTTAGGTGTCAAAGCTATCAGAGTGCAAGTGTTGGAGTCTTGAGTGGTGTGTGGAGGGAAATATTACGACGAAGGAGATTTTGACAGACCCCTTTCCGAAGATAACATCAGAAAGGTTTCTATCAGAATGAAAGATAGTGTGAGGTTTGTTCTAAATACATAGTGACTTAGGTTGAATGTGAAAGAGTGATATCAATCACATCATTTGAGTAAAAACAGGGATCGGGTCTTTACTGTGAGAGGGAGGAACGATAAAATTTGGGTGGAGGGATTGAAGAGTGTGGTATCAGGGGGATGTTTATGACTATGTTGAATGGGATGCTATTCATGAAGAATCCATAAATTGTATAAGTGATAAAAAATTGTTCTTCAAGCTCATATCTCCTTAGTGAAGTAGCAATGCATTCCTTGTAAGGAGAATTTAAGAAATAAAAATGGGGGCTTATTAAAAAAAATTAAAATGGGTTGTTGTGGGAGGTGAGACACAACAAATGGCGACTTACTGGGAAGATCCAATTATCTCTAAGCTCAAAAGAGAGTGACTTCAACCAAATCAACGGAAAATTTACCTTTAAACAATCCATACATTATACATATTGAGGACCCCACATCAATTAACTCGGGGACGAGACATAAGGAAATCTTGTTACCAATGATCTTCCACATAATTCAAGTGAGCTTTAATGGGTGTTTTAATTTATACATCCATAGTGAAACATTGAGAGTAACACCACAGAGGAATTCTTATCGACTTTTATGGACCAAAGTGTTTTCCTCATCTCTCTTTCCTGACATTTCTTCACTGTCAACAAGTGTCCATAGCCCCAAAAAAGATGCCTTGGTATCATGCAAGCATGGCCCCGCTTCCAGCGAGCATCCATAGCCCCAACGAGTTTACTAGTACTTCCCACACTTTTAGTAGCGTTTTCAACTTCCTTATGATTATGCTTTTCTGTATTCACCTTTTAGATATAAGATTTACGTATTGCTATTGCAACATAGGTGAAGGTAAATAGGAATCAAGGTGATATGAGAATTACTTTGATATAAAATTCTCAAGCGACATTTTATTCTCCCAGGTCCATACACATGAATCACCGATGCATTTTAGAATTAGGAATATCAAGGGTAGATTCATCGAAATTATGTAGAAGACATTGAATTCAGGATATTTTGAAAAACTTGAGGAGAACACAAGCATGTCATGAGAGTGGTCACATAAGTAAAGATAACTGATGGAATCCATCAAAAGGCACTAGATTTACAGGTTAGAAGATTCTCTTGGCACAAGTGAACAAGTTCCTCTTTTTTGTACCATCATCATTCATCAAGATAAACATTGATCCCAAGGCAACTCAGTCACTTTACTATGGAAAAGAAGTTACAGAAAAAGGAATTTACATGAGTCAAACAATCTTGGGTTATTGTTGCAAAGGAAAAGGTTGGTCTGGAGCAACGAACAATAATTTATTCTAAACTGAAAAGTGCAAAAAAGAATAGGAAAATTAAAACAAAGGCATGGGAAAAAGAGAACTGAAAGAAAAAGGAAGGATGATTGGAGTGAAAATAACAGAAAGTGGAAAAAGAAAACAGAGAAAACCTTACTATGTACAAGGCTACATCACCATTGGTGATTAGGAAAAGTATTTCTTGAGGATTTGACCATTGACATGAATCTCCTCCTTATATCCCCGTAATGTTTTAAGTATGAAATTTCCAGGACATATTTTCTCGTGAATCAGATAGGGTCCTAACCACAATTTCTGGAATTTTGTGTGTTTTACCTTTAATTCATTAGCTTTATCCCATTTGAGAACAAGGTCTCCCTCCTAAAAATATTTGTTACCCACCGCTGACTTGTCAAACCATTTTTTGATTTTTTCTTGATGGTGTGTTAGGTTCATCTTATATTTTTCCCTTTCTTCTTCTTGTTTTAACAACATGTTTAACCTCTCCTGCATTACCGTGAAAACCTCATATTGGGAAGATTGGGCCAGTTGCAAGGAGGGTAGGAAAGTATGGGTAGGCACAGTGGCTTCCTATCCATAGACCAGGAAGAAAGGGGAGTTACCAATAAATGACTTGGGAGTCACTCTGTCATCCCAAAGGGCATTCTGAATGGCGAGGTGCCTATTTATTTTGTGATCATTGACAGTTTTCTTGAGAATTTTAATGAGGTTCTTATTAGTTGATTCTTCCAAACCATTCCCTTGTGGGTAATTATTCGCTAAATACTTAACCTTGATATTTCATTCCAGAGAAAATTCAGTTAATTTCAGAGAAGAAAAATATTTAGCATTATCAAAGACTAATGATTCAAGAATTCCAAACCTGGTGATAATATGAGATTCAAGGAATAAAGTCACTTGGTTTTCATTGATAGTATTCAAGCGAATCGCTTCGCTCCATCTAGTGAAATCAATTGGCATCTAACATTGATGGAATTTCCTTGCATAAGCACGAGAATCTTTGAATAAAGTGGGTCAGTAATAGCTAGCTTTGAGTATTTTGTGAGCAGTGGTGTCTCCACCATAATGTCCACCAGCCAGTCCATCATGAAGTTCGGATAATACCTTTTATGCATCCCTTGTTTCAATACATCTCATAAAAAAACTATCATAATTTTTTCTACATAGAATTTCTTGGATGAGATGATATTGAGCAGACTTGAATCCGAGGGCCCTTTTATTTTTTGGATCTAGATAATGAAGGGCTGACCCATGGGTTAAGTAATATTTCATTTCGTAAAAACATTGGTTAGAATTAACAAGGATGTAACAAACCTCTCTTGTATACAGTTCTTGATCCTGATACAAAGCATCTTCATGTGATCCATCGCTCGTTGATTCTGTAACTAGTTTGCATAGCCCTTGGAATTTGATGATTTTTACAAGATTGATCTCAAGGTCATATTCCTATAGAGTTGTAATCCAATTTGATCTCTTTTCTGCTAATTCTTTCTATACCATTAGATTCCTGACAACGTGGTAAGGAAAAATAACTTTGGTCTTAGCTTTGAGCAAGAATGGCTTGAAGTGTTTGATAGCTTCAAATACAACATAGGATTATTTATCCACTTCTGGGAAGTTCAGATCTACCCCTTGTAAGACAAAACTCATAAAAGTTGCAAGGAACTCATATCCTTCCTAGTTCTTTTGTGTTAAGACAACCACAAGTGTGATGTCTAAAGCGAAGGTGTAGAGGATGAACTCTTGACTAAAATTTGGGATTAACAATGCAGGATCTTGTGCTATGTATTCTTTGATCTTATCAAAATATTCTTTTTCTTTAGATCCCCATATGAATTCAACATTATTTTTTATCATATCTTGCATGGGTTTCTTTGTTTCGACAAAACAAGGGACAAATCGTCTCAAAATATTTATCCTTCCCAGGAATGACTGCATGGATTTCTTGTTGTGAGGGGGAGGGATCTTAACAATTTCTTCAATTCTCTCAGGTTCGTTTTTCATACCATTCTTGGAAACAATGAAGTGGAGCAATTTTCTTTCATCAACAACAAAAACAAATTTATTAGGGTTGAGAGAGATGCCATATCTTCTGCACCTATTGAATACTTTATTCAAATGAGTTATATGGTCTTTGTTGTCCTTGAAAAGATAGTAACATCATCAAGATACACCACAACACATTCTCCAAGTAGGTCTCTGAAGGCGATGTCCATGTCCCTATGGAATGTTTCTCTGACATTGATGAGACCAAATGGCATCTTCTTGTAAGCATGTGTTCCCCACTTGTTCTGGAAATATGTTTTTAGTTGATCATGATGGGCCACTAAGACTTGTTTGTAACCATAAAAACCATATAAAAGGGAGAGCATCTCAGATCCGGATACACACTGCATAATTTTTTCCATGGAGGGAACAGGGTAATTATCTTTCTCTGAGGATCTGTTCATATATCCCCATTCGTTTTCCTCACTAGTACTAAGTTGGAGATCCATTGCGTATGTCGTACTGGGAATATGATCTTGGCATCCAACAACTTATTCAATTATACTTTGGCTTGAGGCTCGAGGACGGGGTGCATATTTCTCAACTTTTATTGAAATGTTTTTGTCAGAGGCTTCATGGGAATAATGTGTTGTATGATTTTGGTGTCATACGTATTGAGATCCTCATAGGTCCAGGAAAAAATGTCTTTCTATTCCTAGAATAGTTTGATGTAAGACTGTTTTTATTCAGGAGAACATTTGTTTCCCACAAAAATGTTTGAGGCATCGTATTTGTCCCGAAGTTCACCACTTCAAACTGCATGGATGAACTGTTGGCTTTGCAATTGGTGACTTTATTGATTTTGTCCTGGAGATCATAGAGTTTCTCTAATATTTCTACATTCCTGGGGATACCGTTGGCCGAACCCAATGGGCTGTTGGATTGAGTTGGATGAATGGTATCTGGATTTTCCATTTGGTCATGTTGGCCTTCACCAATAATAGAGTCTTTAAAAGTATCTTTGAGATGAAAGAAGTTGATAAGTTGTTGGTTATCATCAAAGACTCTCCAATGAGTGATATTTTCAGGAATTGAAGGCTTGTACAGAAGCTTAATAGATAAAGTGTCATTCATCAATCCATTTGAGTGCATTAACCTGGAAGCTACATTGGCTAGTAAATCAATGTCACAATTTAGTGAGCGAGGTATAGAACTAATACTAAATGCAACAAATGATATGATCAATTCCTAGACCTCTAATAGGTAATGTTTCAAATGACTTGAAATACAATGAATGGTGTTCCTTATCTGTTTCAAGTTAATTTCAGAATCACCAAATACCTTGATTTTCTCATCTTTCAAATCTACTTCCTTTCTTAGCCCTTGTAATAAAGCTTCATATTCGGCAGTATTATCGGTGCATGGGAATTCTAGTATGAATGTAATTAATGTATTTCTTCCTTTAAGATATTCCATATGCAACCAACACATGCACCTTCTAAGGATTTGGATCCATCAAAAATAGTGTCCACATGTTAGGATCCCCTTTCCTTTTTACAACATTTCATTTTAAGTTTTCATGTTTTTTTTTTGGTGGGGTTAGTAGAATTAACCAACACTTATAATTTGTCCCTAGAAACTATGTTAGTATGTACATCAGAGGAACTATTAGTCTGATCTATTACATTATAGTTGGGATCAACAATCTGGGTGCAATGAAGGATTCCATATTCTTTGTTATTTTCCGCAAGAGATGATGTTTCAGCTGTAAAATTCCCAGAAAATGTTTCATATGAATAATTACGCAAAATTGAGTTGTTAAACATTATCGGTTCATTTAGGTCGTTCAAGTCAGTAACAACATGTTTCATATACCTGTCCCTATCAATCCTGATCTAATTCATTTTACCATTATAAGGGATCCATAAATGAGACCAATCAGTAGCAAAGTAGCCATTCAACATAGCTGACCAATCCCGACTTAAAAGCATGCCATAGTTTTTAGGTATGTCTACTACGATTATATTTATAGTTTGATGAAATTTCGGATTAGCAAACATCCTGATCAATAATTTTTTTAATTCCCCAATAACTTTAAGTCCAGTTCTTTCTAACTGAATAATTTGAATGCCAGATTATTCGGTTTTTACATTAAGCTTCTCACGGACCTTGAGGGGCATGACAATAGATGAGGCTCTTGAGTCTACCATGAAGTTATGAACATTCTTATTAAATATTTCAAAAGTAATGAGGAAAGGAAGGGTGTTAGATCTAGATATTTGATCAATTAGGGACACATTAGTCGCTACTTGACTTTTATATGGGGTGTTATTGTTAGAAGAACTTACCTTTTGTTGTTCCCTTCTTTCTTCCAACCTTAATTTCCTTTTTACTAGAGGAAGATTTTCCTTGTAGAGTTTTAATAAAATTTTCTTGAATTTGTGGAATATTCATAAGATCAAACAAGGAAATTTTATCTTTTGTATTCTTCAAATATTCTAGGAAATCATATTCCAACCTGGCCAGGGGTGTGGACGAAGCACTGGGTTTTGGTGTTTGATAAGTAGTTTTAGAGTTGGAAGATGTGGTCTTGGAGGGATTGGGAGTTGTATTGGTTGGAGAAGATGATTATTTGGTATTGGGCATGGTGGTAGAAGTAGGATTAGTGATACTAGGGGTGTCATCAAAATCCTTCTTACTAGCACTCTTGGTGGTAACAACGTTTTGTGACATGTGTACCTCTTCCACTTCTTCTTCATCCCCAACCATAAGAAATAACCCAAAACAAATTTGACTGTTGTTCTTTAGGATCTTGATATTCCTGGGTTTGTTCTTGTTGTTCCTGACTTTCTTCTCCTTCTTCATTGGCTTCAGTCATATTCTATATCACCCAGGTTTGGAGAGCCTGGATAATATCTTCCATGTTAATTCCTTCCATTTGAGAAGGGGTGGTTTTTTTGGTTGGTGGAAAGTTTTTATCTTTCTTGGGGGAACCTAAAAAACAATTTTTTCCTAGAGAATCCTTCTCCACCACCTTTTTTCAAGTCTATTAGATCATTGGATAAATTCTTAATGATCCTTTGAAGAGATTCCATATCCATTGAATTACAAGTCTTTTTATCTTCATTGGGTTTAGACACAAACGCTTTACCCTTACCTTTGTCTTTAGAGGGATATGAGTCACAAATTCCTTTTAAACTCATCATATTCTTTTCAAACTTAAGAGCCTCTTGGAAAGCTTCCTCCAGGGTGCCTTTCTCAGAGTTTTTCACATACATGGCCATGGACATAGGTAAACTGAAGGTGTAGAATTCAATAGTTACATCTTCAACGAGTTTAAAGATACGTGGGATTTGTTTTAATGAAGTAAAGAAACATTGATTGTAATCAGTGACCAATTATTTCGAATCCATATTGAATCCCAAGAGTTCTAGAACCTGAGTGGATGGTGTCTTATTTTCCCCAAACTTCCTGAGAAAAATGGTTTTGAAGGTTCTCAAATTGGTAATGGAGGCTTCTTCTAGAGAGAAATACCAGGTCAAAGGCTTTCTCTTCAAATGTAAGGGGAAACAAACATAAGATGATGTCTTCATGTTTAATGATCTATAACCTAATAGCCAACAAGAATTTCTTCACATGGTTTTCAGTTGAATCTTTTTCAGCTGAATTTTGGTAGGAACTTCTCAGGGTGTTTGGGCATGTCATGTTGGATCTCTGGTACAATGACTGCATCATATAACAACTAGGGATGGTAGGGAGGTGGGTTCTGGTTTGCATTCACTCCAGGCATGTTTGGGGGTTGATATATGATAATATGATATGGGTTATTTCCAGGTTTGATCTAAGACTCATATCTCTCTTTGGAGTTTTCCTCCAACTCATCTCTTGGAGTGTAAGGTGGTGATTTTGGAGGAGAGGGTGGTCTACCTCCTACTCCACTGGCTAAAAAATAATATTCAACGTCAAAGTCAATGTAGAATTCCTACAGAAACCCCAATAGATCTAGAATTCTAGTTAAATTGAACACAAACAATTTGTTGATATTCAAGAGATGAGAGAAAGTTTTTTCTCCATAAATAAGATAATTATATTAATCAAAATGAATATACATGAGCAACCATGCTCAAAAATAAGAGAGGAGGTGAATATATAGAATTTGTTGGAAATTCTAGTCAAAAAAAGCTAGAAATAGCTAAAATAGGTGTCATAAGCTAAGGGAGACCACATAGTTCGACCTAGACCACTAAAGATACATGTCACACACTCATTAATGTCCACAATAGTCAAGTGATGCGCATTAGCTCACTTAAGCTCACTTAACTGACAAGAGAAGCAGTTCCAACTCACTTAACTGACCTGAAATAGTAGTTACTAATAATAGTAACGACAAAAATCATTAATTAAGGAATAAATCTCTCACTCAAAGAGGTGTGCATTCCCCAATAATAGATGAGTTTTTTCATGGGGGATTTGGAATAAATCATGAATAAATCAAGAAAATCAAGAACCGAGAGTTGAGTCTTGATCTAAAAATAGCAGTTTTCCCTAAAATCTAGGGATGAGGCGCCCTTCTTCTCTATGTGGCCAAATTAGGTGAAATAAAGTGTAAATGAATGTATTAACCAATATATAGGAGTCTAAGCTAGGTATAAACTAATGTAAGTTAGGGTTATGCTCCAACAGTCAGAAGTCTCAAAGAAATCAGAAGAATCTTCTGGTACATGATACTTAGTGGTTCCAAATGAAGGTTTTCCTTGATATGCGTCTATGTTTGTGAAGGAAGGATCTGTATTGTGAAGGTATTCCTAATTTTTAGGTAGATACTAGTCTAGGCGTAACTGTCTATTCTTCTTGCTACGTTGTCCAGTTAGGGCACACTTGGCACGTTCAGTTGAGTGTCTTACTATGGCATCAATATATGAGATGGTTAGGCCACAAGGTTGTGGGGAAGAAAAGGTAGGTTCAGGAAGAGAAGAAGTGTGGTGAGTGTTGACCTGAGCTGGTGTGTTCACAACATACTCTAGAGGAAGGAAAGTGTGTTCGGAGTGAAATTGGTGGAATCACTTGATGAGGAAATTTTTGCTTGTGGGACAAGATGGGAAAGGTTTGAGCTCCTATTTGCAGCCATTTAGTTATGTGGCCCTCCTTCTAGCACCATTTATGTTGACGGGTCAAAATGACCCGTTCAATCAGGTGAGGGAAAACACCCGATGGCAGGTCCCAATTAGACCCACTCTTGTTTGAGATAGTGTTTCCGACCACATTTTGGTCTGGTTACCAATCTAACTAATATAATAACTAAATATGAATATGAGAATCAAAGGTTCTCAGATGAATTAAAAATAAAAATCTTAACTAACTAATTCTAAGCTAAGATGAATGATTACAATTCTAAGATGTAGTCTCTATTTAATTCTAAGATAACCTATCCTGATCAAGAGAAAACTAAAAAGAATTAAAATAGTGAAATAATTATATTGATTGAACAAAAGAAATTTGTGATACAAGTAACATGAAATTTTAATAGCATGGTTGGTTAGAATCAAGTAATTGATTAGTTAATTTCATCATACTATCACTGTACTCACTTTGAAAATCATGGTAACTGTGAAAAATGAGAACATTAATTCGGAAATAATTTGTAAACCAACATTCACATGCTACAATAATAAACATGCATAAATTGAATAATAACATTCATACACATCAACACCACATTCTCCAACAAATGTCTTCAAGTTCAAATTCACTAGCAGTAAAAATATTGTCTTGCTACATTTGGAAACCAAAAGCCCTTTCTTGTGGACAATCCTCCCTTTTATAATGACGAGAGACCATTTATATGATAATCTTGCCATTATGAACCCATGGTCATTTTACAAAATGACTCTTCATGTTCCAAATCAGAAAACAAGATAATGATAATAGAGAAGGGAGACATATGGGCACAATTATGGAATTTTATCATCTTGAGTTGGTCTGCCCCTACATCTGATCTCGATATTCCTCCCAGAGGGAATAATCTTTCATCATGTCCTCAAGTTCACCCAATTGCAATTCCTCTACGATTAATTCTTCCCTGCAAACGTTGGTGGACAATTCTTGATGTAACTCCTTTGATGCATTTTTGAAAAAGTGTTGGATTTCACTGGTGAAGCAGGTAGGTATGAACAGGTGTTCCTCCAAAGATTATTTTAAAATCTGATTTAGACTTTGTATGTTTACTTGACTGGTTTCTTTTCATTTTTCCACCTAAACAATTTTTTCAGTGATAGGTGTTACTTCATAGATCGGAAGCAACGACTGCATCCTGATTTCTTTCATGATATCACTCGAACTGTTCCATAGCCTTATGCAGGCATCAATTGCTACCTTTCGGGTGGCATGTACATTCTTGAACAATGTCTTATAGGTGTCAAAGAATATCCAACATCAGAGTCTTTCTCTTTCGGAATATACTAGAAGTGTAGTCGGGGGTGCCTTGCACATGTCTTGCCACCCGATCATTTTCTCTAAGGCCTCATGGGCTCCCTGATATCTCCCTTAAATTTCTACCAGTTTATCTTGTAGCGTGAGTTGTTTTTCTCGACTAGTTTGTGTTTTACTGAGAAAATTAATCAATCCTTTCTTCTCAGCTGCAAATCTTTCATTTATCTCGAGCGCCTCGATTTTTATAGCATCCACAACAAGTGTAGATTTCCTCTTCACATCCATAGTTATTTTTAGCGTCTGTCTTTTTTCTTCCAATTCCTTATTATGGGTGTCTCGCTAGTTCTTGATCATTATTTCGAATTCTACATTCATCTGATCTTTCTGCGCTTGTAGGGATCTGTTCAAATTCTCGGTATTGAGAGTGCAACTACTCTTGCATCGTTCTCAAATTATGAAGTAAGCATGTATTAAACACCTTTTAATGATGTTTATATCTCTACTACCTTGGTTTTGGAAGAGTTCAGGGCATTGGCTACTTCGAGGACAAACGAGGCATTTAGTCTTGCAAAAGTGTGGAGGGAAGAGGCTTCCTTAACAACATTCTCTTCAGGATCGGGCCTTGCCTTCCATTCTAATATTCTCCCCGTGGATGACTTGGATCCATTGTCTTATCCTATTTTTCTTTTACTCTATATCTTCTCAATACTTCTCGTTTTGTTGTCATAATAATAGTCTCCAATAGCGACCACAGTGACTTTGAAATTCAAGGCTTGAGAAGAAAAAGAAGAATCTCCTGGAATAGCATTAAGAGGAGTGTAGTATTGAGGTGGCATGTTCACAATACCCAAATTGGGTGTTGATGGAATGTTTGGGGTTTGACTCAAATCCTGCAACTGCTATTTTTTCAACAAATCATCTGCCTTTTTCTTAGCCTCGACTTCTTCAGCAGCCTGTTTAGCTTCGGCTTCATTGGTCAATCTCTTGGCCTCTGCCTCATCAACTAATTTCTTTGCCTTGGATTCTTCAACTTTCCTCTTTTGAAGTGTCTCTTTCTCTACCTTAAGTTCAGTTCATGTTCTGATTCTCTCTTCCTTGGCATACCTTTTTTAATATTATTCTTCATCCTGGAGCCTCTTGTATTCCAACTTTTCCTCTTTTCTGATATTTTCTTGCTCTTTTACATTAGTTTCGATCTATTCCTATTGGAGAAATCTATGGAACTGGTTGATCGTCACTCTCTTCATTTCCTCTTGTTCACATTCAAGATTCTACCTGGAAACATCATTGGGTAACTTCTACAGGGCTTCTTCATACAATAGTATTCATCTAAATCTATCTTCATCAAATTCAACTACATGGATGTTGGAGTGGGTGAGCCCAACATATATGACATGACTGATTGCAAGTTCATGGGGGTCATGGAATTTAGGCTCTCCTAGGCATAGGTGTATCTCTTGCAGGATTTATACCTCCTTTATTTCATGTGGGCCATTGGAAATGGTGTAATTCCATAGGTGGATTAGGAAAACGATCTAGAGATTTTTGTTTCTAATTAGGAGTAGTGAGGTGACCCCTGACCCCATGGTTTGGTAAGAAATATCTCTCATCAGTAGACAGTATGGGACAAAGTACATTAAAATGTGAGGGGATCCAATGGTGCCATACACCCTAATATATGAATAATATTTACATAGGAAGAAGTCAGTTATCCCCTCCATCCCAATCCTAGCATCAAAAGAAATTCTATGTCTTAGAAAACCAAAAAGAATAGAATGTAGGGGGTGAGGAACAAATTAAAAATGTCATAAAAATAAATCTATTAGTTAATGCTCCAGAGCTGAGAGAAGTACATATCAATGGGGGGTTGGTTTTGGTCCTAGTTCCGTCTAAGGTACGAAAACTGCACGGAGGAAAAAATAGCATCAATTAGATAGGTTGACATGTAAAAACAAGGTTTTTTTCATACCTGGGATGTGCTTAATATGGATACAGATGTTGAAGGCTAAGATTTCTTCCCAAATGAACACTTGTCATGTTTTGATGATGGTATGTTCTAGATATAGACAATTAGTATGGAGCTATGTGCTTTTCTCTTCGCCATAAATCCGACATAGCATGGCTGCTAACAATTTATATAGTGCCTTGAGTCTATGGGTGGGGACCAATTTTTGTCCTTGTTTGAGGGTCTCGTCCTCATCGCACCACCAATTTTTCATAAGCTTCATTGGTCCCTTGTTTCCTTGGGTGAAACCTTTTATGAATGGTTCATTTAGAGCACAGGTGGGGTGGGTAGATGGTATCTCAAACCGATATCTTCGGTCCTTAGGGAGGCCACACACTTCCCTTGTTTTATCACGATGGCTCTATTGTTTGTGTTCAATTTATTGAAACACAATTGCGTAGCCTCATTATATGGAAAAAGAGTTGGTTGAACTACTACCAGATGAATTCCCCTTCTTTGGATATTCCTATATATTTCTATGTCCTCGTCCTTTGTAGGGAAATCACTTGAGTGGAAAATTATGTATATCTCCTCGTATGTAGAACAGGCCTTCACCAATGTGGGGGGTAGTGTTTATCACCAAGGCCTCAGTCGAGTGAGATGATATTTCAGGCATGGAGGCCAAGTGGAAATAAATAGAGCCCTTTGGTCTTTTCGGATTCTGGCTTGCCATGATAGGATTTTGGTTAATCGTGCATCATCAAATAAATAAGAAAATTAACCTATGTAAAAACAATACAATAGGCACGAAAATACCAACTATTAACAGTAAAATGCAGTACCTGTAATTGAGTCGATAAAATGGTTATACAACACACTTAACAAATAAAATAATAATGACATTTACAAACTTTTGGAAGAAGATTGGTTGTAAAATAATGGTTTTTATCCATTAAGAGATATTAAAACACTCGTAAATGTGCCATAACTTGTCTATGTACGAAATACATTATTGAATCTATCCTAAATCCCTGTCATTAATGCTAATTAATATAGGTGGTCTCCCAGATCCCTATATCGGATTCTAGTGGGTTTTGAATTCGAAAAGATAACCATTGGAGTTGGAAGATCAGAGTGGGAAAACTAGAGGGTCAGTTTGAGCTTCGACGGGAGGTGTATCGAAAGAATAATCCCTTTTTATTTAGAAAGGAATGTCGACTTGACAAGTATGTAGTGTTGCGGGAAAGGTGGGACCCATCAGAGTTGTGGCATCAGAGGTCGTCAAGGTGAGGTTCAAACTAAACTCCGAAGACAGGGCATCGAAAGAATATACCTTTATCCTGGAAGAATGCACCAAACATGAAAGTAGAAGGGCTCGAAAAAATGTTGTCTGAGTTAGAGTTTCGGAGTTCGAAAGGATGAGGGGAAAATTAGACTCCAATGAGGATGGTATCAAAGGAATATTCCTTTGATACCTAGGGGTAGTGAAGAATCCCAAAATAAATAAAAGGTGGGTTGTTCAAGATCGATAAAGGAAAAGAAAAAGGTCCAATCTTAAGATGCCACTTGGTACGGTAACAATCGAACATGTCATATCGACTAAGGGGTGTTGAGTATATGCCAAGTTTGAAATTATCCAATTGTGGGATTCCATGTAAGGAGTAGAGTTTATGTGTCAGAGCTATCGAAGCGTGAGCGTCTGATCCCTAAGTGGTGTGTGGAAGGAAATATTTTGACGAAGGCAATTCCAACAGACCCCTTTCTGATGACAACATTGGAAAGGTTTCTATTGGAATGAAAGATAGAGTGAGGTTTGTCCTGTTAGAAAAAACAGGACCGCAGAGCAATAAAAATAAAACAAATGCAAAAACAAAACACATAAGACACACAATACAAGAGAGACACAGATTTACGTGGTTCACCCAGTGTGGGCTACATCCACCAGAGAAATTGCCAAGTCCTTCCTTTATTATTATCCAGCAAATGAAGGGATACAACCTACAGCAAAACCTGCTGTAACTTCCTCTTCTTTCTCTCACAGTCTCCTCTCTCAGAATACAATATTCACTAACTTACCTAGCCGAGATACATTTCCCTCATAAAAGAGGGTTTCCTTCTAGGGAAAAAAAAACCCTACTAACATAATCTCTACCACTAGATCTGGGCCTTATAATGAATGGTCCTATTTACAATGAAATTAAAATATAATTTTCGTGAATTTTGCTTAGGAAGCCACCCTCAGACCCCGGGGCAGCTTGCCCCAGAGACCCCAATGGGAGGATAGCCCCAGGACCCATGGAGGTACCCCCTCTTACACTCCCGTGATGGAGTGTACATGCTTAAGGATTAAATACTACATGGGGTATAAACACGGTGAAAGCAAGGACCTCTACAGAATGGGGGAAGATAATCAGTCCACAACCAACAATCTCCATAGGCTGATCTCAACAACTCCACCGCTCATGTATATGTTGGACTCACGAACCTTCTTGGATTTGGCAAATTTCTCATCTTCATATTCATTCTTGAGACCAATTGAAACTGAGAAAGAACTCAGTTTCTCCACAGTTACTCCCTTTGGTAACATGTCTACATGATTCTAGATAGTGTGTGTCTTTTCAGCTTCAAGTGTCCATCTTCCAAAATGGATGGAAGTATGAAATTAGACACCTCATTGTATAATGCTTGGTCTTGAATGGAGAATAGAAGTTCTTTACTGGTGAATGACATTCTCGTTGTCACAGTACAACCTTTTGTTCTCTGCTTCTTTCCCAATTCTATCCATAAACCTTTGTAACCAATCATCTCCTTTACTAGCCTCTGTAGCGACAACATACTCTACCTGCAGTTGTTGAAAGTGGAAACAACCTTTAGGTTTAGAAATCCAAATTCTTGTTCCTATAGTAAAAGCCTCTGATGTGGATTCTATCCTCTTGTCTATCACAATATGTCTGAATCAACATATCCTTGTAGAAAGAGATAATGCGAACCTCAAAACATAATGCATGTAGTAGTACCTCTCTCAAATACCTGAGAATTCTTGTCCACTTTCAATGTTCTTTACACGGATTGTTCATATACATGCTCAAACTCTCATTACATGTGCAATATAGGTCTTGTGCAAACCATTGCATACATCAAAGGCTGTATTGTTGATGAATATGGGACCCTGAGACATGTATTCTATCTCCTCACATTGATGTAGGACACATTTCCTTAGTTAATTTGAAATGGCTGGCCAAAGGTGTACTAGCGGGTTTTGCGATACGCATTCTAAACCTCTCCAGCACCTTCTCTGTCTGCTCTACAACAGAGAATGATGTGGTTATTTTTCTGTCTCTTGTTATTCTCATACCAAGTTTTCACTGCGGCACCAAAATCCTTCATACAGCAAATAGATTATTTCATTTCTTCTTAGGCACATTAATATCTTTCATATTGAACCTGCAACAAGCATGTCTGTCTATCTGATAGCAAGATAATATAGCTTCCATTTCTAACCTTTTAAAATAAACCAGTGATCATAATGACATCTACTATAACCTGATTACACGTCTTAAGCGCGTCAGAGCTTCAAATACCAGCTTGTCTTGGGCTTTCTTTAGACCATTACAAGCTCTTCTTCAACTGCATACCAAATTCTCCTTCCTTTGACCTCATACCCTGTGGTGCTGCTTTGCATATAAATCTCTTCCTCAAATCCCCATGGAGAAAAGTTGTTTTATCCTAGCTTCAGATGCAAATCTTCTCACGCCACAAGACTTAAATAGTCCCAATTGAGTCATTTTAACAACGAGGAGAAAATATTTCATCAAAATCCTTTCTTTTGTGCAAACCTTTACAACAAGTCTAGCCTTGTCTGCTTTTCTCCTCCATCTTCTTCATGACTTGCTTGCAGCCATTTTGATACGCAATGCTCTTTTTCTGGGGCAGGCCGAGACAGATCCCAAAGTCAGTTATTTTCAAAGAGATCCATTTCCTCTTCATGCCTTTCTCCCATTCTTTTTGGTGTCTACCTACATTTGCTCTTCATAACATTCTAGTTCACAGATGATCAGCAATAGAAAATAATATAATGAAGGAGAGTATCGTTAGGGGTATACCAACTTTGCAGTAGATCTTCCTAGCAACACTAGGTGTTTGAGGTACTACTACTCCCTCTTGTTGTACATTTTGATTTTCAGTTCCTTTAAAATTTCTTTTCAGTGATCTCATCAATAGCTGTGTATTCTTGTTTTCCGTTTCCTGTTTCTTTCCCTGAAATTGATCTTTGTACATGACCTTTTCATTGAATATGACATCTCTACTCCTAATGATTTTGTTATTTCATAATCCCATAAAAGCGATAACCAAAATCAGTAACACCATATCAATAAAGGTACACTTCTTGTGTGCCTCCAACTTTGTTCTATTTTCTTTATCAATATGGACAAATGCTTCACAACCGAAAAGTTTTCAAAAATAATAGTTTACCTTTTCTCTCCATTTCTCCTCTGGAATTATACCATCCAAAGAGCAGGTCCTCTGTTTATTAAGTAAAAACAGTATCTCTGACCTCCTTTAAAAGCGTAAAGACGAAACCCGACGTACAATATCATACTCATACGCTCCGCGTTGTCCCTATTAATCCTTTCCGACACCATTTTCTTGTGGTGTTCGTTGGAGCTGTCTTCTCTCTGAATCTGCATGGTGAATAGTGTCCATCGACTCCTTGCTTTCTTGATGTGCCTCCATTATCTGATGAGACATAGACTTTTTCTGTCTCATTCTCAACTCAAGAAAGCTTTCCATTTCTTAAAAAGTATCAAACATCGGATTTTTGTGAATGCAATAAACCCAAGTTTTCTAATTGCATCATCAATAAAAAAGTAACATAATAATGAGAGCCACCAGAGATGTTTGAGTTGGTCCCCATACATCCACATGCACAAGCTCTAACCTTTCATTTCTTCTTTTCTTTGACTACGAGAAATATGACTCTCTTTTGTTTTTCCATAAACACTGATGTTCTAGCAAGTCCCAAATCAATTGTTTTAAGATGCGACGTAAATTTATTTTGTGAAGAATCTGCATACCCTTCTCACTCATGTGTTGAAACCTATGATGCCATAGTCTTTTGTATCCACTCTATGAAGCTAAAGATATATAGAAAATTCAATATTACCGGTACATAGATACAATGTATTACCTACCTTCTCTCCTTTAAATATCGCAATGATCGCTGATGACCCTTCCGTCTTGTGTAAAAAATATGGATACAACCTTCACTTGCCAAGCGCCTGTTGAAATCAGATTTTGCTTAAATCTAGAACATGTTTACCTCTTTCCAACAACCATTGGTTTCCATTTTAGTTTCTTTATTTTTACCTTTCCCATTCAACAATTTTGCATGGTTATCATCACCCAAATGAACTTTGTCCACAATCACCTTGAACATAATCTGAAAATGTTTCCTATGGGGTGTGTGAAATGAAGCTCTGAATCTACTACCCCAAGATAAAGAAAAGAAATATTATCTAGAAGAAGAATCAAAGCATCTTGTAACTTATCACATACATTTGGCTACGATTTCTCTCATCTTGTCCATCTCTTTGTTTATTTTGGGCTCTGTGATCTTTCTTGGATGTCCTTTCTTCCACAATTCGGCCTCAATCTTTCCAAGTCACGGATTTGGTCACGCCCTTCCTAATTCCACAGTTCTTTGATCCTTTCCTCTATCCTTTTGTCTTCCCCGCAATTCTCCATGTTCCAACCCTTTACTACTGATGTCTCTGTGATTTTCCGTGCATTTTTCACTCACTAAGGATAACGCCTGACAACATCATGGAATTTTATATTGTTTGAACTAGAGGCAGAGTTACTTACAATATGACCAATCCATTCGGCTTTTAGGCAATGAGCACAAGATTAGAAAAACCATGACCTCATCATCAAAGTCACTTTACAGAACTTAGTTGGTTATTAACCGTATTAAATTCATTTTAAATGATCTGCCTTGAGACCCACCTTCGACATCTTCATATTAAATAATCTCTTCATTAGAAATACCTTATTCGACGTAGAGGGTTTTCATACAATTGGCCAACGCATCCATCGTATGGATTGTCTTTTCTTCGAAATATTGAAAGCCATCGACGTACCGGCTCGACCATATCGTTCCTAGAGCCTTACTATCAAGAATATCCCATTCTTAGTCCTTCACTTGTGTGGGCTTCTTTGTACTCAATCAATGGTAGGAATAGATCCTTGATATAAATAGTCTTCCATCACGTATCTTCCATAGCGGTAATTTTGAACATTTAAATTTCTAGACCTAAGCTTTCATCTTTAGGCATTTAACCATAGAACCGGGAACCCTCTTTTCGAGAGTTACCTTAAGCTCGATACGGGTTGTTTAGAAAAAATAGGACCCGAACAATAAATAAACAAATCTTGAGACAAAACGAGAAGACACACAATACAAGAGAACCGCAGTTATGTGGTTCACCAGTGTAGACTCGTCCACCGGAAGATGCGGAGTCCTTCCTTTGTATCCAACAAATGAAGGATAGTGTGGGCTACGTCCACCAGAGAAATTGCCAGGTCCTTCCTTTATTATTATCCAACAAATGAAGGGATACAACCTACAGCAAAACCCGTTGTAACTTCCTCTTCTTTCTCTCACAGTCTCCTCTCTCAGAATACAATATTCACTAAATTACCTAGCCGCGATAAATTTCCCTCATAAAAGAGGGTTGCCTTCTAGGGAAAAAAAAACCCTAACATAATCTCTACCGTTAGATCTGTGACCTTATAATGAACGGTCCAGATTTACAATGAAATTACAATATAATTTTACAAGGCAATTTTTGCTTCGGGGGCTTCGCCCCCGAACCCCCGTTGGGGGCCCGCTTGCCCCTAGACCCCCGAGCCGGGGGGGATATCCCCCCCGGACCCCACAGAGGGGGTACCCCCCCTCTGCACTCTCCCGCATGGGAGAGTGTACATACTTTTGGGGTGTAAATACTTCATGGGGTAACAACACGGCTGAAAGCAAGGACCTCTGAATCAGGAAGATAATCAGGCTCCACAACCAACATGTCCTGAATCCATCGCATCTTAGGCTTAAAGTGAAAGAGTGAGATCAATCATGTCGGTTGAGTAAAAACATGGATTAAGTCTTTACTATGAGAGGAACGAATGATAAAATTTGGGTGGAGGGATTGAAGAGTGTGGTATCAGGGGGATTTTTTATGACTACATGTAATGAGATGTTATTCACAAACAATCCATAAACTATATAATTTATAGAAAAAATTTCTTCAATCTCATATCTCCTTAGTGAAGTAGTAATGCATGCCTTGTAAGGAAAATTTAATAAATAAAAAGGGGGGCCCATTTAAAAATAAATAAAATGGGTTGTTGTGGGAGGTGAGCCACAACACTTTTCAAGGCCACTGGGGAGTATTGATTGGCCTGGTATTATTATATATGTAACTCATTAAAATATAGAGTCATTAGGGATGCAACAAACCTTTATTTTTCTTACTTATAACTCGCTTTTCAACCATCATAATTTGCTAAAAGTTTGCCAACATAATCTACTAGTCCTAGCGCATCTTTTGGGTGGATTCTTTGCAAGTTTTGGTGGTTTGTTTTTCTGATGTAACAACTTGTTTTCTATATCCATAAGTCTAGAATTGTATCTATGTATAAATATTTTACAACAACCTTACATTTATGCTAAAGTCTTGCTCTTTCAATCTTGATTTGTACTAGTTATACTTAGCGTAAGCTCTCATATCATTTACATGACTTTTACCATCTTTTCAGCGGCTCTAATAACCATTTGTTCGTTGATATATATATATTTTTTTACTGCTGCAATTAGGTAAAACAAGATTAACTTTCTTTTCCACCTAACATATATCTCGTACAATTGGATTTTCTTGTGTGTCAGGCAAGTACAAACACTCTTCACAGGTACTTGGAAACCATTGACTACTACCGAGACTCGTTTCCAACCCTCTTTCCATCTAGCAAATTGACCTATAGGGGAATCCATTCATAAGTATCATTTTCCATCTCATTTCCCCCTAGGGTCACCAAGGATTCCCCCCTTGAGGTGATCACTTCACCTATAAAGTGATGAGAATACCTATCTGAGGTGAAAATGGATAGATTTTCTCTTATTTGTCACCATATTGTGATCTGGGTCAGGATTTTCTCAACCTACAACTTGTGCGATAACATTTCTGCATCGTTTTTGGGGAGGATTTTGAATCCTCTTTCGTGCCCTAATGACACTTTGGAAAGCTTCCATCCCAAATCCTTTAACCCTAGATTGTCTGGTGACTCCACTTGAAGGACATCCCCCTTCCACCTTTGATGAGCTCTTCTTGAAGCTCATATGGAAACTCCACTTGTGGAAAGTTCCCTTTCCCTTCCCTCCATTTTTTATGAACATTAAGTTCATCTAGAGACTCCATTGAAGTGACATCCAAGATAATGGAACCATGGCATCATGGAATTTACCATGGGCCTTCCACAAGGTATACCCTTCTATCGATGTTCAAAATATCCCTAGATACCTGAACCTTTTCCCTACAAGGTGTAGGTAAAATTACCCTAACTTGATGGCAACCCAACTCTAGCAGTCACCCATGTTGTGAACTATATGAGGTATGCTTCAAGTATAAATGTAATGCATGAGGATATACTAATGAAATTTTTTGTATCTTCTCTGGAATCAAGTCAAAGGAAGTGGATTGCAGACTTGCGTGATCTGAAAAGTGTCTGATCTTCTACAAATCTTGTTGAAGAATTTTTCAGGTATCGGGGGTCAGCTACTCAGGATTTGCATACTACCCTCCAAGAGCTCAAACATTCCCTTTACAGAGAAGGTTTTCCGGTGGATGACGAGACCACGACTAAAGAGTGTGAAGTTGAAGAAGATTATCACCCATCACCTGCAGAAGAGGTGCTTGAAGACCATATCCGTAAAGAAATTTTTCAAGAATATATTGATGATGAAGACATTGATGAGACATTGGTGTCCATTTTCTCACTTAATGAAGGTGAAGTTATCCATCATTTCCTTCCCCCTATACATGAAGATGAAAAAATAATTAGCTTCAATGATGCAAATGATCTCATGGAGGACCCCTCTGATGTGGTTGATCAACACATTGATGATTTTATACATGTTTTAAGATTCTTGTGGTGTGAAATTTGGACAAATTCTTCCTGTTTCACCATAGTAGGAGTCATTTCTATCAACGTTTTGAATCCAATACCAAGATCCATCTTCACGACAATGAGTCGAAGGTAAAGGGTTGCAGATATGCACAATAAGTACTAATGATGCTCAAGAGTTAGGATTAGGGATGTCATGTCGACGCTAAAATATTATAAAAGACTATAAAACATAAAACTCTTTTTTGATGAAGCGTCATAAGTTTTAAAGATTATAAACCTAGTTTTAATTATTAATGTAATAATATAATTAGTTTTAAGTATGTTATATCATTTTATTATTTATTAAAACTAATATTATTAATTATTAATTAATTAAGGTACTTCAATGGTAATCTAAAAAAAATAAAAATATTTTCAAACGTTCAAGAATACAAGCATAGTTAGTAATAGTATTATAGTAGTTAATAATAATAATAAGAATATGATTAATATTATGATATTATTGGTTATTAATTACTTATGGTACTTAAATAATAATCTAAGTTTAAAAATATTATAAACCCGTTGTTCAAGGAACTATGCATAGGTAGTGATAGTATATTATAATAATAGTTTTATAGTTTTACTAGTTAATACTATGTAGTTAATAAACTAACAAAAAAGTAAAATAAATTTTTTTACCTAAGAAACAATGAGAAGGAACCAAGGTTCTAACTAATAATAGTCTTAAAGAAGAGTAATGAAACAATGAGAAGGAACCAAGGTTCTAACTAATAATAGTCTTAAAGAAGAGTAATGAATACATTACACTTCTTTAAGACTATTATTAGTTAGAACCTTGGTTCCTTCTCATTGTTTCTTAGGTTAAAAATTTTATTTTCATTTTTGTTAGTTTATTAACTACATAGTACTAACTAGTAATACTATTATACTATCACTACCTATGCATAGTTCATTGAATAGTAGGTTTATAATCTTTTTAAACTTAGATTACTATTTAAGTACCACCAGCAATTAATAACCAATAATATCATAATAAACAACATATTAATCATATTATTATTAATTATTATAATACTATTACTAACTATGCTTGTATTCCTAAAAGGTTGATAATATTTTTATCGTTTTAGATTACTATTTAAGTATCTTTAATAATTAATAACATTAGTTTTAATAAATAATAAAATGAAATAACATACTTAAAATTAATTATACTATTACACTAATAAAACTAGGTTTATAATTTTTAAAACTTGTGACGCTTCATTAAAAAAGAGTTTTATGTTTTATAGTCTTTTATAATATTTTAGCACTGACATGAAAACCCTAACCCTAACTCTTGAGCATCGTTAGTACTTATTGTGAATATCCACAACCCTTTACCTTCGACTCACTGTCCTGAAGATGGATCCTGGTATTGGATTCAAAACTTCGATAGAAATGACTCTTACTATGGTGAATCCTGAATAATTTTTCCAGATTTCATACATATCGGGAGGTGTAGATGGGAAGTGGTTTGTTTCACTTTTGATAAAGATCCCATTTATGATGTCGAGGGTAGTCCTCAAACAAAAGGGGTTGAGTTTTCGTCTTCAGAGGATTGGTCTTCATGCCATATGATTCATATGCTTGGCATCATGGTAATGATATGATCACAAATTTGTTCCAAGATGATTCGTCACAACATAATCATGAAGATTTCCAACCACCTTCATGCTCAGATCTTGATGGATACCAGGTCGTGGCCAACCTAGAGCAGTCAAAATCTCACCCTACAAAGAAAAAATATTTTCATCTTGAAGCTTTTTACAGTGATTCGCAAATGAAGAGGCAATGTCTCTCTTTCTCCAGACATGAGACGGTCCCTTACCTCTTTTCTTCTTCTCTAAGGAATCATCGGGATCTCTTGGGATATCTCATGTCTCATCATTCTTCAGGAAGCAGTGATCATGCTAACATGGATGAGGATGATCCATCCTCTACATATGATATTCTCATCCACAAATGGATCGATCAGGCTTGTGGATGTTCTTTCTAGCAGGATTTCCTCCCTCCCACCCAACTCCATGAGTTTCAATCATGATTGATTATATGTATATTTATGCTCGTGATCATTATGTGCTTGGATTATCGTTGTTGTATTGTGTGATTAAGAACAGGGGGAGATACCTTGATGAAATGATGAATAGATGGTTGCATTGGTTGTATGATTTTACTTGACATCACCTATCACTCAATCTTCAGGGCCCCAAGGCCCTAGGTAAGTAGGAAGGTCATTTTTATTTCCTGCATTTGCATATTTATCATTGCTCATGATATTTAAGTTGCATTTGATTTTCATTTTTATCTACTTGCCTTATTGATTTACATGTTTCTTTTCATTATATATGTGAAAATTGCTAAAACATTTATTTTCTAGATTAGTTGCCTTTTTTTTTAAGTTTTGGATTTCTTTATATTGATAAAGGATGAGTGATCCATCCCACTCTTAATAGTTGTTTGTTTCAATGTGTGTAGGCACAGGGATACCAAGAGATGTGGTTCTCATGCACTCTACGGTGAGTACATGCCCCCAAGTAGGAGCCAAATGTTATCCCCAATTCCTATGGATAGCTAAGGAAACGATTTCTCGAGGCCCTTAGGTTGCAGACATGGAGTACCGAGATATAGCTTGACCAAAAGTGTCCACTTGCACAGACAGAGACCCACCTCGCCACCACATCTCCAGGTTCATAATGAGGGTATCCACCACATCAACTAGCTTCCGAAAGACATTGGGTATTTCTCCATGAGGTTAAAGTCAAGTATTATAATGAGTATCACTTCCATATTTGAGGCATTTGAGTTTTTTACATTTTAAATTGTTTTTGACTATGTAACGTCTGCTTGGAAATTATGTTATTTTCCCTGTTTCACTTTGGTGGTTGAAATTATGCCTGAGTAAGTGGGTCACCCTTAGGGATAGGTGCACTACTAGGAGGTCCTCTTTACAATTCATCATGCCATTCCCGACCATAATTGTCACTTTCCATACTTCAACCCCTCATCTCCTTACCTTTTGGTATTTTCGGGTGTACTGACCCAAGAAGGGATTGTTCCTCATTTCATGGGAAGAAGGGGTTGAAGGCCCAGAGGGTTGTAGCTGGAAAAATATAAAAGCCAATAATGAACCTTCTATATGCTTTCCCGGGGATCTCGAGGACAATGAAATGTCTCTCATAAGAAATGGATGGGACCCATAAAAAATAACTAATGCAAAATTCCAACCAAGGTGGAACATGTGTGGGCATTGTTCTTCATGCTTAGGTAGAAGTCCTACACATACCTTCAACTTAGGGAAGAATAATGTGACCAAGGTAGATTCAAGGTGGGCATTATTTTTAATGCTTATGTAGAATCCTCACTTTATCTTCAACTTGGAAACATCTTAAAAAGAATAAAAGGAAATAAATGGGGTTGGACAAAGGTTGCATTGAAAAAGAAGGTGCAACACACCCTCTACAAAGGCACCCATAAATGAGATACTGCAATTCCTTATATGTTATGAACCCCATGCCCAAGATTCTTTACCCCATCCATGCCACTTTTTTCACATGTCTTAGAGAGGGGACCACTTGGGAAACACTCCTAAACTTGAGGTACGATTCACCCAATAGGTCTCTTTGTCAACCCTTCCATACCTAAACTTGGCAAATTGCATGGGGTCTTTGAGAACTTGTTTATTTTGATGAGGTAGTTTGGATGTAGATGCTTAGATGGCTCTTTTGTTGATTTGATTTACTTATCATGATGCATTTGGCTTGAGATCATTGGATGACGTATCCATTGTCTTTGCAGGACCTAGTTGGTGGATAGATTTGGAAGAATAAGCCTAGCTTGGGATTCCTTGGGGCTTGAAGCCCACAGGTTGGATACCATGGCCCATATGTTGGACGACGATGCTATCCTTTGGAGTCCTTAGGATAAACCTTGGAGGACCTAACCCAACCCTTTTCTATCCCAACAATTTTCTCTTGAGGCTAAAATGTCACTTTTGAGAAGGTAGACGTCACCCGAAGGCTAGGGTTGGGGTGGTGGTGTTTGTTGAATTGACACTTAGCACATTTTGATGGATGAGGGTTTTAATTGAAGGAGGAAGGCATAACACATGAGAAGGGGGCCCTAGAGGGCCCAACAACTTTCACTTTCCACTCCAATGACTTGCAAAAGTTGCAAAATGTTGCCCTATAAGAGGGATGACATCACTTTAGGGTTTCTATTGTACATTTTTAAAAGTTAAATTGAATTTATATTGTAAAGGGGAAAACTAATGGTTTTGTCCCCTTACTTTGTGGTTTACCATAAAATTAAGTTGAAAAACACTTCTAGTAAAATTTGTATAAATAGAGATCATTTCAATCTCCTCTTTATCATATCTCTCCCATTGTGGGAAGACATATTCACTAAAATTTGTGCCCTCTTGGGAATTTTTGGTATCTCTCTCTTGTGCTAATCCTTCTTGGTGATATTTATTGGTGAACTATTGAGATAAAGTGGTGTTCCCCTCTTGAAGGATTGTGTTCTTGTGTTAAGAACCAAATAGTTGAATACAAAAGCACCACAACAGATATAGAAGAACAATATGCAAAATCTCCTTTATTACCATCAAACCCTTGAGGTAGGGCAACACCATACAATGGATCCTATTATGGAAGGGATCCTCTCCTGTTCACTTGCCTCTTCGAGGGGGCATCCTCCT
>SNQJ01S0002520.1:601966-627535 GCA_010110895.2 Picea sitchensis
TAAGGCCCACTATGGTAGTTAGATATAATAAATGTAAGAGGACTTCTTAGAAGGTTCTACTTTTAGAAGATTCCTCCTCTAGAATGTTCTTAGGTGATGGTAGCACTATATAAAGGGGCTCAAGCAATGTAATGAGACATGGAGAGAAGTATTGTATTTGGAGCGGTAGCTCAATAGGAGGATGCCAGCTCAAAGAGGCAAGTGAACAGGAGAGGATCCCTTCCATAATAGGATCCATTGTATGGTGTTTCCCTACCTCAAGGGTTTCTATAATAAAGTTGTGGTTTTTTATATGGTTTCATATATCTTGTGTGGTGATTTTATTCAGATATCTTCAGATCTGGTATTGGGTTCTTAACAGAACAACAATGGTGTTTTTGGGCCTTTTTCCAAATATTTTATCTCTGGCACTCTTTGTTACCTCACAAGTACTTTCCTTGTGATTTTCCTCATAAAATTTACACCAACTGCGAGGCATGATGACTTTGTGCTGAAAGTTATTTTCATTGGGATTCTTAAAAGATGGCGAAGAAGAAGATGATTCCCTAGGAGTAAGTGAAGGGACATTTACCTTTCGCTCGTATGCTATCATTGGGTTATTCATATCCTATACTAGTTGTAAGAGGGCATACATGTCCGTTTGATTAATTGAGTCTCCCTTGGGAAGACCTGTTCTTTTTAGTTGTTCTTCATACTCTAGACAAGTGTGAAGAGAAGAACCAAGATTTTCAATATATTTTTCTTCAATCCTATGCCAATAAGGGGAAGGTAGATCATTATAGTAATGCATAAAAGAGGCTTGGTTCTTGGGGTGAATAAGTTCAAGAATTTGATTATACAACTTGGTGAAATGAAGGTTGAAAGACTTGATAGTCTCACCCTCTTTGTACGCAATGTTATTGTATTCATGTAATTGTTAGGTTGGGCTATTAGACTTCCCATAAGTTGATTTGAACCAATAAACTAACTTTTTGAAGTGGAAAGAATCTTGCGAGGGAGATCGAAGAAACGTGTCATTGCTTTCCCTTCGAGAGAGTTGAAAAAAACGTGCATACAAGTATCATTGTCATTAGCTCCTATATTGTGACATGCATTAGAGAATGCCACCAAGTGTTTGTTTATAGTGAATTTGTTATTTCCTGAAAACCTAGGAAGATGTTCTTTAAATTTTGTAGTGAATGAGTGGAAGGTTCTTGGTTTAAGGGAGAAGATACATGCCATGGGGTAGTAGTAGCATCCTCCTCAAATTAAAAGATCCCATACTTCTTTATGACCTTAGCAAGGTTAGTAGTTGATTGGAAATGAATCTGATGGCTATACAAACTACCAATTACTAACGAGGATGAATATTGAGATGATGAAGCACCTCAAGTGTCACCAGAGCCACCAATAGATGCCATTTTATAAATTTTGGGTGAGGGAGAGAAAGACAAACTAGCTGAATCAGATAATTTCTCCTTAGAGTACCTTGTTGGGTTGAAAAAACAACGTTCCTTCTTCCTATCTCAGCGATAGGAGTGATTTCAGGAGATAATCATCTTCTTATCCTAGAGATGCAAGGATTTAAGGACATGAAAAAAGAAGATACAAAATTTAGTCAAGAAAGAGCTACAATTGATTCCTAGGTTGCCTTGTGATAGGTATTGTCATGAGGAACATAAAATAGTCAAAGAATAAAAAAAACAAAAGAAGAAATATTCGATGACAATCATGAATACAATAAACTAGAGGGATATGAAAGATCCCCCCAGTATGTTCGTCAAATAAATGTTGAGGAAAATGTATGAATTACCTTACACAATCATTTTTTAATATTGCCTAGTTAGGACAAGATAGTCGGGAATGTCACCCTGGGTTTTATAGAATCAAAAATATTCTCCCAATCTATAAGTATTAATTAATAGGATTGAGGCCGATTTATTATTGAAAAGAATGTTGCAATATAAAATAAAATTAATATAAGTTTTTGTAATATACACAGATTTTATAATAAAGGAAATATGGAGCTGAAAAAGAAAAAAGTAACCAAGTCATAAATACACATATATGAGATAGAATAACAATATGATTTTATTTCATTCTAATATATCAAAAGTGCATTCTCTTTACAAAACCCCTATGAGGGCATGGACCAAAGTCTGTTTTAGAGATTCCCAATGAACGCCATACAAAAATACTATGACAATAAAGTAAAACTGAAATTTATAATTTTGGATCAACTTGCCACAAAATTCTTCCATTTTGACTCTGCAAGATATCCTTTATCAACCATGAAACTTAATTTACAAACACACAAGAATACACAGACTGTCAAGGATGGATCAACACCTCTAAAACAAGTGTCTGAAAATTTTGGTTCAGTCTTGAACCTTGTTGTCTACAATAATACCCTATTGTCAAAAAGAGAATTAGGCTTTGAATAAACTCAGAAATGAATGAAAATTGAAACTATCTCATGCAACCAAAAGAGAAATCCTTAGTTTTGATTTCTCCTTCTATTCTCCCTTTGTTTCTTCTTCTTATTCAACTTTTATTCTTTCTAAATAAGTTGAAGTAGTTCAACTACTTTATTTAGTTAAGTTACTTTGACTTAAATAATTAGTTTAGGAGAAATAAATAATAATAATAATATAGTTAAGGGTCCTTAATTAATAATAACTAGGTAGGTGGGACTCCTTGTGACTCCCATCATTTCTTCTTTTCAAATCATAAAATATAACACAAAAGGGATAATCATTTAATCCACATGCCAGCCTTGTAGGTCCCTTAAATATCCTCCAAACTGGATATTTAAATATCAGAAATAATTTATATCATATCCAAAAAATATATAAATATCCAAATTATCCACATTATCCACAAAATACCAAAACATAGTTTGTTGTCCAAACATTTTGAAAACCACTAGCATTGTCTTCATCAAATCAAATCATTAAAAACACATAATCTAAAAACCATACTTGCCACTCTGGGAGGGATTTTTTCTTTTTTCACTGTTGTTTCCCTTTGATTTCCCTGAAGTAGCTCATGGTTGGTTATACCCCTCGGGTTGTATCTCGTTGATAACATGGGAACAATCATCCTTCAAATGCATGTGGGAAGACACATATTTTGAGGAATCATCAGAGGGAGAATAAGGGGAGGAAGTTGTTTTTCCTTTATATTGCACAGGTTGAGGAATATCAGTTTTTAGTATTTTACTAGCATGTGAAGATTGAACAAGTGAATCAACACGGTAAATCTAGACATTGGTATTGATAGGTGGTGGAAAAGGACATGACATAGTGTTCCAACCATGATGGTGAGAGACATGTGGTTTGAAAATCTCTTGCCATCCATCATTTGCAGGGACTTCCGGTTGCAAGGACACATGTGGATGAATGGGAATGCCATGGATGTTCTGAGGTGGCTGGAAAGGGGGTATTTATGGTGGATGGTTCACTATTCCATGACCAATCCAGTTAAAGAACTCATCTTGGAAAAACCAGTTCAATTATTGGGTATCCACATCAAAATGGATGGAAAATATAGGCCTTTTAGGACCTCGTTTCCAATTTCCCCTGCCTCTATTATTTCTGCCATTGTTTCCTTGACTGAAAAAGCTCATCCTGTAGCAACAGTTCATTAATAATGAATCTCTTAATAAAACATACATGACACTCTTCTTACATGAATCAAAACTTGGCTCAAGAATTTACATGAGATACATGCAAATCCATCCATAACAAACCATTCATTAATTTCCAAGTGAAAATGGGGTGATAGGGTTCTTGGGAAATATGGAAGGAGTGTAATTAGCCAAAAGTGGTATAGTGATACAAGATTAATAGATGAATATTGTTCAACAATTAATCAAACAATTTACCAGGTGTAATAAAGTATCAAAATATCTGTCATCGGCCCTTGTTGTCTTACCCCTTTGTCTCTTTTACACAAACTTTTCCTTTTAAATTTATCTCACAGAGAAAGGATGCAATAAGAAAAATTGGGATTATGAGGGGAATGTAATGAGAGAAAAATTATAGAATGACAGGGAATTGGTATGGATCTTGTTCAATTGAAAATAAATCAAAACATATCTTTGTACATACCTTCAAATTTAACAGTGTTCACATTTTTAAAACAATAATTTCAATTGTTACTTTCGTTGAAATATTGCTTGTTGACTTCCAAACAATAATCTATATGCCCATAATTATTTAATTACAACAACCATTGTATCCATATAATCATTATATGATAGTCATAGGAAACAACATTTCAATCACTATAAGAAACCAGAATAGCCTTTGAGCCACAACCATACATTAACTCCAATGCTAAATCCTTTAAAACCAACATGAACATGCACAGTGTTTTTGACCATTTATATGCATCATTTATTTCAACATTATTCAATGTAATCAAACTGGATGTTATAACTCTTATTCAGGCCTCAAAGAATTCACACACATGTGTCCCTTTTAATACAATCAACATAACGATTGAACCAAATAACATTCAACACTTCGAGCCCAAGATTGAAATAAATAAGTATGTACAAAATTCTTCTAGAATTTCCAAATGAGGAACTCAACAAAATCGTGCCCAAGTAACCAAGCACACAGAGTGATCCCATCAACCATAAAACTGGAGTAAACCAATATCAATGTAATATTTAGGGTTTAAGACAACAAGTGGAAGGTATGAGCAGGTGGTTTGACCAGAGGTTTTGGTATTCGAATAGTGCAGAAACCTCATTCCCTATCACAATTTACCACATCACAATAATATGTAACAGTGCTCTCAATATTAAGGGTTTCCAAAACAACAAACAACCATTTCCAACAGGAAAAAAAATGAAGCCAATCCATTTAATCAACACTGTAAAATGTGCAACTAAGCACAAACCTACAAAAAAGCATGCATAATGCTTCCATCAAGTTCTAGGTGAAGTTCATAATGTGTAATGTTTACCATGAAATGGTTAGGTTATAGCAATCAATGAAGAGCTCAGGGTTTTTCCAAGACATGGCACTAAACACTTTAATCTTTCACCAGTTCTCATTAAAACTACACGGTTGTGTACACTAGCCACATAGACGAACATGGTGCGAGAAAACTTAATCACATAGACCTATATTAACAATCCATAGGTAGGGTAATAACAAATCTCAGAGCTATGGAAAACCATGATAATCAATTTCAACATAGAGACCAGACCCAAAACCCAAGCCATAACCAAGCAGGCTCCACTGTAAATTTAATTCAACAATTCCATGCAAGGATTACACACAACAAGAAGAGTATGACCATTTATTTTAAGAATTCCAATAGGCCAGAACAACCACCATATGAAACCAAGGACGAAAAACACCAATACACAGTTTAAAAGTATCATACAATCTTAAGAATAAAAAATAACATGAGCAACCAGAGCCAAAAATTGATTCAAAGGGTAGAGTAACTATCATGGATGGAAGAGTAAGAAACCACATTCCTAGAAAATTCATCGCGAGGACAAACAAGACTATATATCTTCTTCATGCCTAGACAAGGCGCAACAACAACAACTACCAGAGACAAAACAAAATGCAAGAATGACTAGGGTGATGAGCTCGAGGAGAGTTTGAGTGATGTGTGGTAAATGCATGTCGCTTCTCCCTTCCAACTTCATTCAATTCAAAGTATGATCCAAGCCAATTCGCCATAGCACTATACCATTAATCAACCAAATCTCCATTGTCATATCACTTTTGCAAAGTGTGCCACCCATTGGTAATGTCAAACTTATTTAAAATAACAATGTGCTAGGAACATAACCCAATGTGAAACCATTTAAGAAACTCAAACAAGGTTCATAACCATAGTATCAATGGTCTTGAGCACCCATCCTTGTCATAATAATACACAACATTAGAACTTGAATATGGTTCTTTTATCCAAAAGGGAAGCATCACTATCTTCTATCAGAGATCATTTAAACCATTTAATGCCATGTCTAATACAATATCAAAACCAAAATTGGATAACAATTATTTCATCCACAGGGCATCCTTAACATATTCTATGAGAGCTCATCAAAGACATTTAGTGCCATGTTCTAATACCCAACCACCACATGTTACCACAACATTTAAACCATGATTTGAAACAAATGAATTGTAGAAGATTGTTTTGGTACCATCACATAAGCAAACAAAATATAAGCACAACATATCCACTATAGCACCATAAGTCTAACAAGGGGGTCCCACCTACTAATTTATTATTAATATAGTTAAATAATAAATCTTGGCAATCATTTTTGACCATAGTATTCATTGTTTTGTTTTTAGGCGTCAACATGGTTGACTAGGAAAAAAATTAAATAATAAAGTGGTTGCAACAAGAAGTTATTTAAGGGAAAAGAAGTAATGAATTGACTAATTATAGAAAAGTTAGTTGTAACAAGAAGTTGTGACTAAAGATAAATTATTTATATAATAAAGAAGCCAGAGTGGTTGCAAAGAGAAATTATTTAAATAATAAAGTGGTTGCAAGAAGAAGTGGTGTGTTTAGTATTTATGGATAAGTCAAAGTGGTTGCAAAATAAAAAAATTAAATAAAAAAATTAGTCGCAACTAGTAGTGGAGAACTTACTATTTGTGGAAAGTGGTTAAGTTAAGTGGAAAAAGTGGCTAAGTTGACAAAAGTTGATACTTCTAGAGGAAGCTACTTGGAGAGTATAAATAAGAGACCAAGGGTCTCCCATTAGCACCTATTGAATATCATTGAATATCTATTTTGTGAAAGGTTTTTTTGGCAGGTATTATTGATAGAGAAAAATTTTGGCAGAAAAAGTGTGGCAGGAAAAGTGCGACAGAAAAATCGCGGTAAAAAAATCACGATAGAAAAAGTGCAGCAGAAAAATTGTGGAAGAAAAATCGCAGCAGAAAAATCATGGTAGGAAAAATGCGGCAGAAAAAGTGCAGCAGAAAAATCGTGGCAGAAAAACCATGGCAGAAAAAGTGCAGTAGAAAAACCACAATAGAAAAAGTATGAAAGAAAAATCACGATAGGATCGCAACAGCAAAAATGCGACAACAGAATGCTATAAGAAGAAATATGTATGTTTTTCATATGTGTAGTGTTAAATCTATGAATTTGGTTGAGGGTTTTCCTTGTAAATCTATTGGATTCCTTGTTGGTTATCTTTGTATAGTGTTGATATACATGGTTGATGTACATGATTGATGTGCATTGTTGAACATGGTTTGAGTGATAATCTTGTCATTTTGGGTATGATATCTATGTTATCAGATCTGATATATTGAGGAGAGTATTGGTACATGTTTTTGGTGTATTTAGTTTTGTTGGTACAGACAAGGCACATGTACAGGTTGGTTATAGTATAGTGGAATAGGTTGATTATAGGTCAGTGGCACATATTGGTATAGGTTTACAACAATATATCTCACACTGACAGTGTGACAGTGGTTCCATCATTCTACTTATATTTTAGGGAAGTTGGACGAGGCAAGGATAGTTGATTGTATCCACCTCATGGTTGTAGCCGAAGAACATATGGGGTTGCAACCTTCTTTTGGTTGTATCCATAGAATTGGGGAGTTTGATCTTCCTTCAAGTTGTATCCTAAAAAACTAAGGGGTCAGAGCTTCCTTTCAGTTGTAGTTGGAGAATTAGAATTTGTTGCTTCCTTGAATGTAATTCTTGACATATAAGAAAATAATTCTGTAGTTTTCTCTTGCATTGGGTTTCCACGTAAATATTGGCATATTGTGCATTCTGCAGATGTGTTTGTTATTGTTTATTATGCATTGATGAATTTTAATTATTATGATATAATAAGATATTGATGATGAACACATGAACATGGTTGATTAAGTAAAATAATTTATATTTTCGTTTAAAGGATTAATAATTGGTATAATTTTTCATTATTGATTCACCCCCCCACTCAGTAATCCAACAATTGGTATCAGAGCAGGTTCCTTCAGGAAACAGTTTAACCACTGGAAGGAGATCATGGATTATTCTGAGAATGGAGTACCATTGTTTAATGGTCATAATGGTTTAAAATATGAGATATGGGGCGGAAGGACGAAAGTATTTTTGGAGACACAAGGATATGATATTTGGTAATTAGTTTCTACAGAATATGATAGTTCAAAAAGAGAAAATACTACAGCCAAAAAGGAATTGAAGAAGAATAAAAAAATAGAAATGAATTTCATTTGGGAAGGATTACCTGATCTTGTAAGATAAAAGGTTGGTAAATTTTCATCAACCAAAGGACTTTGGGATAAGTTACATAATATATATTCTTCACCCATCATGGATTCAAAACATTCCAAAGAAGATGGAGGTACAGAACAAGAAGAAAGATGTTCATCATATCAGATAGATTCAAAATAGGAAGAGTATAAAGAAGTAGAAGTTGATTACAGAGAACAATTGATAAGTTTAATTGAGTATCTAAATAAAGAAAGAGAATAAAACAAGTCACTTAAGAAATAATTGATGAAGAAAAAGGAAAGTGTTAAAGGTTCCGAAGAAGCTCAACAAGTCATCAAGAATTTAAGAGCTCAGCTAGAAGAGGCTAGAATAACTGAAGAAACCATCGAATATCAAAATCAATGTTTAGAAGACAAAATAGTAGCACAAAAGGAAGAAGCATAAAAGAGACAAACTATACTAACATACCATCTCAAGGAAACAATTGATGACTTAAACCAGCTTGAGGAAGAATTTAGTCAAGAAGAGAGAATACTCAAAGAATAAATAATTGCATTGAAAATCCAACTTGAAGAAGCAAAGAGAAAAGAACATGTCATGAAGTATCAGATAATGATGAAATAAGAAGAGGTTGATAATCTCGAAGAATAAGTCGTCAATCTCAACAAGAACATTGAAGAGACATAAAAATTTAGATCAACATTAGAGAATGAAGAGAAGCATTCTAGGTTGCTAGAAAATAATATTGAAGAAAATAGCAAGAGTTATTCATAAGTACTCAAAGGAAGGAATCATTGTCAACCAAAATCTAAGAAAACTAATAAAGATACATCTTCTAGAAGACCATCCATGTTCAAGCCATAAAGAAGCTTCAATCATGATCATGAATAGTCAAGGAAGAAATTCAAAAGGACTACACCACAAATAATATCATTCACTCTTAGGTATGTAAATTTATTTTATGGTCATTGTTTTTATTGTACTAACTTTGGTCATAAGGTTGCATATTGCAGGGATTATAAAATAAATGTTAAAGAAAGAAATGCTTATGTGGACCCACGTAACATTGAATGTTAAAAATGTTATAACTATGGACACATAGCTCATGATTGTAGAAGCATGATTGATACTTGCATGAAAGATAACATTGATATTAGATATAAGAAAGTATGGATAATATAAAAATAAGAACAAGTGAACAAATAATAGGTCCTAGAGATCGCAATACTGGCAATAAAATGAGATAAAGACAAATCTACAAAGAAAAAGGAAGATTCCAGATAGATAAATGTTTGGAAAAGAAATGAAAGAAAATGAGGATAGGTAAATAAGGAACGGGTTCAAGAGATTGTACTTTCAACTATTGTAGTGAAAGATGAATCCACATAAAAAAAGAAAGAAGTCAAATTTCATAGATATGATGAATCTACCGATGAACATGATCATTGGTCCACATCAAACCAAGAATTGTTCTCAGCCATTTGGCTTAGAGACTCCCAGGTAATATGAATGTTAGACAGGGGGAGTATATCTATTAGCTCAGATAGACTAGAGAACCATCCTTCGAGTAGCTTGTAGATTTTAAGTAGACATATTAAAAGCAGTTAGTTAGGAGAAGTAAAATATGATAGATTAATCAGTTGTAGTAGTGAAGACTTCATGATAGTACAGTGACAAATAGATCAACATTATGGACAGTTGTGTAGCAAGGTCTTGGATATTATGGAGAAAGATGAATTCGTAAGAACACTTAGCAAGTTTAGATAGATATATGATAGTGGATGAGAGAATGGATTCATATATTGGTTTAGAGAGTGGTTCAAAGACAAAGGAACATTAACATAATGGATGATAATTACACATGAATATTTGAATTCTTATTCTTGAATTATTTATATATATGTTAGTTGATTACACAGTGAAGAACTAATGGAAAATAAATCCAAAAGGTAATAGGTACAGGGAGACTTGTATTTTTTCTATACAACATCTTGCAAAGAAGTCAAGAGAGAGAAACACAACCAAAAATATAGGTAGACATATTTTTCAAAGAAGTTGTCAGATAGAGAGGTAAGAATGGAGGTATGGTTCTAGGGGAAGAGATTCATTAGATACAGGATAAAGAGTTAGATTCTTGGAGAGACATGATAGAGGTATGTTTCCAAGGCGAGCGATTGTCATAATGGAAGAATGAGTGATATTACATCAGTTTTGCATCATATGATACCCTATTTCAAAGGGGGAGATATTATTCATATGAAGGGAGAGAGAGTGATCAGAGGCTTAGAAACACAGAGAAATATCAAAGACATTTAGACATGGGGAGCATCCCCAAGGAGATTTCAGTCAGGGGAAGCATCCCCTAAGACAGATACCCTTTTGAATTGATGTCAAAGGGGGAGAGATAGAAACATTGATGAGGAGTATAAGAATGAATTCTATCATGACTAATTTTTTCCATCAATGTTGGTGTTGCCATCAATGCCAAAGGGGGATATCGTCAGACACTTATCTTAGGTTGATGTACAGTTGTTATGAACTGTTGGTTTCCATTGATGTCAACCCTTGGAGAGTGATATTGTAGATTTATTTCAACCTTTAGTGATTGATATCAACCATTGGAGAAGTCATATAGAGAATTTTGGTAGCACAAAGGTATGGGTAAGTGGCCCCAGTTTGTTTGAGGTATAAATGAATGAAGATCAATGAATTTATAGGTAATACTACTCTAGATAGGTAGTATATGTCATGTCATTTATGCTAATATGTGGAACGTCACATAACTCCTCATGGTTTGATATTTATGGTCATATGAAGTTGGAGAACCCTCATGAGTTATCTAGAAGCCCCTAGAAGATCAAAGATGTCAATTATTCTAGAATCTCCTAGAAGAAGTGTACTAGCCAAATTGATGGTAACTAGGATTTAATCATGGGTATAGTTGTTGCATTAATAAAATAATTAAAATTAAATTAGTTTCAACATGAAGTGATGACTTTACCATTTATGGATAAGTCAAAGTGGATGCAAAAGAAATTAATTAAATAATAAAGTTAGTTCCAACTAGGAGTGGAGAAATTACTATTTGTGGAAAGTGTTTAAGTTAAGTGGACAAAGTGGTTAAGTGGACAAATGTTGATACTTCTAGAGGAAGCTACCTGGAGAGTATAAATAAGAGAGAAAGGGTCTCCCATTCACACCTATTTAATATCATTGAATATATATTTTGTGAAAGGTTATTTGGGCATGTATTATTGATAGTTAAAAGGTGCGGCAGAAACATCACAGGAGGAAAATCATGGCAGGAGAATTGTAGAAGAAAAAGTGTGGCATAAAATTGATGGAAGAAAAAGTGCAGTAAAAAAGTGCGGCAAAAAAAATAGGACAGAAAAATCACGACAGCAGATTCGTCATAGCATAATCACAACAACAAAACTGTGACAATAGAACACTACAAGAATAAAAATGTATGGTTTTTATATGTGTAGTGTTTAATCTATGAATTTGGTTGAGGGTTTTCCTTGTAAATCGATTGGATTGCCTCTTGGAAGTTTAGTGATTACTGTAGAGTTGGTCTTAGGCAAATCTCTTGAAGTTTAGTATTGGTTCATATTTGAAGGATTTTGGTTGAGGTATGTTATTGAAGTTATTGGTAGAGATAGAGTTTGTATAACAGTGAGGTTGTGGCACATGGTCGTTCTGAGGATTTATGGTGTTTGATTTATGGATAGTCTCATGCATTTCTAGAGGTATCTTGTTGGTTATCTTGGTATATATGTTATTGGTATATTGTAGAGGTATATGATTGGGTACATGGATGATATACATACTTGAAGTACATGGTGATATTGATACATCTTGTTGAGACATAGTTTGGTTTGTTGTTGATACATGATTGGTACATTTTGTTGGTTATCTTTGTATAGTGTTGATGTACATGATTGATGTGCATTGTTGGCACATGGTTTAAATGATATTCTTTTGATTTTGGGTATGATATATATGTTATGAGATCTAATATACTGAGGAGAGTATTGGTACATGTTGTTGGTGTATTTAGTTTTGTTTGTACAGAAAAGGAACAGGTACAGGTTGGTGACATGATAGTGGCACAGGTTGATTACAAGTCAGTGGCACATATTGGTACATGTTTACAACAATATATCTCACAATGACAGTGTGACAGTGGTTTCATCATTCGACTTATATTTCAAGGTAGTTGAACGTGGCAAGGATAGGTGGTTGTATCCACCTTCCGATTGTAGCTGAAGAAGATAGGGGGTTGTAGCCTCCTTCTGGTTGTATCCAAAGAATTGGGGAGTTGGAGCTTCCGTCAGGTTGTATCCTGAGAAAATAAGGGGTTGGAGTCTCCTTCTAGTTGTAGATGGAGAATTGTATTATGTGGACATTTTTTTTATTTTTTATTATGCGCTGGTGAATGTTAATGCTTATGATACAATAAGATATTGATGATGAAGATATGAACATGGTTGAATAAGTAAAAGAATATACATTGTGGTTTAAAGGATTAATAATTGGTATAATTTCTCATTACTGATTCACCACCCCTTTCAGTAATCCAACAGGCAGTTTTTGTAAGGAAATTTTGAGATAATCACTAGAGAATTATTTTGAAGACTAGTTCAAACCAAGGAGATTTTACCAAATTTGTAAGTGTTTGTTGGTGGTGGATTATTTTATGTATGAGGAAATTATTTAGGAATTCAGTAAGAATTTCATTAATGTTAAATTTGTCTTATACAATTGAATATTTTCTAGATACTTTTGGTGAATACATATTTTATTTATTAGTTAAATTTCTTCTCTATTATTTGGAATAGTGTAGAATTATTTCTTGCTATTCATTTTCATATATTAAATTGGTTTATGTTATTAATTAGTTATTGTCTCTCGGGAATGTTTGATAAGTAGTGAATTTGTTCTATAAATATTTCTTAAACACTTTAAAACTTTAGATCGTTCCCCTTTCCTATTATGAAGGTTATCCTTCGCACAAATTTTTACAACTTTTAATTTGTCTTTCTATAGTAGATAGGAATACAACAAAAAAAAATCAAAATAATGAAATGAGTGAAATAAAAAAACTGTTAAAGATCATCGAATAGTTTTCAAACCATTAACCTGGAGGATTATTCGATACCAAACATGGAGGAGTCTAATTGGCCCTTGTCCTTGACTTTAATCCCTATTGTTAAGAAGAGGGAATTTAGCCCCCTCCACAAGTCCCATCAATGGTACTTGGAAAGCACAATAGAGGAGGTAGGATATTTTGTAGTATTCATTCAGGCTGTAGTGTCAAAGGAAGCTAAATAGTGAGTGCCTATTTATTTTTACGTCCTTTTCATATCTAAAGAAAGCAGAGCAAAGGACATGCCTCACCTTCTAGTTGGGTTTTCTCCCATATTGAGATTTATAGGATACATATTTTGTTTAATGTTGTGAATGGTGTGTTTATTTTTCTTTTCTTTCATTTTGATTTCATTTATTTCATAAATTCATTCCCTAAGCTAATAGTAATTAATCTCAAACCTAAGGAAATAATTTTCATAATCTAAGATTTCATAATATTGCAATATTTATTATGACAAATTGTTTTGTTGGATTATCCTCGACAGTTTACATATCACCTTATTTCCTTTTGTTGCACAAGGTTTGTGGAACCCTTTAGTTAGAGGGTATGATGAGCCTCTAAATTGTTTAATTTTTCTCATCCTTTCATATGTATTTTTTCTTCCCTAAGACCCCAAATATTACTTTCTACACTTGAAATATTTTAGTAGTTATTAATTATTAACTATTTTAGTTTATCCATTATTTTCTTTGGAATTGCTGTGTTTGGTACAATCGTAAAATAAAGTGATTTCTTGTTTGATTTCCATCATAAGTTGTGCATTCTAGAAATGTTATTTACATATACCTTGAAATACAATTATGGGGAATACTGTTTTGTGAAATACTATATTTTGTGTTGGCTCACCTATTTATGAAATATATGTGTGTTGTATAATTTGTAACTATTTCAAAGAATATATTGTTGTTGTGAAATAGTTCATTTATTCTTTTCAAAGCCCTATAGTAAAAAATAACATTGATTGAGAATGTGATTTTCACAACATGCCATATTGATTATGTTGGGATATATAGTTGGGATATAGTGATTATTTCTTTCGATCTCAAATTTGTTAGCACTATCGTATTGCTCAAATTTATAAAATAACTCAAATATGAAAAAGAAAGAATAATCAAATGAACACACCATCCACACAAACAAAAGTAGAGAAGAAAACTCAATTAAAAGGTCAAGCATATGCTCTTCCCTCTTTTCTTTAGTTATGAAAATGAAAATACAAAGAAAATGACACTCGGAATGGAGTTTATTATGATATTGTGGATTAAATGACTACTACAAAATCTTCTTCCTCCTTTGTGTTTCTCTCAAATCCCACTCATATATTCTCTACTCAACTATGAAACAAGTACAATTCTAACATTTAACATAGCCTAATAGTCATCTAGGATTAGGGTTTTTGCATGCCTAAAACCTCAATTAGTGTTAACTTATTTACCTTATATATTATTCCTCAAATTCAACAAGTGGGTAGCCTCACATGCACATGTAATGGGTCTGATATGGAATCCACTTAATACCATGGTGGTCAACAAGGTAGGTTAAATTTGAGGAGGCATAACTTCCACATACAAGCTCTAATTGAAATGATATTCACACCATTAGAAAGGTCCTAGTGTATTTCCAGGAAAAAAGAGGTACTACAATTACATATGAAATCTACTTTCTATAGAATAGATTCCCTCTTTATGTGGTGTGTGATTCCTCCCGATCATGTTATCAACTTAGGAATTAATTTAATTGTTTTCATAAAATTATTTTTACTTATTAAGACTTACTTTTCATTAGTTAATTGCATTAATATTCTTCAACATTAACATTAATAAGGTAAGAGATAAATCAAAACACATTTCATTTGTATATGAATTTTTTTTATGATTGTATACAATTCAGACCACCATTAAATAAATCTTAGGTGGTTCAAAAATTTAATAATGTTATAATCGTTTAACTCACCACCATGTGTTCATTGATGCAGGAGCATCGCCGACTCATTAAGCGAACCAACACAGAAGCGGAAGACAGTTGGATAAGCTAGCACAGATTTTGAAATTGCCTTGGAAGTTGTTGCGCGATCTTAAATGAGTCATTTAAGATGAGGCACACTTGTATATTGTAAATGGACCTTGAGCGGATAGCTCTCGTCCTTAATAGACAGATGACATTTAATATATTTAATGCAGGTAGATAGGATTTTAATTCTAGACTAGACAGTTTTAGAAGAAGGAGGAAAAACGGATATAGACACCCTCATTGTACATTGTAACATAGGAATATGAATGAGAGTTGAAGCAGGAAGAGAACAGGGGCAAGAAAAGAACTGTGTAAAAGACAACCATGTACAGACATTTGAATTAATAGAAGAAGGCTTTGATTCAAATTCATAGTTTGTGTCTGATTCTCTCTGTATTGATGTTGATATGCTCATGAATGTTTGTTTCCTGTTATTCATTCACTTTATATGTTGTGTATATGATTTCATGGTTGAATTGAAGTCTGAAGGGGTGAGGGAATGAGTTTCAATTGTTTCTCTATTTGAGCCAGAGAATTCCTACAAGGGGTGTAGTCGAATTGTCCACAAGGAGTGCGTTGACAGAGGGTTCAGATAGAGATAGCTTTTGTCCACATTCGCCCAGAAGTAAAATTGGGTTACAGGAGTCGTGCAAGGAGTGTGTAGGTCAGGCAAAAGACTCAGGGTTACGAACCTGAGTGAAGCTTTGAAGGACTAGCTGCTGCAGGTGTGCGCAGGGTCAAAATATTCAAATACTTGAAAGTATTTGAAGGTTGCCGCAAGGAGTGCGTGCAAAGGGGTTTCCTTTTTGAAGACCAAAAGCCATGGGAAAATCTCAGGAAGGATAGGCCTTCAAAATTCGTCAAAGGACAGTATAGAGAAGCTGAGACTTGAAGGTTGGCAAGGAGTGTCACAAGTTTGCAAGTAGGAGAACAAGTTCTATGGAAGGGAACACTGTGTCCTTTCGCAGAAATTATCCGGAAGGAACGAGCGGTCGGTATTCTCAGAGGAGATTCCGTGAACCTTTGTGAGTCGCCAAATCATGAGGAGGTGTAGGGGAGATACAGTGGTGTATTCCCGAAGGGTTAAGCTCAGGATGGATAGAGCATTGATCCAAGTTAGTTAGGATTATTGGATCTACACGTAGTATCATGCATCGAGGTTTCGCAGATAGAACCTCCAACCCATTTCAACGGGAATTGTGATATTGCGAAACGTGATATCCCAGCAGAGCTAAACTATCCATCGGTTGGGAGGCATGTCAGAAGGTTCAGAGAAGTCAGGGTTCAGAGTATCGGGAGTTTCGAGGACAGGGCATTCTAGCAACTTGGAATCACGATCTGCGATATGCCGAGGGTGCAAAGATAGGGGAGCCACAAGAGTTGGTGGAAGACAGGTGGCACACTGCATCAGAGTTCAGGGAAAGGAAAGTCCCAAACATTTTGGCATTAGGATTCGTGATCCCATGAGATCCAAAGTCCCGATAGAAGTGACCGGAAGTGGAAAAGTCAACTCGCACGTGTGCGTCAGAGTTTCATCGTATCGGGCATTGGGAGTCAGTAAGACAAGTTGTTGGGCATCGTGAGTTCCGAAATCACGACGACAGAAGCTCCGACATCCAAAGGTAAGGGTCAATGTTGACTTGCATCGGGGTTTGGGGTTTTGAGAATCCAAAACCACGAGACCTCAGGACTCACGAAACTGTGAAGTCCAATTCCTCGATCAATTTGGGGAAAATATTTTGGAGAACTGTTGTGGGTACGGAAAATTCCCGATAGGGAATCAGAAGGACATTTGAGTTCTTTAGGGCCAAGAAGGAAGAGTAGATCCTGTGAGGGGACGCACAGGGTGAGCCTTCGGTTGCATCATTCATTCACACCATTTCAATTTGGAAATAATTGTCATTGCATTGGTCCTCTTGTTTTACTTGGAAATAATTACTCATGAAAATCTGAAGAGGTGCAGGTTTCATTAAACTTGGACGGAATGAGAAACAAGTATTGGTACAAAGTTTAGGACTGTATCTAAAAGCTATGGATATCTTTATTGGTCATGACTTTCTTAGTTTGTTCTATACAATGCTTCAGCCTCTTCTCTCTCTCTGAGAGTTCACCATCTCTCTGGTAGGCTTTTGCCACCTGGTATCAGCTCGGGCCACCGAATGGGCCACCAAATATTCATCTTTGTTTCACTTTCACTCCCGCGCCTCCGGGAACTTCTAGGAGCTAAATCATCCGAAGATCTGGAGGCATCTGGATTCCGAACATCAAAATGATTATGGAGATCCCAGATTTTTCCCTCTTCTTTGTCTAAGTTCTCCTCATTGTCTTCATGGAGGTCGACCTCCTCTTTTTCTATTTTCTCTCCAAATTTATATGGGACATATGAGTAGGAGCCTAAGTGTAGATCCAAGGGAACTTTTCTTCATGAATTGTGGATGACGATAGTGTAGATGGTTGGATGACTTGGGCATAAGACAAGGCCAACTTATGAGATGGATGTTTGGGTGCGGATGACCTAGGTGATGGGGAAAAGATATGGTATTTACACAAGTCAACTGGACCAATGTCTATGATAGACAAGTTGGCTTGAGTCACTTCACAAATTGGCTTGAGTCACTTTGTGCAAAGCACTTGGTTGAGTTAAGGAACAAGGTACCTATGAGGATCCTTGGATGAGCTAAGGCATCATCAAGGAGGTAGTACTAATAAAGCAAGCATCAACAAAGGGATCTGCAGGGGTCATTTATGGGGTTTGACATCGTAATGCACCCAAGTTGTCTATGTGAACGAGATTGTGAACAAGACCTATGGGAGGCAAGACTTATGTGGTTACAACAAGGATTAATGGATGTGGAGAATCTAGGAAGTCTTGGAAGGAAACTCATTTTGACTCTGTGTACTATTGTAATGAGTTGTAGGAAGTGGTCGAGCTCCACTCTTGTAACATTGTAACATTCTTCTATATAGTGAATAAAAGGGTGTTAGGCACTATCTTGGTGCCACTTGAAGTCATGAGTTTGTTTGTTTTTTTCTCTATGTACTAAATGGTGTTCTCTACATACTTATGTGTTGTCTAATTGTTAACTAATCTAAGTACTGCTAGGAATGGTTCTCTTGGATAAGTCTAAGTTGTTTTGAACATGGTATGATTATCTAAATTTTACAACTCAAGGTGAAGTTATGGTTAGACTTTGAATGAAGAGGTGTAGTCTAATTTTAGTAGGTGCACTTTCATCGAGCCACTATGACCGAGGCAATGCGTTGCCATGCAATTGAAGATGATGAAAAGGGAAATTTCTATCAATACTTTTAGGTTGATGATAGGTGGTATCAGAGCTCAATTTCTTTAAGGAGTTGGTTTCAGAATCATGTTGAGTGTTCATCACAATGTCTCAAAAGGAAGCAATTTCTTCAAAGGGAAACTTGACATAGTTGATGTAGTTCTACTATCATTTGTCGACCGATATGAAGCCAAGGATAATGGGTTGCTAAAAAAGGAAGCACTTGGAACAAGTGTTGGAGAGCCACAAGACAAGAAATTGGACAAGTGTGAGAGATGGATGATACCAAAATCTTGCAACAAGCCTAGGTCAGTTTAGGATCATCTTGTTTGACTGTCCCTCTATGACTTAGGGTGCACTTCAGTGAAGTGATTATGCATATGGCTTGATGACACATTGTAGATATTTTTGGGGTGAAGTGCAGTTGGACCGAGGCCCCCCCCACACACCTCTCGAAGAGGGTTATACTTGGTGAATAGAGGGTTTGGGTTGTGTGCATAACTATAAGAGGGTTAGTTGGGAAGGTTTAGTTGGTATTTGCACTAAGCATGAAGAGGGAATCTAGGTGCCCAGAATCGTAGATGTACACAATGATAATTCAGGAGGAGTATGGATGCCTATTTGATCGGTACATGCTAATGTATTAATCAACTTTGTGGACTAGATGCTTGATGAGCTGCAAAAGGTCCTCCCAGCTATGCAAACTGTTGACAATTGTATAGATATGGAACCAAGGTTGCAACCATCGACTAAGGATCCTTATTAACTTTAGGGCCTGAGTTGGAAGAGTTGAAATGAAAAATAACATAGTTGATTGATATTGGTTCCATTCAACCCTATAGGTCCCCATATGGCATCCTAGTCCTCTTTCAAAAGAAGAATGTAACACCCATGTTTCTCTTAGCTTGTAATAAATCATAAAATAAGATTATCATGCTAAGGCATGTGGACAATGTAAATGTATTATTGTTAAATTGCCCATAACTGATTGTTGGGGGGTGAAGCCTTGAAGTATGATCCATGATATCTCTAGAGGAAATAAATTAGTTAATAAAGAAAGGACCATAGGTTGAATCATCAACCACCCCCATGAATGGAAACATGGTCTAGTTGTGGGATTTTAGCTTGAAGTACCACAGAGACCTGCAAACATGAGGGACACGGGGGACAAGAGAACAATCTCGTAAGGAGATGTGTGAACCCAAAGGAAGTGTTGTGAACATAGCTTGAAGGACCTGAACGTGAGCTTGATGTTGAGGAAGCATCCGATAAACCTCACAGCGTTGCTGTGACAGATAGAGTTTCTCTGAGAGATGGTGTAAATTCCCTAGTGATATCGTGGCTTCGCACGAGGGTGGCCAGAGTGATAAGAATGAATGCCTTTGATCCTATGGTTGGGTGGAAAGGCACACACCCACAGTCATTTAGTTGTATGCAACTTGTAATAGATAAGTATTCTCATACCCTATGAAATTAAGTTGTAATTATGTAATGAAAAGGGATATACTGTGAAGGACCTAGGGATGTGTATGTTTTCTTAATGGTTATACTATATCTCTTTATTTCTGTTTAAATTGTGTATCTAAGCAAGTATGGATTGGACATGTTTTGCATTCGTAAATGCTTGTGCCTTGTGGTGTCTTAAACTAGATCCAAGAACTGTGAGTTTGTATACCTTGGGCATACTTTCACGTATGCATGTTGACACTCCTAGTCGTTTTGAGTCCCTTGGAGGAGGGAGTCTGTTAAATATTAGGAGGGATAGTGCATGTATGCACAAGCTCTCTGCGAGGCAGGCAGAGATAGAGAACAACTCAAGTTCTAGAGTTGAGGAATGAGTGTAAGGGGTGCACAGAAGGATTATCCCATGCGTTAAGTTCAAGAGAAAGAGTGCAAATCTCTTAAGCCCTTCAGAGCTAGCAAATCTCAGGAAAAGTAGTGAGGTTAAAATATCGAAAGGGAAGGTTCCCTTGTTTGGAGGATAAACGGATGAAATCCATTTGGAAGAAGCCACGGTCTGTTGTGACCGTTGGATATGGGAAAGAGCATGGAAGTTAAACCTTAGAGTCATTCGAACTTTGCGAGTTCGATGAACTGAGAAAGTTCATCATAAGGGAGGTAAAATACCTGAAGTCCCAAAGTTAACTCTGAGCCTTGGATCTGAGGATTCCCGAGAACCGTCCCGACTATTAGGTCTAGGAGTTAGACGATAGTCAAGTAAATAGAACTACCCATGACTTAAGAATCTAATAGTGAAAATGGATGCGATCCATTTAATGGGAGGAGAGGCCATCCCATTCATCAGGTCGACTCAAATATTCACTGGAGTTACCGAGTCAAACACCATCCCCTTGATTTAATTGACGGTTGGAAATCATTGCAAAGTGAGAAGGTGAATTTAGCAGACCTACTAGTTCATGGCCTGCAATCAACCTGCGTCATTGATCTCGTTGGGGATGGAAGATCAACAACTAGGATTCGACTAGAGTCGAGCAATCAATTCTCAGATTGCAGAGGTGGGACACCGTAATCATTGTGAATTGTCGATCTATGAATGGAGCTCGAGGGTGGGGAATCATTGCGAGGCGCAAAGGTGAAAATAACGAACATGCTAGATCACAGTGCACAATTCACTAACGTCGTTGATTTCGTCAGTATGGAAGATCAACGAATATGGTTAGACCAGGTTGGGAGAATACTTTCTAGATTGCAGAGGCTAAGGTATTTGATAAAGAGCATGCATGTTGAGGCCCCACAATTACTATGAACCATCGATCATTGTCGACCTTCGATATGAGTTTGACAAGATCCCTAAAAGGCAAGGAGTGTGTGGAAAATCAAAATCCTCAAAGAGATCAAGCTCAGAAGAGATAACACTTTCAGGCGTGCAGATGAAGTCCAAGAGATGGAATCGTAGAAGGGGCAAGGGTCGAGGCCTTCGAACCCTTAGAAAATATTCTAAGAAGAAATCATAAGCTTAGGAGGAGGAGCAACAGTGGTCGTTGGGTCACAGCGCAGAGGACCTTTAACCTCTTGATTGAAAAAAGGTGCCCAAGCCTTAGTGCTTCGCACAAGAAGGAGAGTGGACTTACCAAAGTCCTAAAGTCCCGAAGTAGTTTGGGACCATTCATTATCAGGAGAAGGAGATCCTGACCGTTCCTCGCTAGGAGACACGTGTCAGTAAATTGTGAGCTTCAGATAATCACTTCGAGAGGTCTTAGTTGAGATTTGAGACTCTCAAAATCCGGAGAGTGAAGTAAACATTAGCCATTGGATCCATAGGAAAGGTGGCGTAAGTCTGTGGATTCCGAACAAAGACCCAAAGTAGGTCCTAGGTGTTTATCACCAGGAGGGGTACATGTAGATAGATCAGAGTCTCCCGACGAATGCACTTCGGAAGGAAATGAGTGCGTAGAAGCTTGAAACTCCCGAAAGATGAAGAGAATAAGTAGATCATGTCTTTTGGCCGACAAGAGATACATGTCGATAGATCAAAGACTTCAGGGAAAACTACTTCGGAGTTTTCCAAGTGAGGAGTGAGACAAACTCCCAAATCCTCGAAAGGCCAAAGAGAATTTGGATCGTTTATCTAGAAGGGTGCATGGTGAAAGATCATGAAATCTGGGTGGAAGCACTCCGGAAGAAAGTGAAGGAGAAGAGTTTTAAATTTTCGAAGCCTGAATAGCCAAAGAAGCCCTGAATCATCGATCTGCGGGAGGAAACATGTCATCAGATCACAAACTCCAAGTAAAACCATTCCGGGAGAAACAGAGAGTGAGGAAAACTGAGATTTGTGATCTCTGAAGGCTGAAGTCTCGAAGGATACAATGACCTTTTATTTAGAGAGGAAACAGGTTAATATATTGCGAGCTCTGGGTGAATCGCACTGGGGTTTCAGTTGAGAATTGAGATTCTCAAACCTTGAAGACTCGAAGTGAATCTGGACCGCTAGATCCAGAGGGACGCGTGGTGATGGATCGTGGACTCCAGAGAAATATGTTCGAGAGTTTTCCATTGATATTTGAGACTCTCAAAATTCAGAGAGAAGGAGATATGAATTAAATATCAATCGTTCAATCATCCATAGTATATCTCAGTCATCAGATCATCTGAAGTAAATCTCAAGCATTGGATCATCTAAGGTGAATCTAGACCATCTAATCCAGAAGAGACGTGGAGTATATCGGTGGATTCCGGTAAAGTCCCAAAGTAATTCATTGCCATCATATTAAGAGGACAGGTGGCATAAATCTGTAAATTTCAGGTAAAGACCTGAAGCAAGCCTCAACTGTCTGATTCAAGTGGACACGCGATAGGAATCCGCTTACTTCGAGGGGAAGTGAAGTTTGAGATTTGAGATCTCAGAATTCCAAAGACCCGAAGGAAATATCGACCGTTGATCAAGAACAGGGTCGTAGGACCGTTGATCTAGTTGAAAGGTCGAACCCCCGAAGAAGAGGTCAAGCCGTTGATTGAGAAGGACAGGTGTTTGCAAATCATTGAGTTCAAAATATTGACGTACGGAAGAAAGGAAAGTTTGAAACTTGAGAATTCCAAAGTCCGTAATTCCAAACAAAATCACAGTTTTTGATTTGAAAGAAGTCAGATCTGATCCACAACTTTGAAAGGGATAGAATTGAGTTGTCATTTCAAAGGCACCATCAATATTGTCAGATCAACAGTCCCATAGTATTGCGGGGATCGGAGATGCATGAACTTTAAAAAGTTGAGGGCGGGCTGCAATCCAAACCATGGTTTGAAGAAAGGACATGTGGAGGCTCGAGGATAATTGTGGGTCGAAAGGTAGTTTGGTTTGAAACTGCCTTTGTTCGCCCCCGCAATTGTGTGTTTGTATGAGGTTATCGCCCAAGGTCACCTCAAGGAGGGGATTATCAGAAAAGGGGCTAACATACAAACTCAGAGATTCCCCAAGCGCAAAGGGAAGTTCATGGGTACCATTAGACTTGCACCCTGAAGTCGAAAGGGTCTGCATTTAATTACAGAACGATACCATCAGGGTCTCAGAGAGTAGTTTGGCTTCAGAATCGAAGATTCTTTACCGAGAGGTAGGACTGGTTCCCTAACATTCCAAATTAGAAACCATGAATGGAGAATTTGTTGGCAAATTCAGTTAATAGACAGCGAATGCTTGTCATTGATGGAAATAGTAAAGATGATGGGCAAACAGAAGACAAGTTCAGAGAGGTGAATGATTGAAAGCAGTGAATAATCAAACACAGCGAGAGCCATTAGATTTGGTGCAGGGTCTCCGACAGACATCGGATTTGCAGAAGTTGCACAGAGGATAATTCCCCGTGAACAAGAGGAGAGAAGTCCCGACAGGCATCGGGATATCGACCATCGGGAAATCGGAGTTCTCAAGGTCGTGAGAACCTGGACAGTGAAAGTCTCGATATCTCGACATAAACGGGACTGTCCATTTGGAAGGATGCATGGCAGCGATCGGGCACCACCGGGAGAAGCTCGAAAGGAGGCTTCATCAGAGAATCAGGACTCGAAGTTTCACGAGTCCCGTGAACAATTACAACAGAAACCCCGAAATCGCGATGAAAGAAATCCCGACTGAACCTGAACCGTCAGATCAACATGTGATCTAGACCATCGATCCAACTGACGACAGTAGACCACATCATCTAGGCACACGTGGCACAACCAGGTAATGACAGGTGTCAGGAAGATTCAACACTTTAGGCACATGTAATTCACGAATCANCAGGAATGTCGATTTTGTGATGAGCGATGTCACGATTTAATCGCAGCCACTGAATAAAGATCGCATCTGGACCGTTGATTCAAGTTTGTATCGGAGTTTCGCGGATTGTGAATTCATGAGGCAAAAAACACAATGCAACGAGAATCCCGATTTCGCGATATGCGAAATCGCGAGTGAATCTGGACCGTCAGATCAAGAAATTATCAGGACCGTAGATGTAACTCAATATTGGAGTTTTGGGGATCGCGAATTCAAAATGGAAAGAACTCAATACAACAAGAATCCCGATTTCGCGATATGCGATATCACGATCCAATCGTGCTTGTTGAAACAAGTTCATATCTGAACCGTTGGTTTAACTACGTGTCAGAGTTTCATGAATTGCAATATGGAGAGACATAAGGCTGTGGTCATAGCTCTTGGTCACAGGAAGAGAAGGAGTCAGTCCAAATAAGCTCCACATCGGAGTTTCGGGGATCGGGATTTGGAAGTGACTAAAACTATGAACGCCAAGAGTGCCGAAATCGCGATGTGTAAAATCCCGATTAGATCTAAACCGTTGGATCAAGTCTTGATCGGAGGGTTACTGTTCTCTCTCACAGTTAAATACTGAGTTTGGAATCTGTTAGCAAAACAGAATCATGATGACGAATCGGTTAGCATTTCAGCTGCTAGGACAGGTGTTCTTGTTTCGGCTGAGGGAAGGCGAAGTGGAACCGTCGGTGAGGTATGCAGAAAAGAAGATCAGACAGATTGTGAATGGTTGGTTGTTCTGGTGAGGAAAGGAGTGAAACAGTAAAGAAGAATATAGAAGAGGATGTGTAGTAGGAAAGGAAGTAGATGTGCAGAGTGAAATGGAACGCAGAGCATAATAGCAAAGCAATAGAAAACGCAGAGCAGAATAGCAGAACAGATCAGACTTAGAGAACAAAGAAATGAAGGTAAGAATTGATTTATCTAGGAAATTGTCTGTGTATTCATTATTTTGATATTCTAGGGAGGTTGGGAGGTTCTCGGGAGGATTGTTGTCCTCAGAGGTTCAAGTGGGTGCTTGAACACAGGGAGTTGTATCTTTCATCTGGTTGCATCCAGAGAAACCAGGGTGGCAGGGTGGTGCTAGGGAGAACAAGTGTTCTCTATTATACAGGTTGGAGCCTGTGTAACTGGAAGTTGGG
>SNQJ01S0002520.1:627545-704063 GCA_010110895.2 Picea sitchensis
AATAAAATATGGAAGTGGTTGTCATCCCAGAAATGACAACTATCCATATACCAATCATCACAATCGGCCTCAAAATCATACCAAGCATATATTTCTTGATTATATGCATTCATGAGACACTCCATAAGAAATATCTCCTGCATGTTATTCAATGAATCTTGAATACTACGAAAACTATCATTGAGACCATCTGTAATGATATTTGTGAGGCTGACTATGAGGCCTTGTGCTAACACATCCAATCTAGCATCCAATTGGGCTTTGAATGATTCAAGAATTTCTTTCAAGTTTTGAGAAGAAATAGCCATCTGAGCACCCTATGAACCCTTCGGTCCCACATCCGTCATGAAAAAACCCCAAAAAATAGAACAATAAGTTGCAACAAAAAATCGTGGTTTTTTTCTGAAAAAACCCTAAAAAACTGCTGAAGTGAAAATGTTCATAACTTCACTTCCCGGACTCCGTTTCGGCTGATTTTTTTTTTGAAATTGGGTGAAATTGTGAGAGGAACTCAGATCTGTAATTTATTTGGGCAAATTTGGCCTCCATATACTACAGAAATAAAAACAAATCGCGCCTCCGTCTGCAGAAAAACCCTGAAAAATTGCAGATTTTAAAACCTCAATATCTTGACCTTCCGGACTCCGTTTTGGATGATGTTTTTTTTCAAATTGGGTGTTGTTATGAGAGGAACTCATATATACAACCCTTTGCTACAAATTTTGTATAGAAATATACTGAAAATTTCTGTAATGTCGCGGCCCTTTTTTTTCTTCTCCGATTTTTTTTTTTGCAAAAATAGAAAATATTTGCCCACAACTCCAGCCAAGGAAAGTGCTCTGATACCACTTGTTAAGAACCTGAATAGATCTACAAATATAATAATCACAAACACAAATATATTGAGTAGAACCAGAGGATGTCATGATCATAAATGCTAGGAATAAATCATATGCTTCAAAAGGAAAATATGATCCCCCATGTACTTATTCTAGCCCAAGCTCATCTTCGCAATATAATTTTGAACAAGTTACTAAAACTCCTAACATTCAAGGGATTTCCTCCCCTCTTCCCTCTTCTAAATATAACATTCTCAACCAATTGGATAATATCAAGGTCGATGCTACTCTTTTGGACATGGTTTTCATCCATGAGCAACAAAAAGCATCTAAAAAATTTCATGGAAGGAAAAGGTTCCACCATAGCCAACCTCTCTAAAGAGGTAAAAGAAGAGGATTCTATTGTAAATAAAGTAGGTGTAAATGATTTTAGACACCCTATAAAAAAAACCCAATTTTTCATTTCTGTAAAAATTAATGACAAAATAGCCCATTGTTGCCTAATTGATGGCGATTCGGGCCCAAACATAACGTCGAAAATTATTGTGGGAGAGATAGGCTTATGTTACACTAATGAAAATTCTATAAGCATGCTCTCATATAATATTCTACAACAGTTGACTATAGGAGAAATAAAATATGTGACTTTGGTTCTGTGTGCACATCATGAAATCAGGACAACCCTTAATATCTAGGTAATTGAAGTTCAAGTAAGTAATTATTCTATAATCTTAGGAAGAGACCAACAAGCCTTGACACATGGATATATTTCACTTGATGGGACACACCTAGCCATTCCTCAGAATGGAAATAATATCTTAGTCCTAAGGGAAGGAAGAATCTCATTGTACATACAAATCATTCCACAGTCGAATGTAAACTAGGTTGAGGAGGATTTAGAAGTGTACTCCATCTTTATGGATGAGGATAACACTACCCCAGAACAAATTGATCTGGAAGATGGAATCTGGCACATGAACTTTGATGTCTCATGCTCCAATGAAGTTAATGGATCTAGAATTATTTTGTACTCACCTATAGGTAAAATTCACAAATTTTCCTATAGGTTAGAGTTTTCTTTCACAAACAACGTCACCGAATTTGAAGGATTATTTCTAAGCATTGAAAATGCCCATAATTTAGGTTGTGGACACCTTACAGTTTTTGGGGACTCTTATCTTGTTGTGAACCTTGTACATAAAATATATTCTCCTAGAAACAAGTTAATGAAACAATTCAATCAAGTCATTTGGATTCTTATCTCGAACTTATTATCATTAAACATCACTCATGTTAAAAGGGAATTGAACTCAATGGCTAACATGTTAGGTGTTTTTGGAGCCTCTCCTACTTGACAACTTCTTCCACAAAGACCTAATTGTACTTTTCAATATTTATATCATACTCATATCCCTCACAATGTAGAGTCATGGAAGGTCTTCCCTAGTGATGAAAGTATATGTTCTTTCATACAAAATGAACCATATAATCCCAAGGAGATTATATCCATGGAAAATAACAAAATTATGAAGGGCTTGAGTCCTCTAGAAACTTCATTTTCATCGAGTGATGTAGGAAACAAAGAGAAGAATAAAGAAGAGGAGTCAAAAAGTAAAGTGGATGAAACCATTTCCTTGAACATTGGAACACCTGATTCCACAAAGAATGTTAAGATAGGTGCCCAATGTATTGATGAAGAAAAGATGAAATTCATTGAATTACTTCGTGAATTTCAAGATGTTTTTTCTTGGTTGTATGAGGATATTTGTGGTTTTGATCCTACTCTTATACATCATGACATTCCTATAAAGGAGGTTATAAAACTAGTCAGGAATAAACAAATACTCACTAAGCCCACACTTGAAGCTACTATTAGCAAGGAGTTGGAAAAAGGTTTGAAAGTTGGGATAATTTTTCATGTTAAGTATTCTATGTGGGTTTCCAATTTGATCCCCATTCAGAAAAAAAATGGTCATATACAACTCTGCATTGATTTATGCACATTAAATAGATCAAGAGTAAAAGACCATTTTCTTCTTGCTAATATGGAAATGATTTTGCAGCAAGTCGTAGGATCACAAATGATGTCCTTACATGATGGTTTTTCTGGTTATAATCAGGTCAAGGCAAAAAGGGATGATAAATACAAAAACACTTTCACTACACATGATCTAGGTGGATATCGGTGGCCACCCACCTTTTCCAACTGGCTCAAAACAATTTTCTGACAATTTTGCCAATTTACTATTTTTAGCAGTTTTAACTTTCGGGGCCATTTTGAGGACCTAAATGAAGGCTTTTAGGGAAAATATTCTTAATGATATCCAAAGGCATGATTGAGCCCAGAAAATGAATATCCTCAATGATATCTTTCCAATGGGCTATCACATGCTTAAAATGGAGACCGTATGCAAAAGTTATGACCCCGGGAAGTTGATGTACTAACTTACCCAAACGGGGGCCAGATGACTTTTGGTGCTTCATCTCCTAGGGTTAGGTTTTTGGATGTCTAGGGTTTTTGACATTCTTTTTTATTGTAAAAAATCCATCAGAGCCTCACTGTAATCATATTCTTACGAATGAGCATAGCCATCAAATCTCTTCTCAGAGATAAGTCACCACCATTCCAGCAAGCTTGTTTCTGCTGCATTTTACAGTTTCAACTTATTTCCTTATTGAATAGAAAACAATTTTTACTGTATCTCTGTTATTTTGTGTTAAGAACCTGTTAATAATATGTATTCATTTTTTTCTTCTCATAAAATCCAGATCAGTGGTATCGGAGCGGTATGCTCCTTGTCATCTTAATGCATGTCCCCAACGAGGTCAGAGTACAAAGAGTTGGGTCTCGAGCTTGTTTCTCTTGAGTAAAAAAGCTCTCGCACACCCAAGCAAACTCTCATGGTAGGAGAAAATAAAGATGATGGAACAAGAGATCCTTTAAAACTATTTATTGAGGAATCCCTCACACAACAAAGGAACAAGATGATGGATAGTTTCATGCAAATCCTTTGGCAACAACCAATAGGTGACACATCTTCTTTGAGCATAGGCACCACCCCCTTCAAGGTACAAATAACCTTCTATATTCCTATATTTGAAGGTTGGATAGACGCATATTCTATAGACAAGTGGTTGAATATACTAGAAGGCTATTTTTCTGTCCATAACTTTTCGAATAGAGAAAAAATTACTTTTGAGCTCCTCAAAGTCATTCCCCATGTCAAAGATTGGTGGGAAACTTTCGGTGATCAAAAGGAAACAGAGGAACCCTCATTATTTATGGTCATGACCACCTAGGATTCCTTCAGGGATGTTATTAAGGAACAATGCTACCATGCCAGAAGTTATGATGACTTGTATACCAAATGGACCACACTGCAGCAAGAAAGAGACCAAGCAATGCCAGATTTCATGAATATATTTCATACCTTGCGCACCAAGTTGGGTATCAAAGATTCAGAGCGAAATTTGGTGTTCAAGAATCGCGACACTTTGAATAGATAAATATAGACCAAAATGGAATTTTTGGACATCTCATCCTTGGGCACGACCTACCGATATGCCGTCAAAATTGAGCAGAAGCTCAAACAAAAGAAGCGACAATTTGGGCCTGGGAACCCCTCACAAAAAAATCCAGGAAAGCGACCCCAACTCATAGAACAAAGGATAGAGAAAAAATGGATAGCATCATGACAACCAGTCCAAGCCATAAGAAAATAAGGACACTGGAAAGACAAAGAAAGATACCAGGAAGTGGTGTGACTTGCATAAGATCCCTTAGCATAACAGTGTTGATTGTCGCTCAAAGAAGTCATTGGTGGCCAAAGTGAAATCTTATAAATCATATGTGGGTTCAGACTTTGAGCCAGAACCAGAAAGGGGAAGACAGATCATTGACGCAGAACCCAATGCCACTGTTGCTACCACCAAGCTCCAACCTGGTGAACTAGACGAGCCAGAAGAAGGATAACGACTCTTCCATTCATAGATATGGGTAAAAGGCACCCCATTGCACTTCATCGTGGATAGAAGTAGATAGAAGAACCTCATCTCAACAGAGGTCGTCAAGTGGCTGGCCCTTCCGACAACACCGCACCCAACACCCTACACCATTGGATGGCTCCACCAAGGAATCGATCTCTGCGTCAACCAACAATGTCGATTGTCGTACAACATCAAGCCCTTCAAAGATGAGGTATTGTTTGATGTTTCTCCTCTCAAATTTTGTGATATTATTTTGGGCCAACCTTATTTATGTAAATTCCATGTTGTATATGAGTCTAGGGCTCGTAGTGTTATTATTACTTTGAACAGGAAATTGTACAGGATACCCAAGGCAATCCCACTTAGTGTTATTTCCTTGATATCTCATATGGGGAAGTTTTTCTTCTTCGTGATTCTCTCTCAGAATAAGCGAAAGATCACAGCCAAATCCAGGGTCTGTGCAACTGACCTCTCCACACAGCAGAAGCAAGTAGATAAGGTCGTGGAAAAATACTTAGATATCTTTTCCTCACCTATCGGGGTACCTGTGCACTTCCAGGTCAAGCACCCCATCGATCTAACCCCTAATTTCCCAATGGGCCAGTCTATCACCACTCTCTGTTAGAGAATGAGGAGATCAAGTGATAGATCCAAGAATTTCTCCACAAGGGGAACATCCATCCTAGCTCATCACCTTGTGGGAGCCCAATTGTGTTGGTATAGAAGAAAGATGGAACCTGGCTACTCTGCATTGATTATCGAGCTCTGAATAAAATCACAGTCAGAAATCAGTACCCGATTCCCTGAATCGCCGACCTCCTTGATCAACTCATGGGGGACAAATACTTCAGTAATATTGATTTGCAGTATGGCTACCACCAGGTCCTGATAGAAAAAATAGATGTATGTAAAACTGCCTTCAAGTCAAAGGAAATCCTTTTTGAATGGTTGTTCATGCCCTTTGGTTTGAAAAATTCTCCAACCACTTTCATGAGGATAATGGACAATATCCTAGGACCATTCACCAATAATTTTGTAGTGGTGTATCTGGATTACATTCTCATTTACAACAAGAGTTGGCCTAAACACTTGCAGCATATTCAATAGGTTCTGCACACCTTGTAACAACAAAATCTATATTCCAACTTGGAAAAATGATCCTTCGCCATGGAAAGGATCCATTACCTGGGCTACATAATTGATCATCATGGCATACATGTGGATCCAACCAAGATCTAAGTCATCCGTGACTGGCCAGCCCCAACCACACTCACTGAGCTTCAAAGATTCTTAGGCCTTTCGAATTGTATAGTAGGTTCGTATTGGGACTCTCCCATATTGCATGGGCCCTTAACCAAATAACCAAGGGTGGTGGTAAGGAAAAATTTCCATGGGGCCGGTCCCAACAACAACCGTTCGACGATTTGAAGCAACGCCTGTGCACAGCCCCATTACTTTCACTACCAGTCCTATATCATCCCTTTGAGATCGAGACAGATTCTTCAGACTATGTGATGGGCACTGTTCTCATTCATCATGGCCACCCCATGGCCTATCATAGTGAGACACTATCAGATTTTGTCTGTAAGTACCCTACTTACGACAAAGAAATGTAATCCATTGTGCAAGCCTACTACTAGTGGAGACATTACATTCTTGGGAAGGAGACAATCATCCACACTTATCATAAGCCACTACGGTTCATGTAGACACAAGGAAAATTGTAGAATGATCGCCATCAAAAGTGGTCCACATACTTGCAGAAATTCCACCTCAATATCAAGTATAAAACATGAAGTACCAATCACATCGCTAATTGCCTCAGCAGACCGCCAATTGCGACACTCACCATGGTGCTAGACTCCTGCAACCATGAGATCTCTATATGGCCACAAATCTATGAGACAGAACCCGACTTCACCACCACCTACCAAATGTTGGGTGTAAAAGAAATTGTTGGTAATTTCCATCTTCAGGATGGGTTGTTGTGTCATCTGGGCCATATCTATGTTCCATCAAGCCAGGGATAAAAGATGATCTAGGGATCCCACTAAAGTCGGGTGGCAGGACACTTCGATGTCGAAAAGACAGTGGCGATTCTACAAAAACATTTCTACTGGCCGAAACTTCGATAGGAGGTTAGAAAGTATATTAGGTCCTGCACTGCCTATGCTATTGCAAAACCAACCACTAAGAAATAGGGCCTGCACACCCCCCTTCCTACTCCTGATAGGCCATGGGAATCCATCTCAATGGACTACATGTTGGGCCTCTCATCCACCAAGCGGGGAAATGACTGTTTTTGTGGTTGTTGATTGCTTTTCTAAGATGGTGATTTTGGTTGTCTATAAGAAGAAAATCACAACAAAGGCCAATTCCAAGCTCTTCTTTGAACGAGTCTAAATACATTTTGGAATCCCACAAACCATTGTCTTATGTCAGTATAATCAATTTCTAAACACATTCTGGTCAAGCCTCTAGTCACTGCTGAACACCAAGCTCACCAAATCCATGACCTTCAACCCCAAGACAGATGGCCAAACCGAGGTCGTCAATCAAATGATTGTGCATATATTTTTCATGTATAATTCAAATCAACCTAGAATATGGGATGAGATCCTTACCTATGTCCAACATAGCTACAACTGAGCCCTGCATAGCTCAACTGACCACAACCCCTTTCAGTTGGGGTTGGGATTCCAACCATTGGGTCCCATAGACACTGCACTTCCCCTTGCAGTCACCTCGATCGAATCATCTCCTTCTTCAGCTAAATCTCACAAAGATACCTGGTTCATTGATTGGATCCAACACATCCACCAACAAGTTCAAAATATACTACAAAATTCCAATGATGAGTATAAGCAATGCCATGATCAACATCGGGTGCCACATAAGTTTCAGGTGGTCGACAAAGTTTGGTTGCACTTGCAGAAAGAACATCTTACAAGAAACCATTGGAATATTCACCCACTTTGTTATGGGCCGTACACCATCACCAAGGACGAGGGAGATAATTCTTTAGAGCTCAACATTCCTACTTTCCTTGGCCTGCACCCAGTGTTCAACATGGATCTCCTTCGCCCTTATTTCCCACCATTATTGGACACCTCAGACGTAGCAGAGAATATTACACCAACATAGCTCAACCGCGAATGTATACAATAGGCATCCAATGATAATATTGTGGATACACATATCAAGGGCACTCGAAAACAAAGGACCCATCTTTATCGAGTCATCAAAGCATGCCAGCTCCTGCACCAAGGCAAGTGGCTCACCCGGGGCCAAATTCAACATAAATTTCCTCATCTGATGGGGGAAATCAACGCAATGGATACCATTTATTCATAATGAAGGAGGATTGATCTAGGTAGATATTGGTGGCCATCGACCTTTTCCAACTAGCTGAAAATAGTTTTCTGACAATTTTGGCAATTTACTATTTTTAGCAATTTTAACTTCTGGGGCCATTTTGAGGGCCTAAATGAAGGTTTTTCGGGATCAAGATTCTAAATGATATCTAAAACCATGATTGAGCCACCAAAATGAATATCCTTGACGATACCTTTCCAACAGGCTATCACACGCCTAAAATGAACATCATATGCAAAAGTTACGACCTCAGGAAGTTGATGTACTAACTTACCCAAATGGGGCCCACATGACTTTTGGCGCTTCATCTCCTAGGGTTATGTTTTTGGATGTCTAGGGTTTTGGGCATTATTTTTTATTGTAAAAAGGTCATCAAAGCCTCATTGTAATCATCTTCTTGCGAATGAGCGCAATCGTCACATCTCTTCTCAGAGATAATCCCCCAACATTCCAGAAAGCTTGTTTCCACTGCATTTTACAGTTTCAAATTATTTCCTTATTGAATAGAAAACCAATTTTATTGTATCTCTGTTATTTTTCTATAAGAACCTGTTAAAAATCTGTAGTCATTTTGTTCTGTCCATAAAATCCATATCAACATGTTGGGGCACATTTGCTTATGAACGCATGCCTTTTGGTTTATCTCATGCAGGTGCCACCTTCCAAAGAGCTATCTAGATATATTTTGATGATACGATCAGTAAGATTATTCATATTTATCTTGATGATTTGACTATATATTCAAAGAACCAATTGGATCATTTTGGTCATATTAGAAAAGTTCTCATGCGATGCAAAAATTTCGACATTTCTTTAAATCCTTCTAAGTCTATTTTCGATGTTACCAAGGGAAAGATCCTTGGGAATATTGTTTTTGATTCATGAATAAGCATAGATACTGAAAGGATCGATGCTATTCTAAAACTTGCTTCCCCCACTTCCAAAAAGGAGGTTCACGCCTTTATGGGCATTATCAACTTTGTCTGTAGATTTGTTCCTGATTTTTCTATAATGGTAAAGCCAATTCACAATATTCTCAAGCAATATCACTTCGTTTCCTTGACTAATGACGTCAAGAATTCCTTCGTAAGGATTAATAAGGAAATCCGTTATGCACCGATTTTGGTGAAGCCAAATTTCGAGAAAAAAATTATTATATACACTAATGCCACAGAGGAATCAATTTCTATTGTTCTCATACAATGTGATGACTAGAATAACTAAAAACTAGTAGCTTACATGAGTCAAGGATTATCATATGATGAATTCAAGTATTCTTGTATCGAAAAACATGGTTTCTCTCTTACTAAATTTGTGGAGAAATGTCACCACTTTATCCTGGCAAAGCACACACTGGTAAAAGTCCCTTTGCCTGCAGTCAAGTTTTTTCTTTCACAGACTTATCTTTGAGGGAAGCTTGCAAATTGGCTTGCCAAGATCCAGGAGCATGACTTAACCATCATGAATTCAAAAAAAATTAAGGGACAAGACTTAGCATTTCACTTGGATCAACATGTTGAAGCAAGTGAAGAAATTGATGAACAAGATAATCCTCTTTCAACACTATTTTACATTGATAGTAAAATCCTTCCCATCACTGAACATTCATGGTATAAAGATTTGGTGTATTAGCTACAAAATCAGAAATGTCCAGATAGCTTAGATACTCATCAAAGGAGAAGGCTCCATCTTGAATCTTCCAAATATGTTATTCTAGGAGACTTATTATTCAGGAGATCCATCGATGGTATATTACTTCGGTGTGTAAATAATGAGGAAGAACATAAATTTTTACAAGAAACCCATGGATATTCAAATTATTTTATTCATGTGGGTGGCCACTTTTCTGCTAAAACTATTGCTTTAAAGATAATCAGGAAAGGGTATTATCGGCCTTCAATTTTTCGAGATTATTATAACTTTTCAAGATCTTGTGAAAAGTGCCAAAAATTCATTGGGAAAGAACGTCTTTCTATCATTCCTCTGCAACCTTTCCTCCTTGATTTCCCTTTTTCGAAACGGGGTCTCGAATTTATTGGTCCTATTAATCCTCCATATTCAGCAGGGCAGGTTTTTATCTTGAAATCCATATATTATTTTACTAAATGGACTGAAGTTGTCCCACTTAAACATTCATAGGATGAGAAAGTTATTTCTTTCCTTGAAACTAACATTTTCTCCAGATTTGGTATTCCTTTAGAAATTATTGCAAAAAATGGTCTCGCTAAGCTGATTAAGTTTCTAGCTAAGTTGGGAGTCCAACATTTTACCTCATCAACTTATTACCCTGAAGGAAATGGGAAAACCAAGTCTACTAACAAAAATATGGTTAGAATTATCAATAGGTTAATTGAATATAATCCTTGTCAATGGCACGCCCTCCTCACTTATGCCCTTTCGGCATATCGCACTACTACCAAGGTAAGCAAAGGTTGCACTTCTTTTCATCTTGTTTATGGTTAAGAAGCTATTGTTCCTACTGAGATGAAACTTTATTCTCTATGATTGATGCTATAGATCGAAGAATTAAATTCTTCTAATGTCTCTCAAAGGATAAATGCATTGTTATATTTAGAGGAACAAAGGATGTTTGCCTTGGATAACATAAAGAGAAGAAAAAAACCCGTAAAGAAATATTTCAATAAAGGTGCAAAAGATGTCATATTTAAGGTAAATGAGAAAGTCTTTCTTTGGGATTGAACCCATGCTGATAGAGGAAGACATTCAAAGTTTCAAAAATTATGGCTAGGTCCTTTTAAAATCGATTTTGTCCTGGGCACAAATTCTTATCCTCTAAAAGACCTGGAGGAGCCATTGTTTTCCTATAGTACCAACGGTTCCCACTTAAACACTATGTGGAACTAGTTTGAGATTTAAAAGACTACATGAAGGTTACTTATGTGTTATAATTTTATGTTTTACTGCTTTGATTTTGCTTTGTTGTTTTTACTTTGTTGTTGTTTCATTTATGTTGTCTTTCTTTTGTTAATTTCTTTTCTTTTCAAAAATAAACTATGGATCAGTTTTTCCATAGCAATGCTATTCTATGAGTATTGTTAATCAATAAAAATCAAGTTACACAACTATCATGATGTCCCCCTTGTAGAAATCACTGAAATGTCTTCCTTCTTCCAATACTGTTATTAGATAGATAATTGGATTTTCATCCCTACTTGTTGTCTTCCTTTTCTTCCTTCCACCCTAAGATTCAAAAGGGCACACCGAAATATTTTCTCCTTTAAAGAATAAATGTTTTCACTGTGACAAATCGAATTTTATGCATATATGAATAAACCCCTCATATGTGACACTTTTCAGGAGCTATTCCCAAAGTCTCGAATCATTTTTTCCCTTAAACCTCCTCACTTTCCCTGTTGCATAATCATTTTGGTATATAATTCTTTGATCTATTGTTCACCTTGTATGAAAAATCATATGTTATGAGTTCTTAATCTATTGGAAAAAAATTTCCCTGTGGAGTCACCAGTTTGTTCACGCTTTAAAACGCAATGATGAATACTATGCTCCCAAATTATTGCCAAGATTCATTATTTAACTATATTAATAATAAACTAGTAGGTGGGACCCCCTTGTTAGACTTATGGTGTTATGGTGGATATGATGCGCTTATATTTTATTTTCCTATGTGATGGTACCAACACAGCCTTCTACAATTCATTTGTTTCAAGTCATGGTTTAAAATGTTGTGGTAACATGTGGTGGTTGGGTATTAAAACATGGCACTAAATGGATTTAATGAGATCTCACAAAATATGTTAAGGATGCCTTATGGATGAAATAATTGTTATCCAGTTTTGGTTTTGATATTGTATTAAACATGGCAGTAAATGGTTTAAATGATGTCTGATAGAAGATAGTGATGTTTCCCTTTTTGGATAAAAGAACTATATTCAAGTTCTAATGTTGTGTATTATTATGAAAAGGATGGGTGCTCATGACCCTTGCTACTATGGTTATGCCCCTTGTTTGAGTTTCTTAAATAGTTGCACATTGGGTAATGTTCCTAGCACATTGTTATTTTAAATCATTTTGACATTACCAAGGGGCTGCACACTTTGAAAAAGTGATATGAAAATGGATATTTGGTTGATTAATAGTATAGTGCTATGGTGAATTAGCATGGATCATACTTTGAATTGAATGAAGTTGGAAGGGAGAAGAGACATGCATTTACTACATGTCACTCAAACTCCCCTCAAGCCCGTAACCCTAGTCATTCTTGCATTTGTTTTTGGCTCTGGTAATTGTTCTTGCTCCGCCTTGTCCGGTCATGAAGGAGATATACAGTCTTGTTTTTCCTCGTGCAAGATTTTCCAAGTATGGGTTTTCTTACTCTTCCATCCATGATAGTTACTTTTCCATTTGAATAAAGTTTTGGCTCTGGTTGCTTGCGGTCTGTGTGATTCTTAAGTTTTTATGATACTTTTGAATTGTGTATTAGTGTTTGTGTCCTTGGTTTCATATGGTGGTGGTTCTTGAATATTGACATTCTTAAAAGAAATGGCCATGTTCTTCTTTCTCTATGTAATCTTTGCATGGAATTGTTAAATAAAATTTGTAGTGGAGCCTGCTCGGTTATGGCTTGGGTTTTGGGTCTAGTCTCTCTGTTGAAATTGATTATCATGGTTTTCCAAAGCTCCTATATTTGTGAGTAACCTAACTATGGATTTTTAACACATGTCTCTTTGATTAAGGTTTCTCACGCCATGTCCATCTCTGTGGCTACGGTACACACATTATTTCAACCCTATGGTTTTAATGAGAACTGGCGAAAGATTAAATTGTCCAGTGCCTTGTATTGGAAAAACCATGAGTTGTTGGATGATTGCTATAACCTCACCATTTCCTGGTAAACATTACACAGTATCAATGCCACCCATAAGTTGATGGAAGCATTATGCATGATTTTTGGTCGGGCACGAGTTTATGCTTGGTTGCTCATTTTACAGTGTTGATTAAAGGGATTGGCTTCATTTTGTTTCCTTTTGGAAATGGCTTTCTGTTGTTTTGGAAACCCTTAAAGATGAGAGAATTGATACATATTATTGTTATGTGGTAAATTGTGATAGGGCATGATATGTATGTGTTATTCGAATACCAAAACCTCTGGTCAAACCACCTATTCATACCTTCCACTTATTGTCTTAAATCCTAAATATTACATTGATATCGTTTTACTCAAGTTCGATGGTTGTTGGGAGCACTATGCATGCTTGGTTACTTGGGAACAATTTTGTTGATTTCATCATTTGGAAACTCTAGAATAATTATCTACATACTTATTTATTTGAAGCTCGGGATTGAAGTATTGAATGTTATTTGGTTCAATCGTTATGTTGATTGTATTAAAAGGAACACCTGTGTGCGAATTGTTTGAGGCCCAAATAAGAGTTATAACATCCAAGTTGATTTCATTGAACATTGTTGAAATAAATGATGGATTTAAATGGTCATAAACACTATGCGTGTTCCTATTGGTTTTAAGGGATTTAGCATTGAAGTTAGCATTGGAGTGAATGTATGGTTGTAGCTCAAAGGATATTGTGGTTTCTTATAGCGATTGAAATGTTGTTCATTATGAATGTCATATAATGATTATATGGATACAATGGTTGTTTTAATTAAATAATTATGGGCATATATATTATTGTTTGGAATCCAAAAAGCAATTTGTAAACAAAAGTAACAATTTAAATTATTGTTTAAAAAAGGTGAACACTGTTAACTTTCAAGGTTTGTACAGATATATGTTTTGATTTATTTTCAATTGAACAGTATCCATATCAATTCCTTGTCATTATATAATTTTTCTCTCATTATATTCCCCTCATAATCCCAATTTCACTTATTTCATCCTTGTTTTGTGAAATAAATTTAAAAGGAAAAGTTTGTGTAAAAGCGACAAAGGGTTAACACAACAAGGGTTGGTGACAGATAGTTTGATACTTTATTACACAGTAAATTGTTTGATTAATTGCTGAAAAATATTCATGTATTAATCCCCAATCATTATACCACTTTTTGCTAATTACACTCCCTCCATATTTCCCAGGAACCCTATCACCCCCTGTTCACTTGGTAGTTAATGAATGATTTGTTATGGATGGATTTGCATGTATCTCGTGTCAATTTTTTATTCATGTAAGAAGAGTGTCATGTATGGTTTATTAAGAGCTTCATTACTGATGAACTGCTTCTACAGGATGGAATTTTTCAATCCAAACAACGATGGAAAAAATAACAATGGCAGGGGAAATTGGAACCGAGGTCGTAGAAGGCCTAGATTTTCCATACATTTTGATGTTCATCGAAAAGAATTGAACCAGTTGTTCCAAGCTAGGTTCTTTAACCAAGTTGGTCATGGAATAGTGCACCCTCGTCCAGAAAGACCCCCTCTTCATCCTCCTCAAAACATCCCTGGAATTCTTGTTCCTCCACATGTGTCCTTGCAGCTGGAAATCCCTACAAATGATGGATGGAAAGAGATTGTCAACCCACCTTTCTCTCATCATCGTGGTTGGTCCACTATTTCATTTTCTTTTCCACCACTTGTCAATCCCAATGTCCATATTTCCTTTGTTGATTCACCTGTTCCATCTTCACATGCTAGTAAGAGACTAAAAACCGATATTCCTCAACCTATGAAAGATAAAGGAAAAGAAAATTCCTCCCCTTCTTATTTCTCTGATGATTCCTCAAAATATGTGTCTTCCCACATGAATTTGAAGGATGATTGTTTCCATGTTATCAACGAGATACATCCCCAAGGTTATAACCAACCATAGGCTACTTCCAATAAATCAAAGGGAAACAACAGTGAAAAAAGAAAAATTGCCTCCCAGAGTGGCAAGTATGGTTTTTAGATTATGTGTTTTTTATCATTTGAGTTGATGAAGACAATGCTAGTGGTTTTCAAAATGTTTGGAAATCATGATCTTTTTTGGTATTTTGTGGATAATGTGGATAATGTGGATACTTATATATTTTTTGGATATGATATAAATTATTTATGATATTTAAATATCCTTTTTGGAGGATATTTAAGGGAGCTACAATGGTGGCATGTGGTTTAAATGATGGGATTCAAAATGGGTCCCACCTACCTAGTTATTATTAATTAAACACCCTTAACTGTATTATTATTATTTATTTCTCCTAAACTAATTAGTTAAGTCAAACTAATTTAGATAAAGAGAGTAGTTGAACTACTTCAACTTATTTTGAAAGAATAAAAGATGAATGAGAAGAAGAAACAAGGGGAGAATAGAAGGAGAAAGAAAAAATAAGGTTTTATCTTTTGGTTGCGTGAGATAGTTTCAATTTTCATTCATTTCTGAGTTTATTCAAAGCCTAAATCTCTTTTTGACAGCAGGGTCTTATTGTATACAACAAGGTTCAAAATTGAACCAAACTTTTCAGATGCTTTTTTTTAGAGGTGTTGATCCATCCTTGATAGTCTGTATATTCTTGTATGTTTGTGAATAAAGTTTCATGGCTGATAAAGGATATCTTGCAGAGTCAAAATGGAAACAATTTGTGGCAAGGTGATCCAGATTATAAATTTCAATTTTACTTTATTGTCAGAGTCTTTTTGTATGGTGTTCATCGAGGATCTCTAAATCAAACTTTGGTCCATGCTCCCACAAGGGGTTTCGTAAAGGGAAAGAACTTTTGATATATGAAAATGAAATAAAATTAGATTTCTATTATATCTCATATATGTGTACTTATGACCTGGTTACTTTTTTATTTTTTATCTCCATGTTTCCTTTATTATAAAATCTGTGTATATTACAAAAACTTATATTAATTTTATTTATATTGCAGCATTTGTTTCATTGACAAATCAACCTCAATCCTAGTAATTAATACTTATAGATTGGGAAAATATTTTTTAGGCTATAAAACCTAGGGTGACATTCCCGACTATCTTGTCCTAGCTAGGTAAGATTCGGAAATGATTGAGTAAGGTAATTCATACATTTTCCTCAACAAACCACTTTGACTATTCAATCTTCTCATCACAACTACTTTACCATAATTACCAAACTGAAAACTACTTTACCATAATTACCAAACTCAAAACTTCTTGTTGGAACTAATTTATTTTTAATTATTTTCTTAATGCAACAACTATACCCATGCTTAACACATAGTTATCATAAATCTGACTAGTACACTTCTTCTAGGAGATTCTAGAATATTCAACTTATTTAACTGATCCAGGTGGATATTAGTGTCCACCCACATATTCCAACTGGATCCTCTTGTCCATTTTTAGTTCAACACATTCTTCTGTACTTCATTGTAGTTGTGGGTTCTACACTTATGGGGTTGTATGAAGCCCTACACATCTTCCAGGTGGATACTGGTGGCCTCTCACCTAATCCAACTAGCTTATTTTGTATGTTTTCAAGTCAACACATCTTGTTGTACTTCTAGGGCCATTTTGGATCCCTAAACAATGTTTTTTTTGGCTTGCCATAGTCGAATTGTAGACGAAGTCAGATTTTGACAACATAATTTGTATTTCTTTGAAATACCTTTCCAATGGGCTATCACATGCCTAAAACAAAGGTCGTATACAAAATTTACAACCCTGAGAAGTTGAGGTACCAACTTACCCATAGGGGCCCACATGACTTTTGGCATTTCACCTCCTAGGGTTAGGGTTTTGGATGTCTACAATTTTGGAATTCATGAGTAATATCAAAAAGTACTCTAGAGCCTCATTGTAAGGATTATTCTTAGACGGATGTGTATAGCAGCCACATCTCTTCTCAAAGATAACTACCACCATTCAAGCAAGTGTTTAAGTTCTATACTTTTACAGTTTCAAACTATTTCATTTATTCAATAGAAGATATTCTTCAATGGATATCTATGTTATTCTTCATATCTCTGTGTTTATTATATTCAGTTTGTTAATCAGTTCGTTCCTCTCCTAAATATGGATCGGGAGTATCAGAGAAGTCTTCTCTTCATTTATTTTTCTTTGTGCATGTCCCCAACAAGATCTGGGTACAAGAAGTTGGGACTCAAACTAATCGAGTTGTTGCAAGATATGTCGAGTTGAGAACGAAAAAAACCAATGGGGGGTGAAAAGAAAGATGATGGAGCAGGATATCTTATTAAAATGTTTCTCGAGGAAACCCTGGCACGACAAATGAAAAAAATGATGGACAAAATTGCGCAGATACTTCGACGACTGCCCATGGGAGAAGCATCTTCATCAAGCGGTCATGCAACCCCCTTCAAGGTATAGGTAAATTTTTATATTACCTTATTTGAAGGACTGATATATGCACATGTTGTAGATAAATGGTTGAATATTCTCTAAGGGTATTTTTCGGTCCACAATTTTTTTGATAGGGAAAAGATTACTTTTAAACTCCTTAAGGTCGTCCCCCATGTTAAGGACTGGAGGGATAATTACTCTGAGAAAAGGGCCATCTATAAATATGAAATATTTATGGTGGACCCTACATGGTATTCCTTCTGGGACACCATTAAAGAAAAATACTACCATGTTGGAAGCTAGGAGGACCAGTACACCAGATGTACCACCCTGCATCAAGAAAGGGACAAGACAATACCGGATTTCACCAATATTTTCCATACCCTACACACCAAATTGGGTGTCAAAGACTCTAAGCATCATATGGTTCTCAAATAAGGCCATTGTTTACATAGATACATTCAAATAGAAATGGATTTTTTGGAAATCACCTCATTAAGCATGACTTATAGATATGTTGTCAAGGTTGAGCAAAAATTTAACCAGACGAGGTGAAAGTTTGGATCTGCAAACTCCTCCTAGTAGAATCAGGGAAAAGGTGGCCCCAACCCACAAAGAAAGGGACCCGATATGGATGCTCTCAGGACAACCATTAAAAAATCTAACATAAGAAGGGCAATCTGAAGATGAAGAAAGACACAGGAAAATGGTGTGAGCATAAAACAACTTGGCACAATACTAAAGAATGTCGATCCAAGAAGTCCCTCATGGATGAGTTGAAGGCCTATGATTCAAAGGATGATTCCGATTTGGAATAAAATCTTGAATAAGGGAAGCATATTATCGATATTTAACCCAGTTCCATTGTCGCTATCACCAATGTCCAACAAAGTGAACCAGAAGAACTAGAGGAAGGGGAACACCTCTTTCACTCACAAAAGTGGGTAAAGGGGGCTATGATTCATTTCATTTTTGATAGGGGTAGTCATAAGAGCCTGATTTCAGTAGAGGTCATCAAGCAGATGGATCTGCCAATGACATCACACTTGAAATCCTACACCATCATTTGGCTCCATCAAGGAAGAGATCTTTGTGCCAACCAATAGTGTCTTTTGCCCTACGACATAAATCCTTTCAAAGATGAGGTATTGTGTGATATTTCTCCCCTTAAATTTTGTGATGTTATTTTAGGACAACCATATTTGTGTAAGTCTCATGTTTCATATGACTCTAGACCTTGCAATTTTATTATTAATTTGGGTAGACAATTGTACAGGATACTAGAGGTAGCACCACCTACCATTATTTATTTAATCTTTTCTAAGCAACGCAATAAGGTCATTTCATAGTTCGGGAAGTTCGTCTTCTTTGTGATCAATTCTCATAGTAAGAAAAAGGTCACCACCACATATGTGGCCTTTAAACAGAGCCTCTCTATGCAGTAGAAGAAAGTGGATGGGATCATGGAAGAATACAGAGACATCTTCTCCTCACCCACCGAGGTACCGACGCACTGCCAAGTCAAGCACCCAATTGATTTGACCCCTGATGCACTTATACCTAATGGACAAGTCTATCATCACTCACTAATGGAAAATGATGAAATAAAGCATCAGATCCAAGAGATTGTTCAAATGGGGAACATCAAACCCAGTTCCTCCCCTTATGGAAGACCGATTGTACCCCATTCCCAATATTGATGACCTTCTTGACCAACAAAAGGGGGGAAATTTCTTCAACAAGATTGACCTAAAGTCTAGGTACCACCAATTTCCCATCGAACCAACTAATGTATGGAAGAAAAACTTCAAATCTAAAGAAGGTCTCCTTGAATGCATGGTCATGCCCTTTGTCTTAAAAAATGCACCAACTACTTTCATGAGGTTGATGGATGATGTATTGATACCCTTCACCAAATCCTTTGTGGTGGTATATTTCAATGACATCCTCATATTCAACAGAACTTGGGAGGAGCACATGCATCATATTCATCAGGTATTGATCACTCTGTGGCAAGAAAAGCTATATTCCAAATTGGAAAATGATCTTTTTGCATGAATATGGTCCAATACTTGGGCTACATTTTTTATGAGAATGGAGAACATGTTGATCTAGATAAGATCCAAGTCATTCTTGACTGTCCAATCCCGACCACACTAACCGATCTTTGGAGCTTCTTGGGACTGGCTAACTTCTATCGACAGGTTGTGTTGGGATTCTCCCATATTGCATGGGCTCTCAGCCATGTAACCAAGGTCGGTGGCAGGGAAACATTTGTGTGGGGGAAGGAGCAACAACAAGCATTCAATGATATGAATTATCACTTGTACTCAGCTCCAGTACTCTCCTTTTCCAATCTGCAACAACCATTCAAAATTGAGACTCATGCATTTGACTATGTTGTAGGTGCAATTCTCACTCAACATGGTCGTATGGTGGTATACCATAGTTATACACTCTCAGATACTATTCTAAAATAACCAACACATGAAAAGGAAATGTATTCCATTGTACAAGCCTATCATTAATGAAAACATTTCATTCTGGGAAAGGAGATGATCATCCACATTGATCGTAAGCCTCTGTAGTTCATATAGACACATGTTCATATAGACACATGGGAAATTGCAAAATGACTGCCATCATAAGTGTTCCACCTACCTGCAACATTTCCATCTCAACATCAAGTATAAGACAAGGATCTCAAATTGTGTAGTTGACTTCCTTAGTCGACCTCCTTTAGCTACACTCACCACTGTGCTCCATTCCTATGGACATGATGCATTTGAGTGGCCCCAACTTTATCAACAATATCCATACTTCGCCACCACCTATCATCTCTTTGTTACAAGACTAACTGTCATCGATTTTCACATTCAATATGGAATTTTATGCCATCTAGGCCATCTCTGTGTTCCTACAAGTGAGTGTGCAAAGATGATTTGGGAAACCCACTATAGTCGGATGGCAGGACATTTTGGCATGGAGAAAAATGTGGTCATTCTTTAGAAACATTTTTATTGGATAAAACTACGATAGGAAGTCAAAAAGTATATAAGATCTTGCAATTACTTTTCCATTTCCAAGTCTGCCATCAAGAAGCAAGGCTTATACACCCCTCTTCCTACTCCAAAGAATCCTTGGGAATACATCTCAATGGATTACATCTCTGGCCTTCCATCCACCAAGAAAGGAAATGTCTGTATATTTTTGGTCAGTGATCAGTTTTCAAATATGGCCATCCTCATAGCCTATAAGAAGAATATCAAAGCGATAGCTACTACCAATCTCTTCTTCAAATGAGTGTAGGTCCATTTTGGGATACCAAATACCATCACCTCCGACTAGGAAAACAAGTTCCTCAACACATTTTGGTCGAGTTTGTGGTCACTTTTGGACACCAAGCTCACTAAATCCACTGCTTTCCACCTCCAAATAAACATCCAAACAAAGGTCATCAATCAAATGATTGTGCACATCCTACGCATGTACAACTCTAAGTATCCATGTACATGGGATGAGATACTCCTTGATGTTCAACATAGTTACAACAGGAATCTCCATAGCTCCACCGACCATAGCCCATTTCAGTTGGGGTTGGGATTCCAACCCTTGGGTCCCATTGATGTTGCACTACCTCTTTCCACCACATAGACAGACTCTTACCATGATCATTCTGCAACCAACAAAGCCACCAAATTCATTGAGAGGATTCAACACATCCTCCAATAGGTCCATGAGATTTTGTAGAAATCCAATACTAAGTACAAGAAGCGCCATGATCAACATAGGGTACCACACTAGTTTAAGGTTGGCAACAAATCATGGTTACATTTGAAGAAGGATCATCTCATAGGGCCCCATCAGAATTTTCGCCCACTTTTTTATGGGCCTTACATTATAACCAAGGTTGTGGGTAGCAAAGATTTTGAGCTCAACACTCCACCCTTCCTTGGCCTTCACCTAGTGTTCAATGTGGACCTCCTTCGGCCACATTTTCTACTATTATTGGACACCTCATAGATTGCATAACAAATGACACCAACAAATCTCAACCTTGACTACATGGAACAAGCATCCACTAATCAGATAGTGGAAACACAGGTCAAGGGCACTCACCAGCAGAGGATCCAAATTTTTCGGGTTGTCGAGGCCGGAAAGATCCTACACCAAGGTAAGTGGCTCACCTAGGGAAAAATCCAACAAAATTGTCCTCACATGATGGGGAAACTCAATGAAATGGAGACCATTTATTCCTTATGAGGGGGGATAGATCCAGGTCGATATTGGTGGCAACCCACCTATTCCAACTAGCTCCCATTGTTCATTTTGATTTCAACACATTCTTATGTACTTCCTTGTAATTGTGGGTTCTACACTTCTGGGGTTGTCTAAATCCATAAACATATTCCAGGTGGATATGAGTGGCTTCTCACCTAATCCAACTGGCTTATTTTGTATGTTTTCATGTCAACACATCTTGTTGTACTTCCAGGGCCATTTTGGAGCCCTAAACAATGTTTTTTTGGCTTTCCACAGTCAACCTGTAGAAAAATTCAAAGTTTTATGTCGTAATGTGTATTTATCTAAAATACCTTTCCAATGGGCTATCACATGCCTAAAATGGACGTAGTATGAAAAAGTTACGACCCCGGGAAGTTGAGGTACCAACTTACCCATAGGGGCCCACATGATGTTTGGTGTTTCACCTCCTAGGGTTAGGTTTCTTGATTTCTATGGTTTTTGAATTTGTGAGTAATATAAAAAATTCCTCTAGAACTTGATTGTAAGAATTCTCCTCAGACAGATGTGTGTAGTAGCCACATCCGTTCTCAGATATAGATAGCACCATTGAAGCAAGTGTTTCAATTCTGTAATTTTATAGTTTCAGCCTATTTCATTTATTCGATAGAAGATATTGTTCACTGGATATCTATTTTATTCTTCATATATCATTTTTTATTGTATTGGGTCTATTAATGAGTTCGTTCCTCTCCTAAATCCAAATCTTTAACCTTCTAGGGGCTTCTAGATAACTCATGAGGGTTCTCCAACTTCATATGGCCATAACTCTCTAAATGTGATGAGTTATGTGACGTTACACATATCACCAGAAATGGAATGACATATACTACTTATCTAGAATAGTATTACCTGTCAATTCATTGATATTCATGCCTTTATACCTAAAACAAATGTGGATCCCTTACCCATGCATTTGTTCTACCAAAATTCGCTATCAGACTTCTCCAAGGGTTAACATCAATATACAATATCACTCTCCAAGGGTTGAAATCAATGAAAACCAATAGTTCAGACCAAGTGTCCATCAACCTAAGCCAATTGTCTGACACTATCCACCTTTTGTCCTTGGTTGATTCATCTATTTAATTTAAAACTAAAATGGTAAACATAATAAATGTTATTTCAAGAAAAAACGGATAAAAATAAAACAAGCCATCGTGCCTAAGAAGTCTCAAGTGCCTTAGGTGACTAATGTTTATGATTGATCCCTAACCCATCTAATCCGAGTTATGCATTTCTATTGATGAATAAGATATAAAAACAATGTAGAACACAAATTGGCAGAATGAGGTAGCTTATCTTTGAAAAGATTGAGATGTTTGCTACGCTTCATTTGCAACAAGCTTTACATCACACTCCATTGCATGCTTAAAGGGCCTCCTTCACCTCAATTATATATGAGAGAGTGAGAGGAGAATAATTCCCATGATGCATGTGGGATAAATTATTCTAAGTTTATAAAATGCCAGAGGCATGTAAAACACTAGGACTTCCCGAGTGGTCACCCATCCCAATACTACTCTAGCTCGAGTTCCCTTACCTGTAGATTTCTAATGGGATTTAGTGAATTAACACTATGTTGTAAGAATTTACATAAGATGAGTATGAAATCATTACATGATGCTTTTAATTAACAAATGAAGATGGCATTACATTCCATTCCCCATCAAAAGGGTGAATATCATGGTTTATCAAAACCATATGCTTGAAATGTTGATTCAATGGAAAAGGTGGATGGCCACTGAGATCCACCTAGATCATTCCTCCCCCCTTAGGAAGCAATGGTTTCCATTGTGTCAAGTTCCCTTAGGATATGGGGATTTTTTTTTGGAATCTAAACCTTGGTGAGTTTCTTTCCTTGATGAAGTATATTTCATGCTTTTCCCATGAAAGGATGTCATGAACCTGTTGAAGGTGTTGGATCTGTTCAACATATTTGGCTAGATGATCTACCTCATTCTAAGTGTGGGAGGACATTTTTGGTGAAGATGTAGCAAGAAGAGATATATCAATGGGGGATAATTGTTGAAACCCCAAGAACAACTGAAAAGGGTCGTATCCAATAGTGTTGATATTATGGTAGTTGTTGGAGGTATCAACCTCCGTGTGTAACCTATGACTAGATTAAAATATTTTGAAAGCTAGAGAAACCCTAAATAGATGTGTAGAAACCCTAGAAGACAATTCGGCTCAATAAAATATTTAATATTAAAGTATTATCCTATAAAAGGATAAGTCAGCCTAAACGGGTGAGAAAGAGCACTATAAATAAAGGGCACTTGAGATCATTTGGACACACTATCACACTCTTGAGATACGTAGTGCAAAATTCTAGAGGAGGAGTGTATCTACAACAAATGTAGTTGATAGATGGCCTTGGTTGATTTTTTTTTCATTTTCTACTTATGTGCCACCTTTGGAGAAAGGTGCACTATCTATTGGTTATCTATTGGATCTAGTACTACTTTAGGAATTATTCTGTCTCTCAAGGTTACAATGCTCGGGGGTGGCTATGTGCCTATGGTTGGGTTAAAATATTGAGATATTTTCTATGGTTAAATAGGAACATATTAACAGGTTATGGTCCCACGCCACCTTCAGGACAAACTAATCACTAGAAGGTAGAAGGTAGTTCTTTGTTAATCTCGTTGTGGCACCAGTTGCAGTTGCATCTAGGGTTTCTGATTTTGCTGCTGTAGAAAAGTATAACCTAACCTTCTGGGAACTTCAAGAGTAACATTTATCATAATTCCTAGACATTATAGTGAACCTTATCCTAGCACACCTCTTGGTATTCTCAACAAGAAAAAATGTCAATATTGAATGTTTGGGTCAAAGTCAAAGTTTGGCTGGTCAAAGGCAGTCATGACTTACTCTGTGAATACAAAAAACAAGCTAGAAGGAGCTTCAAACTCTAGATCATGGAAGACAAATATTGACCTCATCCTTTCCAAGAACAAGGTTCTATATATCATGAAACGAAAGATCGTGGAACCATAGTTTGAAGGAGGAAATGAAAATGAACCCTAGAACATTGCAACAATGGAGAAGTTCAAGGACAATGACATCAATGATATGAGTATGATTGTAGACTCTATAAAATATCACTTGATACCCTACATATCCAATCTTGACTCATCTAAGAAGATGTATGATGCCATAACTAACCTCTTTACAGTCATAAATATTGGACAAGTTTTGAGTATGAAGAATGAGCTTCGTGACACAATGATGACTAAGGATGATACTGTAGCATTATACTTTGTAAGTATTTATTAGTTGAAAGATAAGCTACAAGACATTCAAGAAGTTATTTCAGAAAATGAAATTGTGAATATTCCACTTAATGGTCTATGTAGATCATAGGATGCATTTGTTGTAAGAATGAACACAAGGAAGAAATTTACAATGCTTGAAGAACTTTGGACCTGTTGCTCACAAGAAGAGACAAGGATACACTCAAAATGAAGAGGATTCTCAAGCCTATGAAACTAATTTCATGAGGCATAGAGGTAAGAAAATATTTGGTTCATGAAATAAATTCGATCATAAGAGAGATATGTCAAAGACATAATGTTATGGATGTCATGATTATGGACACTACACAAGGGATTTCCCTAAACTAGAAAATAACAAAAAGGAAAGACGCCATGAGTCCACTACCAATGATGAAGAACCTTTAAAGAAAGACAATCACAAAGAAACAAATTTCTTCTACTTCTCAACTCTTAAAAGATCCTTTGAACATGACATGTGGATGATCGTTAGTAAAACTTCAAGACATATGACTAGTGATCATGAAAATCTCTCAAGCATGAAGGAAAAGGAAACCTCTCATAAAGTGGAACTTGGAGACAATAAATCCTATGTAGTCAAAGGATTGGGAAAAGATTCTATCAAAATGGAATCAGGTAACAATGTTCATCTTCAGAATGTTTTATATGTTCCTGGTCTGAAAAATAATTTAGTATATATTTCTTTATTAGAAGAAAAAGGAGATAGAATATCCATTGTCGATGGAAAAGTTCTTGTATGTTCTAAATATTAAAAAATAGAATATGCTAGATTTATTGGGATTCATGAAGGAAGACGGTATCAACTCCTATGTTAGAATACTCAATCCCTTGTAAATGATGAAGTCAATCCTAGTGAGTTATGGAATATAAGGTATACTCACCTTCATTATCAATCATTTCCATCTCTAAAATAGATGGTTGTAGGCATACCAAAACAAAAATTAGTACACAAAGTTGTTTGCAGAGGATGTGCACTTGGGAATAATATTAAGAAATCGTTCCCAAGTAGTGAGAATAGATCCAAGGAGATATTGGATCTGATACAGTCATATGTATGCGGTTCTATGCCAATGAAGTCTCTATGAGTTTCTGGTTGAGGAAAACATATGAAATGATCTTACTCAAGCATTTTCAGATTTTGCTTGGCTAAAGAAAAATAGATGAGAATGCCACCCTATGTTTATAGCCATAAAAAATAATATCCTAACTCACAAGTGCTTAGGCTAGTCTTTTATAAATAAAAGTTTGTTGGAAAAATCATTATTTATATGATTTTATGAATACAATAGTTCCTAAAATAAATGTAGAAATATAAGTAAAGAAACCAAGATGATAATTAAGACATATGAGACATAAATAAATCCTTTATTTCATTCCAATTCATCAAAGAGTCATTCTCTTTATAAAATTTTGTGAAGAAATTTTGGACTAAAGTCAAACTTAGACGTCCCTGATGAAACATACAAAAGGACCTGTGATAGAAAATCCAAAAAACCAAATTCTAAATTATGGATCATCTTGCCACATATTGCTTCCCACTCGACTCTACACAATAGCCTTTGTCAGTCATGAAAACTAATTCACAAACAAAGAAGTCTACACATACTATCAAAGATAGATCAACACCTCTGAAGAACAAGTGTCTGAATGATGTAATTCAGCCCTGAATCGTGTTGTCTACAATAAGACCTTGCTATCATAAAAAATAATTAGGCTTATGATCAATTAAGGAATGAATGAAAAATGGACTATCTCAACATAAACTCAAAGAGAAAACCTTAGTATGCTTCTCCTTCTATCTCCCTCCTTTTGTTCCTCCCTTTCCTTTTTCCTTTAATCAAATTAGAATTGATTGAAGTAGTTTAAATACCTCTTTAGTTAAGTTAACTAATAATTCAACCAATTTTTAGTTAAGGGGGGGGAAGTAATAAATCATAATAAGGGTTTTAAATAAATAATAACTAGTAGGTGGGACCCCTTGTGAGTCCCTTTATCTTTTAAAAATCATAATATAACTAATTAATTTAACAACATCCCTCCTTGTGACTCCCATCACCACATTCATATTTGAAAATTATCTCAATAATATTTGCAATCATTTCCAAAATATATTACCAATATATCCAACAAGCATGTTGTCCGAAAATCTGAAGTCAACTGTTCTCAACAATACATAAATAATTAAAACTTAAAATCCATATTTTTCAGTCTATGAGGCAATGTTTCCCTTCTTGTTGTTATCACCTTTTAATCCTTCATAATTTGCCTTCAGCTGTGTGGAGCCTTTAGGTCTCATCTCATTGATCATATGAGAGCAGTCATCCCTCCAATGCATGTGGAAGGACACAAATTTATCAGAATCATTTGAATGTGAGGAAGGGGAAGAAGTGGATTTCCATTTGACAGGGGCATGGTGGGCCTCGGTTTTCAACTTCTTATTTGAAGAGCTCATTCCTGTATGCATAATGGATTAGAAAATAGTCCCTTTAACAACCATACATGACAACGCTTTCAAGATATGAAATAGATTTTTGCTCAACAACATATCAGACTCATGCAATCCAATCCATAAAAAATGTTTAACTATTGTCAATGAGCAAGGGAGTGAACAAAAGGGCTTTGGATATGCGAGGGGTTTGTATTGAGTGAAAAAAATGATAAAATGAGGGGAAGGGGGGGACATGGTTACTACTCACAGAAAACACACAATCAACTGTAATGTAAACCAAAGAACATGCCACTGAAATCCATCCAAGAAACTGTGAAATCAAACCGTTAAAATACATAATTCTCTTATCCATAATTAAATTTAAGAACAGGGATTGAAAAATGGATATGGGAAGGCGAGGAGATTGAAATTAGCAAAAAGTGAAATAATGGTAGGGAGGAGAGCGAATAATGTTCATAAAATTAATTAAGTAATCCATAATCATTCTATATCAATGCAAAAGGTCCAACACCAACCAAATAATCATTGTGTTTAATTTAACCACTACTGTGTATAACTCAATCAATTTTGTGTATTGTTTGATCACTGTTTGCAATTAAACCATTAACACGATGTCATCAAAATAAACAATATGCCTTCCACAACAACCTATAAGAGTTCTGTTTCTTCTCAGTTATTCCAGTTAATATTTAAAACAATTTCTAAATGAACACATAATCAACTGTTCCAATCAGTTCCATCAAAACATCAACCCTTGTCCATGAATGATTTCTTCAAATAAAACACAGATACTAAAATCACACTGACTCCATTCCTCAAGTTCATTTAACAATTAAGTTATAATGAGATCATATTGTCATAGAATCCGTGTCCATTTATGAAACAATGCATGATATCCATCATCCATACATAGGATATAGTCAAAACACAATCTTTAATCTATCCTCACTTGTCATTTAAATGCACAACAATCACCCGTTCAATTTATACAATGTTGTAGGATACACAGACCATTCAACCAACACAAGAGCATATGTGTGACTGTACATGTTTAATTAATCTGAATATAAACATCAATGATGCTGAGCTATCAATCTAATAAAGGGAGACAACGACAGTATGCCTAACCCCATTTTTCAAATCGATCAAATTGAAACAAAAAATATTGTTTAAAAAACCATGACCATCTCTAATGGTGCGATCAAGTAATATCCAAAGAATAAATAGTAGATAACCACCCCACAACTATCATGATGGCAATACTCCCATTTCGTAATTTAAACACCCAGTCATAAAAATCATTAGTTCAACCTAACATGATGTAGGAAGGCCACACATATCTACGCATCACAAAAAAATCATTGTTGTGACTTAATAAACTTAAAACTAATGTTGGGTTAACAATTTAATGATCACAAAGTAAATACAATGACTGTATATCCAATCCCATTTCCAATAAACCAATTAACCAAAACCACTGTCGACATAATCCATAGAGATGAGCCAACAATAGAACATTATCGACGAGGCACCAATAACTCATAAAAATCAACAACATACACGACTAGACACAATGGTTCCCTTTATAAAAAATTGGGCTTGAGAAGTCAAGGGTTTTCTCTATGGACCAACACAGGGAGACTAGAGTTGACTCCCCTTCTCCCCCCAACATCGAGTGAGAAAATTCAAGACCAACAGTGTGCACACAAGGTATACCATTAATAAATTCACAGACATGGTGAAAATTCCTATGATAGGAGAGACAGTGAATAGAGGAGCAAGGTTTCATTTCGGTCCTGTAACAATACTTAGAACACATAGGGTATAACCCTTGTGGTTTTCCCAATCAACTAAAGAGTGATGAGATAAAACAAAGCTGACAAATAACAATCAACCTTAAGAAATCCCTTTGGCATAACGAATATCATAATCCCCTGTGCAAACACTAGTAACATGAATGAACCCATACCCAAATGAATGATACATAGTAACGCAAAGTGTTTCAAACCCAAAAATTCCATAACAACAAACAATTGGATATGGTGATAAGAAAGCGTGGAGAGAGCCAACCAATATGGACTGAATGAAAACCCTTCAACCAAGAGAAATAAGGATAATAGAGAGCCTTCATGGCTTCTAAAATCAGAAAGATCATTGAAACTATAACTTCAAACATTATTGCAATGAAACCACACCAACCATTCATTCCACAAAAATATCACAAATTTACATAGTTGCCAGACTTAAGGAAAGTAAAAATCCATACATCACCAAGAAAATATCTATTTCATAACTAGAGCAGGTTCATAGATGGTGAAAAGACATACCTGTAACCACAAAAACCTTAAAAACGTGAGCTTGGCCGAACAATTCTTCCTCTTCCTAAAAATCAGAGCTTAGCCACAACGAACACAATTGAACAATAGCCAAGGTGACAGCTAGTGGAAGGGATATGGAATGTTGTGCAGTAAATGCACGTAAGCTCCATCCTCCAGTCATTCATGTCCTTATTATAGGCCAACCCACTAATCCATTAATTCATTAAATTAAACCATGCATCGAAACCGACATCCACTATTTGCCAAGAGCACCACCCTATGTCACATTAACCACAACCAACCACACTATAAATCGTATCACATAATATCCATATAACTCAATAAATCGTATACCCACTAACCCCATTAGCTAGGACTAACAACCATTCTTTTAATTCTTCAAAATGCATAGTTCAACATCGTATAACATAGTAACATAGTTCATCTCTTGTGGATTTATTCACATTATCTTATTTTCTTTCAATTATTCTTATTTGTGGTTACTAACATGTATCCTTTGCAGGTGCCACAGGTAATAATTCAAGGAGTAAATGGCAAGGTAACAATGGATACCATAATCCATTTCAACACGAAATTAGAGCCTATAGCAACAGAACAATCATGAATTATCCATCATTCATTTGTCGCAATTAGAACCAACACATAATATAATTTATCCATCATCAGTAAAACCAAGATTTCATCGATCATGTAGAACTATGTAGTAGTGTCGAACAACAACATAACACGAAATAAGAACCAGATCTGGTCTCCCAATATACAAGGGGGTCCCACCTACTAGTATTATATATATCATTAGCTTATAATTAATAGGTTTTAGCAATACTTTGTGGGATAAATCCTCATTGCGATTTTAATCGTCAACAACTCTATTTACTATGTGACATTCATAGATGACTTCTCAAGAAATACTTGGATGTACCTGATAAAGATGAAATATGAAGTATTTGGCAAGTTCCAAGAATTCAAATATGAAGTGGAAAACTTGACAAATAAGAATATCAAGACACTAAGATCTTATAATGGAGGAGAATATACCTCCAAGGATCTCATTGCCATATGTAAAGAAGTTGGGATTAAAAGGGAGCAAATTGTCCCACATAATCCTCAATAGAATGGTGTAGCATAAATAAAGAACCCTTCCATTGAAGAATATGCTAAGACAATGATGAATGCCCAGAATCTATCCATGTTTCTATGGGGAGAAGCAACTATGATAGTTATATATATTCAGAATAGAATTCCTCATCGTATATTGAAGAAAGTGACTCCAGAAGAAGCCTTATTAGGAAATAAGCCAAGTGTGGAAAAATTAAGGATCTTTGGGTGTCTTGTCTATATCCATGTTCCCAAGGACAAAAGGAAAAAGTTGGAACTGTCAGGAAACAAGGGCATATTCATTGGATATAGTGGTACATCAAAAGATTACATAATTTATGTGTAAGCCTATTCATTGGATATGATAGATGTATATATTCATAATGGAATTATTCATCGTATATTGAAGAACATGAAGAATAATACTTCTTAGGAAAGAAGACAAGTTTGGAACACATAAGGATCTTTAGGTCTCCTGTCTATATCCATGTTCCCACGGAAAAAAGGAAGAAGTTGGAACTGTCAGGAAAGAAGGGCAGATTCATTGGATATAGTCATACATAAAAAGATTACATAATTTAGTATTTATTTCTTTATTGAAAGACAAAGAACATAGAATATCCATTGTCAATGGAAAATTTCTTGTATGGTCTAAATATTCAAAAATAGAAGATGCTAGAGTTATTAGGATTCATGAAGGAAGATTGTATAAACTCCTATGTCAGAATACTCAAGCCCTTGTACACGAGGAACTCAATCCTAGTGAGTTATGGAATAGAAGGTATGATCACCTTAATTATCAAGAATTTCCATCTCTAAAAAAAATGGTTGTAGGCATACGAGAACTACAATTAGTACACAAAGGTATTTGCAGAGGATGTGCACTTGTGAAGAATATTAAGAAACCATTCCAAAGTAGTGCGAATAGATCCAAGGAGATATTGGATCTGATACACTCATATGTATGTGGTCCTATACCAATGAATTCTATAGGAGTCTCTCTTTACTATGTGAAATTCATATATGACTTCTCAATAAATACTTGGATGTACCTGATAAAGATGAAAGATGAAGTATTTGGCAAGTTCCAAGAATTCAAAGATGAAGTGGAAAACTTGACAAATAAGAACATGCAGACAATAAGATCCGATAATGGAGGATAATATACCTCCAAGGACCCCATTTCCTTTTGTAAATAAGTATGGATTAGGAGGGAGATAATTGTCCCACATAATACTCAACAGAATGGTGTAGCAGAAAGGAAGACACGTTCCATTGAAGAATTTGTTAAGGCAATGATGAATTCCCATAATCTATCCTTGTTTCTATGGGGAGAAGCATCTATGATAGTTGTATATATTCAGAATACAAGTCGTCATCGTATATTGAAGACAAGTTTGCAAAACTTAAGGATATTTGGGTGTCCTGCCTATATCTATGTTCCCAAGGACAAAAGGTAGAAGTTGGAATTGTCAAGAAAGAAGGGCATATTCATTGGATATAATGATACATCAAAATATTACAAAATACAGAAGGTGCCACGTTCTTCCATTTCATTGGCCCACGTGGTAGCCTATAATTGGCTCATATGTCACCAACTATACTTTCCACTTGTGCATATGATCTTCCACATGTCAACTGATGATTGGTCCACCTCACTTTCAATTGAGCCTATCCGCATCATCGTATAGATTCCATGTCATATGTATGGATGACACGTGTCAAAATTTTAATGGTCCAATTGGACCCTTGAAAAGTCCATTTCTAAGTGACACATGGCATGTTGTCATGATTCCACGTCACCTATTGATATAATTCTACATCATTTCGATGTCATCCTACTGTATGGAAAGGACACGTGTCCTCCTTTGACTATGAATTTTTCCTTATTTGACTTGAACTTTGAACAGCTATAACTTTTGCATACGAACTTTGTTTGAGGTGATTTTTTCATCGTTGGAAAGATATCGTTGAGATATACCTAATGATATATTTTTTCAGAGAACTTGAGACATTTAAATTTTTATCTTTTTTTAATCATCCTAGACCTCTATGAGTGTTATGGATCCTCCTAGACGTCTATGAGCATTCTAGATCCTCCTATATCATAAAAGAAATTGAAGGGTTGAACGGAAAAAAGTAATTTTTATTTGAGATTTCATAGAGAGCAGCGAGAGTAGAGAGGTGAGTGAACACAAAGAGAGATGATTTTTTTATCTAGGAGAATAGTTGTATAGAGAAATGGTGCCACCGAAGACAAGAGAAGCTTCGTTAAAACCAAAGAAAAAACACACTAGGTTGTGTACTTCAAATACATAATACATCACATGTACATTTAGGCCAAGAAGGACCCATATAAGAAGTGGCTAATGTGTAGATACAAGTTTAAAGAGGAGGATGTTGGAGAGATCATAGAAGACTCCAAGGACGAATGGAAAATTCCAATACCAAAGGTAGAGTAGTAGCAACCAAAACCATCAGTGAAATATCCATAGAAACAACAACTATACGCAAAATAAATATGAGATAATGAAGAATACGAAAAAGAACATTAAGGTGAAGGAAATGGTGTAGGAAAATCAAAGAAGATATTATTGTGCCCGGGAGGGAAGAGAAAAGAAATAGACAAGGGGAAAGTAGTCCCGCAATGCAAGAAAAGGAAATCTATAATGAAAAATGGTAATTCAAGAATTGAAATAAGATGACTTAGAAATATTGTAGATCAAGTCAAGAAATATACTGATGAATATTTTGAGTGCACGACACAACATCAATAAGAAATGAATTTGGATACGCAGGAGCATATTGCTCCATTGCGAAATTTTTTGGAGTCTACTAGAATAGCGCTAGTTTAAACAGGACAACAAGTGTAGACAGACAATCCAACACAGGAGAATGAGATGAAACATATGACCTCTGCAACATAAGGAGAACATCGAGTACTGAAGATAACAACAAGAGTTGTAGAATTCCCTACAACATAGTTATAGGAGCATGCAAAGGAACTAAGTCATATTGACATGGTGTATCTCAATTTTTTGTAGAAGTGTTATATGGATTGTAGATGAGCCTGATGTAGGAATTACAAGCACAAAATGTCAACCTTGATAGAGTTGACAAAGGCAGTTGTAGAAAGAGGATGTGATATAAGAAAAAAATGATCAACTAAAGCTAGAGTGGGATGAACCAACAAAGAAGATAAAGAAACTAAAAAAAGAGGTCCAGTGGGTTTATAATATCATTCCAGAAGTATCTATGGAGGAATACACCATGTTATAAAAATAGATGACCAATATCAGATAATCCATTGAGGGCTTACACACAAAGATTATCGACTTAGAAGCATGTCATATACCGAGCACTCCCTCGGAGGAAATGGATAAAAGAGAGAAGAGGACAAAAAAAAATGTAGAGAATATCAAAAGTATGGAAGTAGAGTGTGCCAAGATATACACAAAGAACATGGGAGTATGGGATCAGCTGATAGAAGATGCAAAACTACAAGAAATTGGGAAGAAGATACAAGTTGCACACAATCATCCATAGATTTTTAAGGAAGTTATGAGCACCTTACCACCAATAGAGATGATGACAACAATGGAATAAAATAGGAAGTTTTACTCAAAGATGAAGTACATGATAGTGTATTAGCAAGCTCATGCACATAAAATCAAAATGTTACAAGAAGAATCATACACGGTGGAAAAATAACTAGCAACTACGTAGGGCATCGTCGAGAAGATAGTTCAATAAAGAGAAGAAAAGTTGAAGACCCATATTACTGTAGAGATGACCGAATAAATGATGCAACATGAAACATTAGTCAAAGAAAAGGTCGCAACAACAAGATACAATTTTCAAAAGTTCATGGAGACCTAGAAGCAAGGCTGAAGTGGCTCAAGATGAGCCACAAGTGAGTGTTGGGGGCTTGTTGGAGCAGTTCATTTTGAGTAAATTTTGGGAATCACGCAAGAGTGGATCACATGAAAAATCAACAAAGGGGCAACACGTGTGAAAGAAAATTAACGCATTTCAAGGAGTCAACCTACAAAAGGTGGAATTTAGTTAGGACTTTTGGGACATTTTGTCCACATTGTAACGACCTAAGTCCTAATGAATATGTATAAATATGTAACACATTTTGGGTAGAAGGGGTTGGAGATGTGAGGAATGAAATAAGCATAGAGTTATAGTATGAGAGAATGATATGAGTTGAGTCGAATAATAGTCGAAAGGTATGTGTGCACTACAATCTAGAATGACATGCAAAAATTTTATTTTTAACTGAAGATGATTGTATGAGCACAATGAACATGGTTTTAATAAATACCATGAATGAATAATATAAGAAGCCAATCATTATGGATGTAGCCTGGTTGGGGTGAACCATGTTATATTCCTGTGTTCTGATTTGTTTGTTGCCATGATATATTTTCTTATTATGTTTATTGTAAACATGTAGTAGATGCTTAGTGGTTAATATGAATGTTTATATTATGGTTCTTCACATATGTTGAATGCGTGTATAAGATGAATTTTTCATAGGTTATTATGTTGTTATGGTTTCTCACATAAGATAAATGAATATATGTTCAATGAAGGGTTAGGATGAATGCCTCATATTACCCCATGACTACCTAAACCTCATTCCTTCAATTTTCATAGGTACCTCAAGTGATACTTCACCTGCTTGTGGGTGATTCCAAAAGGATCAGTATCTGTAGGTTTTTCTTGGTGAGTTAATGTTGAACGTTGGGTCTACCGACTGTGCACAAAAAATGAGTAATATATTTTTTATAGCTACATCTTCATCATTTTACTAAAAATAGAAATTCTTATGTGTTTTCTCCTAGCAATCAAAGCTATGATACCATGTGAAGTTTTCACAAAGAACCTATATAGTAGAAAAGTCGCACAAACTTGCAAGAGAAAGAAGAGAGGAGAGAAAAAGAATGAAATCTATTAATTGTATGAGTAAAATGTTAAAATAAACATGATATACTATAAATTTCTAAGTGAACTCACCATAGTAGTGAGCTATAGAGATGTAGACACTCACTGACAAAAACTGAAGTAATCTACCTCCTAGTCCTAGTTAACTGGTACATGCAATCAATAGTTAACAAAGTCACACATGTGAAAGTTATCAAAACTTATGGAATCACAATATATGTTTCCTCTTGGCCACATGCAAAATATATGCACACTCTCAATGAGGAAACCAAGGTGAAAATGCAACTTCTAGTGATAAAATTGAGTTTTCCATGCAAGAGTGACCTCCACTAGTCTAACTGATGTGTAACTTACTCTGAAATAACGAGGGAAGAATCCTTATTTTGTAGGAGTTATAATTTACAGGGGAATAATTTGAAGAGAGAATATTATCGTCTACGGAAGCACCCTCAACATTGGACTACCAACCTTAGGAAAATAATTACGTATGTGAGTGTGTAATATCTCCAACAGGAACATGATGAAATATATGTGGAAACTTGAATCTCAATCTAATATAATTGAATGTGATGTGACAACACCCATCCATATATAACTCATTCTTGAAGAGATATTTCTTGATTATTGCAAAGGAATGGATCTCTCTTCTTTGCAATCTTTGAGGAAGTTCTATCCATATTGTTTCATGATTTTATATCAACTCATTCAAGAAGTTCTTATCAAATTGTTAGAGATTGAGGCTATCTCTAATTATGACATATCAATCATATGTAATGTTAGAGAATTTGTTACTATGTGTGCACGATTCATCCAAGTGTTAGTTGGTTTGACACCACTCTTATCCTTATCCTATCATGCATATAAACAACTTTATACTTCTTCATTATGTCAAATATGGTATCGTCATTCGACAACTAAGAGATGAAGGCCTTAAGTTGTGCATTCCCAACATAGGGATTCATTAACCATATTAGAACCTAGGTCAATATGTAGTTTATCTAAATAAAGCTCACAAATTACCTTCTTTTTTTCTAAGGTGATTTCAAAGTAAACCTCACAATATTTCCAAGGATTTTGAATTTATACAATCTAATGATAAACACATCTTTGAACCATAATTTTATACCATTTTTCCTTCAGAGCTTAGAGCATATACCTTTTATAGGGTTGGAAAGATAACATTTCTACTAAAATACTCAACAATTTGATCACACATGGTTGTCAAAATTACCACTTCATCATCCTTAGTTTCTTCTATTCACTTAACCATTTAAATTTTTAATCTAATATTATATGTCATCAATAAATATTTAAGCTATGATAGTATTCAATAAAAGTGAGGACACATTTAATAGTAAGTAAATTCATTACTTGTTAATGACCCTTAGTAAATATGATGCCCTCTACTCGTGCTTCAACCACTACTTTCCATTTGAAGAGTTTTTCTCAGGTGATATTAAATTTATTTATCAATTCACCAACCTTAATGGTTGTTGGGGCCATGAAATTATTTTTTGAAACCTGTTTTAAATGACCTTATAATACAAAGAAATTGTACCTATTCATAATGATGATTTTATGTTTTGCTTCTCCTCAATGAATATAATCCATGATGATGTTCAATAAAAGTGAGGACACATTTATTAGTAAATAAATTCACTACTTGTTAATGATCCTTAGTGAGTAATATGCTCTCTACTCGTGCTTCAACAAATATTTTTCATGGGTGATATACAATTTATTCATCAATCTCCCAACCTTAATAGTTTGTGGGACCATGGAATTATTTTTTCAATCTCTTCTAATTGGCCTTATAATCCATAAAATTTGTACCCATTCAAAATGTGGGTTTTACGGTTTCTTTCTTCTCAATGATGGGAAATCAAAACCATGGTGGGGTAACAACCCTTCCACTGAGGAGAATCTTCAATATCTATAGGTATTTTAGCCTATTTTGAAGAACCCTCTCTAGTAACTTTACAAAATTTTAACTTTCGTTCCTCAATAGGCTTGAGAAATATTCACTTGGTACTTCATTTTGTGCTACCGCTAGGTTTTGTTCTTTTGTTGAAATTGGCGGGTTTACAAAAATAACCGCAAAATATGGAATAGCAAGTTTAAGCTCTCCAAGAGCAACTAGCGGTTGTGAAACGTCCTTTATAATTATTTTTAGTTCATTCATTCATGCTTATGCAACCCCTCTAGTTGTCTACGAGTGAATAAATCCCAAGTTAAATACAACTTCTTACATTTTATTGAATAAAACATCAAGATATTAATTTCACCTTGGTGCTCCAAGGCAACTTATTAATTTAGTTGAAACTCTATAGAAATTTTCTCTATTAGTAACAATAGGAAAAATAAAATGTTGATGAGTCATTCGTGTTTTAAGTACTCCAACCACTTGAAATGGTAAGAACACATGATTTTGTGCCCACCTTCACAAGTAATATCAAATTAAATGTAGAGAAACCTCATCCCACGGTCTCAATAACATCTCTCATTTCACTCATTTTCTTCTATACACCACTATTTCACTAGCAAGTAAGAATTATTTTTAGCTTCTTGAACCTTTTTTTTTTTCTTTCTATTGAACGATATCTATACTACTTATTAGAGGCATGTTCGCTAGGAGATATAGTCCTTGATGACCTCAACAACCAATCCATGGAGTATGCCAACATTTCAAGTAGGATGTTGGGAAAACTTAATAATAATTTCATGATTGTTCCCCACTAGTTGGTTGAATAATGTTATCCATCCTACTTGTTGAAAGATACACAAAATTTCAACATATTCCACTGAATAATAACAATAATAGTTTATTTTTACCATTAGGAATATACACCCATGGTATTTGGTGACACGAAAATAACAATAATAAAGATTAATAATAATAAGTGTAGAAAATCCATATGCGTGGATTTTTCAACCCATGGAATTCACCCATGGTATTTTTGTAACCCATAGTATTTGCAAATGGTATTTGAATATTAAAAAAAATACATGTCTCATTTGTAAAGGAGATGATCCCTTCATGATGTACTTCTTAGGATTTTTTTTTTAATAATAAAGAGTTTATTTCTTGTTATATTATTCTGTTTACTTTAATTTGTTGCAATTTTGTGCCATATTATCCTTTTTACTTTATTTTGTCACATTCATTTTTCTATTTTTCATTTCATTGCTTTCACAATTGAGATCAATTATAAACAATGTTTTTGTCTATAGTGTTATCCATGTTCACTCTTCTAGCAATTTCTATTGTAAAATTCTATTTTTTGGGAAAATTTCAGTATTGCTATGACAATCCTCCCTTCTCATCTCTACTTCAAAATTAATCTATGAACCCTTTATCATTGAATTCAAATTTTTAGCTTAATTTGTAGTGTTTTTCTATAGAGCTTAAAATTCACCATCGTTGCTTACATATGCAAAATATTTTTCAAAATATACTACATATATTGGGAAGCCAATGAAATTTCAATTTTGATAATCATTCATGGGGTTCTACTAATTTCCATGTCAATTCCCACAATGTAGCATTAAAATTGTTATCAATCTATTAGTGATTATGTCTCATTCATTTACTAGTCATCAAATCAACTTCTTAATGATCATTCATCTATAAATTCAATGGTTAATGGGTCTAACCACATATGCACATATGTTGGAGATTGAATTCAGATATTTGAAAGTGAAGAAAATTTTCAAATTAGCTTAAGAAAGGCTAACGAACACTTTCCTCTCCACAACTAATGATTTGGTCATGTTAAGGAAATATGGTAGGAGAGAATTATTGAGGAATGGATTGGACATGTGAGTATAGATATAGGCTTAAAAAAAGTTTTATAATTAAATCCCTTAGAAAGTGTTAAATTATTAACCAATATTTTAACGACTTTTAAGGCATGGAATAAGAAAGTTTTTATTATATATGCCATCACCTACCACACTATAGTAAATCTTTTGTCTATGGCATCATCCCTTTTATTTAGTGGGCTACAAAGGTAAATTATCTATCTAATCTCAATGGTTTCTAGAGGATGCATTTTCTACCAGCTTTTTGTCATCTTCTTTCGCAAGTAGGGACACTTGTGACATCAAACATGAAGGAATTGGTGTGAAAACAAAGACACGAAGAGATGGAGCGCATTATAACAATAATAGGAGATATTAATGGTATAATTTAATATTAAAAAAATAAAGTGGGAAGAACAAGTCTTATATGATCCACTTTGACTTTTATTCTCTCCAAGAGCACGCAATAATAAAATGTAAATAAAGTTATAACAAAAATATACGTAATATAATGTAAATAAAATTATAACAAAAATATGATGTTGGAAAGGGAATCCAATAACAATGGAAAGCAAGAAAGGTAGTGCATGACTTGTAATACTCTTAATGAGAAGGTTTGGATGGTATTTAATTTCAACATTTTTTTCACATACAATCAATATAAAAAGATGCTTTGATGTGAAAGCATAGGCTAAAATAAAAGTTAAATTTCATATAAATTTTAAAATGGTGTTTTTTATATTAATATTTTGGATTAAAAACATAGTTGTATGGAAACATTTTTTCATTATTTTTTGAAAACTAATTTTCAAAGTTTTGGAAGCTTGGGAATTGGTAGGAAATGTTTTGAGAACTTGAGAGCTTCAACATTAAGGAAATGAGAATTCATAAATGAGTTTTAAAAATAGAGAGTTTTAAATTAAAATTATATCAAATGAAAATGTAAATATTTTTATTCCATTATTACAAATACATAATTATTACAAATATTTTGGTTATGTTTATTCAAAATATCACTATAAAACAAAGGCTAAACTACACTTAAATATTATTTCAAAAATTATTTAAGTGAAAAATCTTAATAATATTCACTCTATAGTTTTGGATATGAAATTTTTTTAATGCATGTTTGTTTTCCTTTAAACCCACACTAAACATGAAAGTGAATCAATCAATATCCTATCCATGGAAAACATTTTCTATCACCCAACCATATCATTAAATTTTATTTTATTTTCATATTACAAGAGTAATATTATTTAACTTTTTCCAATCAAAACAAGAATAATACTTCAAATTTACAAAAATGTTTGAAGTTTATATATGTAAAGTTTAATTTTAAAAATATGTTAAAAATTTATATATGGATTTTCTCATTTTCTAATAAAATATTTATGGATATTAAAATGAGTTCCAAAATTAATCTAATACTAGCATCTCGCTTAGAATGGGATTTTATGAGTCGAATGATCACTTGTGAATCCCCAACATGGATAATCATTGGACGTGCCTATTGAGCGCTATTAACATCCCTTGATACACCCCGTAGGCCTAAGCCTTATTGCTTGACATCGTCTCAAGATTCCAATAGAAGCTGACTTCAATTTGTTCTTCATGGCTCACAAGAACCCCCCACCTGCCTCTGTACAATTACTTTTGGAAGAACTAACAAGACAAAAAGTGTGGTTGTTTGATCTTGGAGTCAAACTCTAAATTGCTTAAGTGAGAGGTCAAGCTACCAAGCTGATCTTAGTAATTTTGATATTGTAGTTGTTTTACTAGAAGAAATCTAAAATAGTTTTTATATATTTTTTAATATATATTATTAAGACTCCCAAATTAGTACAATATAAATTAAAAAAAATATTTATTAAATTTGAATAACATAACTTCAAATAACTTTTTTAATAAATATTAAATTTCTAATCATGATTTATTAAATTTAAATTTAAAGAGATCGAATTCCTGTATATACAAATATTTAATTAAAATTGTATAAATTAAGAAATTTAATAAAAAATTTCATACATAGATAATTTTAAAAATATGATAAATGTAAGGTAATAAATTAAAATAATAAATAAGAAAATTGAAAAATCAATCATATCGTGGATAACACATAAAAATGGTAAGCTATGATATGCTAGTATGTTTGGAACACTATGCAAATCTACTTTTAATGGTGTTAATGAGTTGAGTTGTAATATAGTAGTAGTTGTTAAATATATCATGTAAACTACCTAAATTTAAATGAGGACAGGTAAAAGTGAATGTAGGTATCTTATCAAACTAACTTTACAAATATTTTAGGTTTTGTGGCATAACATAATCAAAACAATGAAACAGATTTGCCAGGGAGGTCTATCCAATGATTTTTATACGTAGCAAATGATTTAAATGCCAGATGTCGTCTCGATAATCATACAGTTTCAACATATGAACATGAAAACAAATTACTGGCAGTCGAAGAGATCAAAGAACAGTCGATGAAACGCCCCCAGGCCTCTTTTGTAGCGGCAAAAACAATATTCGGTGAAACCCTTCCATGCTTTTATTATGTCTAAAGATGTACATTTATTAACAATGGGCAGATTTAATAGGTTTTTAGTTTTTAATAGGTTTTTTATGTAAGATAAATATGTTTAAAATATTCTTAGTCGTCACAATAAATGAGTGGCTCTGATTTCATCCATTAACTTTACTAACTTATTCCCAGGACTAACTTAACTAAGCGGGAAGTTTAACAGCCGCCGCCTTTCGGCGTTCACAAGCCGCAAGTTAGCAGCTGTGGAGCACAGCCGCTAACTCGTGGCTGGTGAACGACGGCGGCTGTTAAACTTCCCGCTTAGTTAAAAAAACCTTAATTAACACAGCAGGTAGTCGTGGTAAGTTAGTGAATACAGTAATTTTTAAACACGATTAGGTAAATGTAAAAAAGTAAACATATAAACGGATGTCTTTATAACAGCTCGGAAGTTAATGGATGAAATCAGAACCACTCATTTATTGTGACGACTAAGAATATTCTAGGCATATTTAATCTAGTATATAGAAAACTTATTAAAAACTAAAAACCTATTAAATATGCTCATTGTCAATAGGTATAGGCATAAATATGAATGAAATAATTAACAGTATGACAAAAAAAAACCAGATTTTTATGAAGAGGAAATGGATCCCACCAACAACGATCGGCTTCGGGAAACCGCGGACAGGGGTGGATCAGCCAATGTAGAGGATGCAGAAGAAGAGATCGAAGAATCCGCTGCAAATACCACTAGAGATGAACAAGAGCAGCATGCGGGTGGAGAAGGCCATGGAGACCATGATCCCGCTGCAGATACTAGTAGACATAAAGAAGAGGAGCAAGTCGATTCCGGGGAAGAAAATAGAGATGCAGCGGATAGAAACGCACTGGAGGCCAGTCCGCGTAATCGCATTCCTGTCCCGAATACAGATAATCGCCGTCCGTTTCCTAAGTCGGACCCCGCTGAATCTATACTACGTAGTCCAACCAAAGGAGGGCCGGTGATGCTTCCACCCGAACCTAAAACGTACCGGGCGAGTCCGCCGTTGAACATTTTGGATCCAATCAACGAGGATGTTGAGGGGAAGGATATGGCGGACAGGGAGGGAGCAGAGAGAGAAGAGGCCGAAGTATTGTGTGAAACCAAGGAAGACATTGAGATAACGGACAGGGAGGAGAGAAAGAAGAGGCCGAAGTATTGTATGAAACCAAGATAATACCTAGTCCAACCAAAGGAGGTCCGGTGATGCTTCCACCCGAACCTAAAACGTACCGGGCGAGTCCGCCGTTGAACATTTTGGATCCAATCAACGAGGATGCTGAGGAAGCGATGTATGGCGATAGGAGGATAAGAGAAGAGGCCGAAGTATTGTGTGAAACCAAGGAAGACATTGAGATAACGGACAGGGAGGAGAGAAAGAAGAGGCCGAAGTATTGTATGAAACCAAGAAAGACATTGAGATGCCGGACAGGGAGGGAAGAGAGAAAGAAGAGGCCAAGCATTGTGGAAACCGGGCGAACATTACTGAGATGCCGGACAGGGAGGGAAGAGAGAAAGGAAAACATGAGAAATGAGAAGATCGGACAGGGAAGGAGGATCGAGAGAAGAGGCCGAAGCATCATCCTCTGGAACAAGGAAGACATTACAAATAACAAAATGCCTGGGACGTTGGTATTCTTCGTTCAAACTATGAGACTTTTATGGACTCTTCCTGAAAATCAATCTCCTACGATTTCATCATTGACATTCATGCTTGGAACAATGGTGTACTTTTCAACGTATAACATTTTGTCTGAATTTTTCACTCATATACATGAATAATTTTTAGGTTCAATCTCTATACTTTGTTCCAAAACTCATCTATCAATCCGAATTCAAATACCATTCCGTCTAATATTAACGAAACCCGGTATATATGCCATTTAAAAGGTGACTCTTCATTGAACGTTATTCCTCCATAATCAGCATATGTAAAATACCATATAATAGACAAACCGATATTAAGTCTCTGAATTTAAATGTCTAACATTTAATTTATGATTAATATTCTTAATTCGCATATATCTTATGATTTTAAATGTCAAATTTAATTCATGATTAATAATTCAATTAGAATATATCTTTAATATTTTTAATTAGCATATATCCTTACAATTGAGTGTGTTTTACTTTATATTTCTATTTTAATGGCTAATGAATATTTAAAAAATGAGAGAAACGAGGATCATTAAAACTATCTTAGGAATGAAGTTTTCACAATTAGAAAAATGCTCATAGAGACCTAACAATATTAAGCTATCAATTTTTTATATTTTAGATAAATTAAATTGTATAAATCTTAAGCCATGTATGTTAAGAAATATTATTGTAATTAATTGTTGAAGACTAAATTAGATAAGAAATATTATTATAATTAATTGTTGAAAAATAAATTAGAGACTCACAGAAAGTAAATTTAATCTAATGAAAACCAATAAATTGATTATTTAAACAATTTGTTATGGAAGAATAGAAAATCATTTAAAATAATAAATATGTTTTATAAGAAATCAATAAATTGATTATTTAAACAACTTGTTATACAGAATAGAAAACCACTTAAAATAATAAATTTGTTCTATAAGAAACATGAAATAATAAATATGTTCTATAAGAAGCATGAGATCAAACTATTCAAACCAAGACATCCATTCCTCAACCAACCACATGTTCTTGAGGATGTGAAATCCACAAGTAACTTTAGCTAGCAAATGCATGAATAATGAATGGTAAACCATGAAACATCCAACTAAAAATTTTATAAATACACAAACAAATAAAATTACAAAAATAACAAAGTATATAGAAAAAAATAGTAAAAAAAAATTATACATCCATTAACAAAATAAATAAAAACCAAATTATTATTCTATTATAACTTTGGAGTAGGAACTTATTAAGAAGAATGTATTACAACTTTGGAGTGAGCTCTTACTAAAAGGAAGGTGTTGGATCCTTCATGATTAACACCATTCACATCAATCAAGAAAACTATGACTTTATAGCACAAAAATCTTATATAAAGAGGCTAGCCATCATAAAATATAATATTCCATAGCATAGACTTTAGTGGCATAATATCTATCTAAAATATCTAAAATGAATTACTCATGAAACCAAAATATCTCATCACTTTCTTTAACAATTATGCCAAACATATTAATTCACAAATAAATAAGTTAGATGAACCAAAATATCTCATCACTTTCTTCATGAATTATGCCAATTATATCAATTCACAAATAAATAAGTTATATGAATTAAAATGGCTAGTAATTGATAATTATGGAAATATTTCATGTATATAAATTAATATTTAGAATATATGAAAGGAAAAATAAATGATAAGTGATGAATAAAAGTAAAAAATTTTGGGGATCAATGTACCCTCCTACCAAAGGGTTTTGTGCACCAGTTTCATAACATAAAGAAAAAATGTTGTCCCTACTATGTAATGATTTTTTCCTTAGATATTCAATAAGCCTCATTAGTCATGGTTCTTATGTGTAGGTTCACAAGAGTCTTTGATTTTTCTTCTACCTTTGCTTCTTTTGCCTCTATCTTTGGCCATGCTTTTCCTTTCTTTCATTTTTTTCCTTTTCATTTGAATCTGATTCTCAATAAATTTGTCGAGTACTACTTCTCTCAAAGGTCTTAATATTCTCCATTTCTACTGTGCACTTCTAAAATATCATATAAATGAAATTCTTCAACCTTACTAGAAATTATTCAACTAATAGGAAAGAAATCCTTAGGGGATTTAATGTGCGCTCATTGAGTTTTTAATATCTCCAATGGGAACATGATGAAATATATGTGGACACTTGAATCTCAATCTAATATAATTGAATGTGATGTGACAACACCCATCCATATATATAACTCATTCTTGAAGAGATGTTTCTTGATTATTGCAAAGGAATGGAGCTCTCTTCTTTCCAATCTCCGAGGAAGTTCTATCCATATTGTTTCATGATTTTATATCAACTCATTTCGAGAAGTTCTTATTAAATTGTAAGAGACTAAAGCTAGCTCTAATTATGATATATCAATCATATGGAATGCAAGAGAATATTTTACTATGTGTACATGATTCATCCAAATGTTAGTTGGTTCAACACCACTCTTATCCTTATCCTATCATGCACATCAACAACTATATACTTCTTCATTATGTCAAATATGGTATGGTAATTCCACAACTAAGAGATAAATGCCTTAAGTTGTGCATTCTCAACATAGGGATTCATGAACCATCTTAGAACCTAGGTCAATATGTAGTTATCTAAATAAAACTCACAAATTACCTTCTTTTTCGTTCTAAGGTGTTGCCAAAGTAAACCTCACAAAATTTCCAATGATTTTGAATCTATACAATCTAATGGTAAACACATTTTTAATCATAATTTTATACCATTTTTCCTTCCGATCTTTGAGCATATACTTTTGCTAGGGTTGAAAATAGAACATATCTATTAAAATACTCAACAATTTGATACACATGGTTGTCAAAATTACCACTTCATCATCCTTAATTTCTTCTATTCACTTCCCCATTTAAATGTTTAATCTAATATTATATGTCATCAATAAATATTTTATATATGCTACTATTAAATAAAAGTGAGAAACATTTATTAATAAGTAAATTCACTACTTGTTAATGATCCTTAGTGAATATTTTATATATGCTACTATTAAATAAAAGTGAGAAACATTTATTAATAAGTAAATTCACTACTTGTTAATGATCCTTAGTGAATATGATGCCCTCTACTTTTGCTTCAACAACTATTTTTCACTTTAAGGATTTTTTGAGGGAATATACAATTTATTTATCAATTCACCAATCTTAATGGTTGTTGGGGCCATGAAATTATTTTTTGAAACCTATTTTAACTCGCCTTATAATCCAAATAATTTGTACCCATTAATAATGATTATTTTTATGTTTTGTTTATCCTCAATGAATATAAGCCATGATAATATTGAGAGGACATATTTATTAGTAAATAAATTCACTACTCGTTAATGATCCTTAGTGAATATATGCTCTCTACTCGTGCTTCAATAACTATTTCCACTTCAAATATTTTTCATGGGTGATATACAATGTATTCATCAATTCACCAACCTTAACAGTTCGTGGGACCATGGAATTATTTTTTCAATCTCTTCTAACTAGCCTTATTATCCATAAAATTTGTACCCATTCAAAATGTCGATTTTTATGGTTTCCTTTTTCTCAATGATGGGAAATCCAAATCATGTTGGGGGTAACATCCGTCCCAATGAGGAGAAGATTTAATATCTATATGTATTTTAGCATATTTTGAAGAACCCTTTATAGTTAATTTACAAATTTTTAATTTTCCTTCCTCAATAGGCTTGAGAACTCTTCACTTGGTACTTCATTTTTTGCTACCGCTAGGTTTGCTTCTTTTGTAGAAATTGGCGGGTTTACAACAATAACCACAAAATATGGAATAGCAAGTTTAATCTATGAAAATGGAATAGAAAGTTTAATCTATGAAAGAGAAAGTAAAGGTTGTTCACCATCCTTTATAATACTTTTTAGTTCACCCATTCATGCTTATGCAACCCCTTTAGGTTGTCTATGAGTGAACAAATCCCAAGTTAACTACATCTTCTTATTTTTTATGGAATAAAACATCAAGATATTAATTTCACCATGGTGTTCCAAGGAAAATTATTAACTGAGTTGAAACTCTATAGAAGTTTTCTTTATTAGTAGTAATAGGAAAAATAAAATGTTGATGAGTCATCCATGTTTTAAGTACTCCAACAACTTGAAATGGTAAGAAAACATGATTTTGTGCCCACCTTCACAAGTAATTTCAAATGAGATGTAGGGAAACCTCATCCCATGGCCTCAATAAGATGTCTCATTTCACTCATTCTCTTCTACCCACCACTATTTCACTAGCCAGTAAGAAGTATTTTTATCTTCTTGAACTTTTTTTTTTCTATTGAACGATTTGTATACTACTAATTAGAGGCATGTTCGCTAGAAGATATAGTGGTCGATGACCTCAACAACCAATTGTAATGTCCCCCACCTCTTAGAGAGGTGATGAGGAGACTCAGTGGCTTGGGCACCCCCACTAGGTCATAGTCTCACACTGAGGGGGGAAAAGTGAAGAAGTTAAAAGTTATATTTTTAAGTGGACTTAAGAAAGGAAAAGGATAAAGGAGTAAAAGATAACTCAAGAGAAAAATAGAAGATTAACCCTGGGAGTTAACCTAACTCAACAGAGAATTAGAAGGAGCAGAATGAGTAATAGAGAAGGAAATATATAAGTAAGAGGTTGGGGTGCACCTATTATTCATTTCTGGTTTTGTATTAGCATTTGTTATTTCTCTTGAGCATTGACTAGTTTTGGATTAGCATTTGTTATTTCTCTTGAGCATTCAGTTTGGGGGTTTGTTGTACAAACCCTTGTGAGCAACTCAGTGGTGAAATATCCACTCACCTTGTTCTGCATCTTGGTCTCGGGGATGAAAGACTCCTCCACACCATTCTAGTCTCAACCCATCTCCATCTAGTGCTTCAGAAGGGGCAGGACCATCAATTTGAGGGATTTTCTGGAGGGTTATCGTCATTCTACATTTGTCTGCAGATTGGGATGTCTTGGAGCCATAGGGGACGTCTTGTAATTCAGTAAAACTCAGATCTAGGGAGATTTGCTTGAGATATGATTCTGAAACTTGTCACATGGGATTCTCATAGCCCGATCTATATTATTGGAGAGTTTCAGAGCATTTGGAGACCTCCTTCATCAGGGCCGAACTAGCTAAGGTTTCAGTCATCCAGTGGGGCACCCCATTCAGTGGGAAATTCGGATCTACGGAGATTGAGAGGGATCTTGGAGATTCAGGCACCTGGGTTATTCTTACCATCACCCGATCTATCAATTGGCATATTTATTAGGGTGATTGGACATTTTTGGCAGCAAGGCCGAGTTATTGAGGGTTTCAGCCTTCTATTGGAGCGTGGCATTCTTCAGCTCGAGAGTTTGGCATTCAGATCTACTTGTATTGATCTTCATTTCTTATTCAGCCTTTGGAGGAATTATTTTGTATTAGTGGGAGCATTTTGTAGCAACTCATATCTATTGCTTGTACGACCATCTGAGGTTTATGTCAGATCGGCCATCTATTGTATTGATCTTACATTTCTCATAATAAAAATGTCATATCTTTTCTTGTGCTTCTACATCTTGAATATATTGTGATCTCCATGTGTTGATGAATCTTGTATGCACTTAATAACTCAATAAAGTAGTAGTAGTTAGTGATTCCAAGGAAGATTTTGGCTTGGGATCATTACACCAATCCATGGAGTATGCCAACATTTCAAGTAAGATGTTGGGAAAATTTAAGAATAATTTCTTGATTTTTCCCCTCTAGTTGGTTAAGTAATGTTATCCATCCTACTAGTTGAAAAATACACAACATTGTACAACTATTATTGATCCAAGTGGAAATCCATGAACATCAACATGTTACACTGAATAATCACAATAATAATTTATTTTTACCATTAAGGATATACAACCATTTTATTTGGTGACACCAAAATAACAATAATAAATATTAATAATATAATAAGTGCAGAAAAGCCATGTGAGTGGATTTTTCAACTCATGGAATTCACCCATGGTTTTTTTTTAACCCATAGTATTTGAAAATGGCATTTGAATATTAAAAAAAATACATTCCTCATTTGTAAAGGAGATGATCCCTTCATGATCTACTTCCTAGGATTTTTTTTTAATAAAGAGTTTATTTCTGGCCATATTATCTCGTTTGCCTCAATTTGTTGCAATTTCGTGCCATATTATCATCTTTAATTTATTTTTTCGAATTCATTTTCCTATTTTTCATTTTGTTCCTTTCACAATCGGGATCAATTATAAAAAAAAAACATTGTTTAGTGTTATCCATGTTCACTCCTCTAGTCATTTCCATTGTAAAATTCTATTCTTTGGGAAATTTTCAACATTGCTATCCTCCCTTCTCATCTCCACCTCAAAATTAATCTATGAACTCATTAGCATTGAATGAAAATGTCTATCTTAATTTGTAGTGTTATGTTATAGAGTTTAAAATACACCATTGTTGCTTACATGTGTAAAATATTTCTCGAAATCTATTATAGATATTGGGAAGCCAATAAAACTTCAATTTTGCTAATTGTTCATGGAATTCTACTAATTTCTATGTCAATTTCAACAATGTAGCATTAAAATTGTTATCAACCTATTAGTGGTTATGTCTGATTTATTCTTAGTGGACATTCATCTATAAATTCAACGGCTAATAGATATGACCACAATTATTGGAGATTGAGATTAGATATTTGAATGTGATTTTTTTTTTCAAATTGGTTTAGGAAAGCTGACGAACACCCTCCTCCTCAAAACTAATGATTTGATCATGTTAAATAAATATGGTAGGAGAGAATTATTGAGGAATGGATTGCACATGTGAGTAGGTTAAAAAAAGTTTTATAATTATATCCATTAGAGAGTATCAAATTATTAACCAATCTTTTAACAACTTTTAAGGCATGGAATAGAAAGATTTTATTTTATCTTCCATCCCCTAACACACTATAGTAAATCACACCATTTCTTGAATATTTTGTGATTTAGTGGGCTACAAATGTAAATTGCCTATCTAATCTCAATGGTTTCTAGAGGATGCATTTTATATTTCTTTTGTCATGTTGTTTCGCAAGTAGGGACACTTGTGACATCAAACATGAAGGAATTGGTGTGAGATCAAAGACACGAAGAAATAGAGCCCATTATAACAATAACAACTTATAATTTTATATTAAAGGTAAAATTTTATATTAAAAAAATAAAGTGGGAAGAACGAGTATTATATGATCCACTTTGACTTTTATTCTCTATAAGAGCACGCAATAAAATGTAAATAAAGTTATAACAATAATATACGCAGTAAAATGTAAATAAAATTATAACAAAAATATGATGTTGGAAAGGGAATTCAATAACAATGGAAAGCAATCAAGGCCGTGCATGGACTGTAATACTCTTAATTAGAAGGTTTGGATGGTATTCAATTTCAATCCTTTTTTTTTTCAACATACAATCTACATAAAAAGATGTGAAAGCATGAAAGCATGAGGTTTTAATAAAAGTTAAATTTTATATAATTTTAAAATGATATTTTTTATATTAATGTTTATATTAAAAACATAGTTGTATAGAAACATTTTTTCCATTTTCAATATTTCTGAAAATTAGTTTTGGAATCTTGGAAACTCATAGAAATGTTTTCGGTTTTTAATAGGGAAAATGTTTTGGGAATTTAGGAGCTTTAACATCAAAGAAATGGAAATTTGGAAAGGAGCTTCAGAAATAGAAAACTTTAAATTAAAATTATATCAAATTAAAATGTAAATATTTTTATTCCATTATTACAAATACAAAATTATTACAAATATTTTAGTTATATTTATTCAAAATATCACAATTAAACAAAGACTAATCTACACCAAATATTATTTCAAAAATTAGTAAAGTGAAAAAAACTTAATAATACTCACTATAGTTTTGGATATGAATTTTTTTTAATGCATGTATGTTTTCCTTCAAGCCTAGAGTAAACATGAAAGTGAATAAATCAATATCATATCCATGACAAACATTTTCTATCACCCAACCATATCATTGACTTTTGTTTTATTTTCATATTACAAGAGTAGTACTATTTATCTTTTTTCCAATCAAAACAAGAATAATGCTTCAAATTTACAAAGATGTTTGAAGTTTATATATATAAACCTTAATTTTAAAAAGATGTTAAAATTTTGTATACTTATTTTCAGTTTTGTTTCTCATTTTCTAATCGAATATTTATGGATATTAAAGTTTTAGTACATTATGTTAAATATATTTATATAGTTTTTTTTTTCACACAAACTTGAGAAATTTTATCATTAAAAGGGCACGAAGAGAGCCGCTAAGTACATAAGAAGAGATGATAGTTTTCTACAAATCCCAATTCAGACACTCGACTGTCAACAAAGACATCCAAACTACCCTTACTAAAACATTTCAAAAAGAATCCTCTACAAAACTGTGTGGGATAAATTGTGTGAAAAAACCATCGAATGCAGACACAAAAAAACATGCTTGGTTTATAATAATATAAGTTTAACCCTTGTCAGTATGAAACACTTAAGAACTGAGAGGCTCATTCAAGTCTTGGAGAGGAGCCATGGGTTCGGGTTTGCATCAACTGGATGTGAGGCTACTCTGTACTTCACTGGCTGTAGTGTCCTTATTCCAAATTTTCTCCAGCTGCACCCGCAAGGCTCCAATTTCATATTGTTTCCAAGCCATAACATAATGATGTGCCACAATCTAATCTAGTACAAAAGAAACTATTTCATTTACTTCATTCAGTTGGACTGTTAGGTTGGGATGAACAAGGATCTCTTCATCAACTGTGAAATTCATATTACATCTAGAATATTGTCCACAGTCCCACTTCTCCATGAGCGATGGAAAAAACAACAGGAAAACTAGCCAATTGATGTCCTAAGCGACTAGTTTTTTATTTTCTGAATCACCATACCCCAACTAATCTGCCAACAGAAACACCTCCGACCCATAGGGTTGAAGTGAAAAAATCCCCAACCCAAAAACTAAATCTCCATCAGAGATAGCCGAGTTCTCATTCAAGAAGGTGGTTTCTGATATAGGGTCAAGCTTCCTCATATTTCTAATGGAAACATCACAATAAGATGGCATACATGGCTAGAAATATATATGTAAGCACTAGTTTTTCCAATTATAATAATGCGTTCCCTTGCAAGGCTTTAGAGCATACCCAATTAATATCAGGTTTAGAATTTTTGTAGAGTTGACGGGAGCATCACGGAAGATTGGGCCAAGGAGGCCACCTAGAGGGCACCCACCTAGGGCGCACAAGTCAATCACCTAGGCGCAACACTTCTTCACCTTTTGATGATGAATTAAATATATGTAAAATAAATGGTTCCCTTGGTATATAAGGTGAACCGGGACTAAAATAAAGCATTCTTACCTTTTCTTCTGAAGCTATGTGTCTTGGTTGTTTTCTTTTATGAGTTTGCATTTTACATTCACGACAATTTCATTTTTAGGGTTTCTGAAGAATAACCAGTGTGCCTTCCTTCATGGTTACCTCCTGGTGACTTTGTTTTCCATGCTTCCACCTCTGAGAGAAATATTATCTCATTATCTAGCCACTCTCTCATGGAGAAAATCATTTCCTTCGAGTTTTCTGAGGTAGAAGGGAGGGCACACCAACTGAGGTTTGCGCCCTTGTTGGTTTCTTCTTTGTGGGAATGAAGTGAGTGCGCTCTCTTCCAAGGCTGCATTAGGCTTCTCGCGCTAATACCCGTAGGTCACGCTGACATCACGAAAAACTCTTGGCCACTCTTGAATCACCCCGGTTTGGATCCCCATTTGCTTGGTCACCGAAACCATTGGTGTGCCCCTCTTCATATTTGCGCCTCTGAGGAGAGTTTCTGGTTAGAAGTCGAGCTATGGATTGCATGGTCACCTTCTCCCGTAGATCTCCTTCTTGGATAGATTAATTTGTATCAGAGCCTCAAGATCCATGGAAAAGATTCTAATCTTGAAGATTGAGCCAATTTGTTTTTTTGGGGGGGTTTCATGAAATAATCCAGATTTTTTCGATTCGAGGGTTTCCATTTTATGCAAGAAGATCCACATATCTCATAAGCCCCAAGGGAACCTACATATCCATTTTCCACAGAGAGGAGCTCCATATATATAAAACAATACAGATCTCTCCCTCTAGACTAGTTCAAGCTCCATTGCCTCAGGGTTTTTGAGTCCTCTGTTCTCAAAATAGATTCCTATGTTCATCATTGCAACCTATGTGTGTCTTTTCTCTTCAGCTGGCCTCATAATGCCTCCACACAAATATCCTTTGGCAATCGACTCAGATTTGAACACATCAAATACCGTCCAAGATCTTGCCTCTGTCCTCAATGAGATACTCAGAATGCAACAACAAAGCAATCCAGATCCATTCCAGTTGGACACTCGAATCCAACTACCCAAGTTTGTTGGGTAAAAAAATGGTAAAATGGTGGATTCTTGGATCTGTAGTCTATCCAACTATTTCAATACATGTCCAGGCCTTACCGAGGAAAGAAAACTCCAGATTGTTGCATTGAAATTAGAAGGACTGGAACAAACTTGGTGGGATACAGAGCAAGAGAAGACCACATTTGTGATAGAGATTGGGGATGCTCCAAAATCCTCTACTTCACAACCCATCAAAACCTGGGTTTGACTTTCCGAATCTTTGATAAATCGCTTCTACCCACCTGGTTATGTGCAATCCTTATGGATCAAATGGCACCAACTTCAACAACTCCCTTCACAAGGAGTGCAAGGCTACATAGAATTCTTCTGCAAGATGCACCTCTTACTTCATGTTCCATATCCAGAAGAGGTACTCATATTAAAATTTGTGGCTTGTTTATTAATTCAATTCCATCGAGAAGTAGAGTTGTTTGAAAATCAAACTTTAGATAAAACAATTCATAGATCTTTGGCTATAGAAAGGGAAGTCGCTCCTAGAGGTCGTATTCCTCAGTCCCACCCTTACACCAAACCCCCCTCCTCTCAACCATCCAACTCCCATCCCTCATCTTTCTTTCTACCTCCTCAAACTCAAAACCCCACACCCAATACAACTACAAAGACACCCTAGTGCTCATTCCACAAAACTACTTCACACAATTCATCAGATTGTCGAATCCTCCAAAACATAAAAAATAACAAAACTCTACTCACTGAGATCATTTCACCTTCCCAAGTAGAAGATACTGAAGAAGTTCCTCTAGACAATCCCGCAGAAGTAGATCCATCATTAATTCTAATGACCCAAGAATATTCGAACGCATCCACCCAACCCCTCTTCTGCCAAATCAAAAACGCCTTGGCTTTACTGATTATGGACAATGAAAGCCAAAAAAATTTGTTGTCTCAAGCCCTTTTCAACCACCTTAATCTTGTCACCACTCCACATCCGCAAACCTATCAACTTGGATGGGTCCAAAAGGATTTCCCTTGCCTCCTAGTTTCCAAGCGTTGTCTGGTCACTTTCGACATAGGCCAATTCAAAGATGTTGTCCACTATGATGTTTCCCCCTTGGATTGTGTGGATTTGCTACTCGGTATCCCATACCAAACCCAAATAAATGCTATCTATCTAGCCAAATCCCGCAAGTACAAAATTACCAAAGAAAGCCACACTTATATCTTAACTGCAGCAAAACCCAAACCCCCTTCTACCAAAGAAAAAATCCCACATGTACACTTAAACCAATGTCTCTCTCTCTGTTTGGTGTGCCCAATAACACCAAACAATAAAACACACCCTGTTCCTGAAACTATGAATCCCCTCCTCCACGAGTTCACAGAGGTATTTCAACCTCCGGAGGGACTTCCCCCCTCCTACCACATTGACCATTCCATTCATCTCATCCCCAGATTTGCCTTACCTAATTCCCCTACTTACCAGTTGGACCCAACAGAAATAGAGGAAATGGAAATACAACCGACCTACCTCAACAACTCTGGCCAAATCCAACCTTCATCTTCTCCCTGTTCTTCTACCGTCTTTGTCATCCCTAAATGAGATACCTCAGAAATGCGCCTTGTCAATGATTAGCGAGCCTTAAACAAAACCACACAAAAAAAAGTTTACCCCCTTCCCTGGATTGAGGAACTACTCGACACCCTCCAACGAGCTAAGTGGTTTACTAAATTGGATTTGACAGCCAACTACCATCAAGTTTGAATCAACCTAGATGATGTTTGGAAAACAATGTTCAAGACCAAATTTGGTCTTTTTGAGTGGAAAGTCATGCCATTTGGTCTTACCAATGCCCCAACCACTTTCATGAGGCTCATCAATGACATCTTAAGAGCAAATTTCAGTCGATTTGTGGTCATCTACTTAGATGACATTCTCATCTTCAGTCGGACATGGGACACTCACATGCAACATGTCCGACAAGTTCTCCAAATTCTCCAAGAACACAAGTTGCAAGTCAAAGAGAAGAAATCATATTTTGGTCAGACTTCAGTCCCCTATATCATATTTGTGGTCAACTCAGAGGGTATTCAACCCGATCCAACTCACATCCAAGCATTGAAACAATGGCCTTTACCTTCTTCATCTAAGGAGTTGAAAATATTTTTGGGTGGCATCAATTTCTATCATAAGTTCATTCCCTCTTTTTCATATCTTGCTCGACTTTTGCATTAGATCTCAAATACTTCTCCTACATTCATCTGGACCAAAGAAGAAACTACTCACATTGCTCAGCTCAAAGACACCCTCTGCTCATCCCCTGTTTTGCATCTGCCAGACCTCTCCCAACCCTTTGAGATTGAGTCTGATGGCTTACAATATGCTATTGGTGTCGTACTTAAACAGGGAGGACACCGCATTGCTTACCACTCTGAAACCTTGTCCGAGGCAAAGAAAAATTATAGTACCTATGACAAGGATTTTTATAGTCTGGTGCAAGCACTCAAACAATGGAGGCATTATTTGTTGGGTAAAGAAACCATTCTACATACCGACCACCACCCTTTGATTTTCATCAACTCTCAATTGAAGATTCAAGAACAAAGGCACCTTAAATGTACCTCCTACATTCAATAATTTCACTTAGTCATCTGATACAAGAAAGGCACTTCTAATAAAATGGTTGATTTGCTAATTCAACCTCCCACTCCAGTTCTTTCCATTCTAGAAGTATGTTGTGCTACTTATGACACATGGAAAGATCAATATGCTACTGACACCAACTTTCGAGAGATTTGGGAAGCTTTGCAAATCCCCACAGTGATCAATCAGAACCCCTTCCTAGACTACACTATTCGAGATGGGTGGCTATATAAGTTGAATTTTCTATGTGTTACACACTCATAAGACCACCTCTTTCTCATCATAGAAGCGCATGCTTCAACCTATGGGGGCCACTTCGGGACAACAAAGACCACCCAACATCTACAACGCCATTTTCATTGGCCTTCCATGCAGCCTCAAGATGAAAAATTTATTAGATCTTGTGCCTTATACTCACAATCCAAGCCATCCAACTGGAAGCATGGGTTGTATCAACCACTACCACTTCCTTCTCGGCCTTGGGATTCAATATCAATGGACTTCCTAAGTCGACTTCGAGCAACCCAAAAGAAACATGATGCAATCTGGGTAGTGGTACGTCACTTCAACAAAATGGCACTTTTTATCCCATGCACAAAGACTACTACAACAACACAAATAAAGAAACTCTATTTCCGTCATGTGTGGCCCCATTTTGGCCTCCCAAGCAGTATGATCTCAGATAAAGATTCTCTCTTCCTCAGTACATTTTGGAAGACTATATGGGCATTGTTGGGGTGCCACCTCAATTTTTCTATTACATTCCATCGTCAAACAGATATCCAAACAAAGGTTGTCAACAGAGTCTTGGTGCATGCTCTCCAAACTTACTTTGGGCACAACAAACAATGGGACAATTACTTACACATTCTCTAGCATAGCTACAACAAGGCAAGACATTCTTCTACAGGCATTTCTGCTTTTGAAGTCTGCTTGGGCTTCCAACCAGCATCTCCAATCGAGCTTCCACTCAATTGGGCTCCTGAAGGTACCTTCCATCAACATCAAGACCAACTGTCAGCTCAATGATTTCTCCAACAAATTGCACAATGAAACAATACAGTCACATCATCACTCAAAGTAGCCCAAGATCATGCCAAGCAGTGCCATGAAAAACAAAGAACCTTCATGGACTTTCAACTAGGGGATCAAGTCTGGTTACACTTGGATAAGAAGAGATTCAAAGGCCACTATTACAAGCTTCTGCCAATCAGATATGGTATGTATACAATACTCGACAAGATTGGAGAAAATGCATATAGGTTGGATTTTTCACCACAACTGGGAATCCACAATGTCATTAATGTAAATCACTTAAAGTTGTTTGAGCCTTCCCTCTTCGAAGAACCAGTCACGATCACTCATCTAGTGGACACCATTCCCGACTTCCAACTCCCATTGGCCAAAAACACTATACTAGACACTCAAAGTTGCTCTACAAGACACCCGACTTACACTTCATATCTGGTAGCCCACCAAAACCAAACTCCAGCTCATGCAAAGTGGATCACAACTAATGTATTGCACAACAAGTTTATGCATCTTCTCATGGAAGCCGAGACGCTTCCAGATCTAAACATGGAGGAATTGGGCCAAGGAGGCCACCTAGTGGAATGCCCACCTAGGGTGCACAAGTCAATCACCTAGGCACAACACTTCTTCACCTTTTGATGATGAATTAAATATATGTAAAATAAATGGCTCCCTTGGTATATAAGGTGAACCGGGACTAAAATAAAGCATTCTTACCTTTTCTTCTGAAGCTATGTGTCTTGGTTGTTTTCTTTTCTGAGTTTGCATTTTACATTCATGAAAATTTTGTTTTTAGGGTTTCTGAAGAATAACTAGTGCGCCTTCCTTCATGGATTCCTCTTGGTGACTCCGTTGGCCATGCTTCCACCTCTGAGAGAAAGCTTATCTCATTAGCTAGCCACTTTCTTGGGGGGGAAACCATTTCCTTCAAGTTTTCTGAGGTAGAAGGGAGGGCACACCAACTGGGGTTTGTGCCCTTGTTGGTTTCATCTTTGTGGGAATGAAGTGAGTGCACCCTCTTCCATGGATGCTCTAGGCTTATCCCACTAATCCCTAGAGGTCACTCAAAGATCGCCAAAAACTCTTGGTCACTCTCAGATCACCTCGGTCTAGATCCTGATTTGCTTGGTCACCCAAACTAATGGTGCTCCCCTGTTCAGATTTGCACCCCTCAGGAGAGTTTTTGGTCAGAAGTCAAGCTATGGCTTGCGTGGTCACCTTCTCCTGTAGATCGCCTTCTTGGGCAGATGAAATATCTTCCACCTTTGTACAACAGAACTAAAATCATTCACTACCATGATAACCTCCACACATGAATACCTCACCAGGCAAAAAGAAGGGCCACGACCAAGCCATTCATGCATCAAATCTCAAGGACGAGACTCTTCTGTGTGGTATGATGAATGCATACATTCCATGCATGGACAGAGAATTGATGCATCATTTCCATGCAGGTCAAGTGAAGGGAGAATAAATTAATTCACACCGGCATATCAAATTCTATCCCTACCATATAACATGACTTGAGTTCTCTCATGGCCGCGCTACCAAACTTCCCAAAGATGATCACACTCTTCACGAGTCTCGAATGGATTGGGACTCAAAATGAGATCTCCTCCCTTAGGGAGGAGGGGAAATGGAATACATACCATTTATCCATAAGGAACTAAGAACTAGACTAATGGCCTTGTTGGCCAGGGCATCGACAATAGTGTTATTTCCACACAATACATCATAGATTGTGTTGTCAAAGGCATAAGAAGGTCCTGAATGAGTTCCAAAATTAGTATAATATTAGCATCTGTGGGCTTAGACTGGGGTTTTAGGAGTCTAATGATCACCCGTGAATCCCCAACAATGGATAATCCTTGGAAGTTGCTATTGCACACTATTAGCATCCCTTCATACACCCCATAGGCCTTAGCCTTATTTCTTGACATCGTCTCAAGATTCCAATAGAAGCTGACTTCAATCTGTCCTCCAAACCCTACAAGAACCCGCCCTCTCATACATGCCTCCCCACTATTACCTTTGGAAGCACCATCAAGACACAAAGTGTGGCTTGTTTGATCTTGGAGACAAATTCTAAATTGCTCAGGTAAGAGACAAAGTTATAAGTGGATCGAAATGAAGGTAAATGTATTCATATAATTATTAGAACTAATCAAATTAGTAATTTTCATACTGTAGTTGTTGCACTAGGAGAAACATTGTTCTATTGTGGCTTCCAAATTCACTTTTCACCACACTCATATAACTTTTTTAATAAATATAAAATTTATAGTCATGATATTTAAAGAGACTAAATTCCTTTATAGACAAATATTTAATCAAAAGTGTATGTTTGAGTGCAAATTAAGAAATTTAATACCTAGATAATTTAAAAAATATGATAAATGTAAGGTAATAAATTAAAATAATAAATAAGAAAATTGAAAAATCAATGATATTATGGAGAACACATAAAAATGGCAAGCTATAATTACGCAAAAATGCATACACCTATTGACAATGGGCAGATTTAATAGGGGTTTAGTGTTTAATAAGTTTTCTATGGACAGATTAAATATGGCTGGAATATTCTTAGTAGTCACACAAAATAAATGGCTGTGATTTCAATCATTAACTTCCTAGCTATTTATGTGTTTACTTTTTTACATTTACCTAATCATATTTAAAAATTACTTTGATAGCTAACTGATTGCCACTTAAGTGATTAAAAATTAAAATATTAACACCAGATAAATGAAGCCCAACAGTTTATTTGTTAATAGATAATAAAATGTAATATATTCTTTTAAAGATTCATTTCATCTTCTCAACCTTTCTGCATTCACCAGCAGCTATTTTGATGCTGTGCTAGTATGATAGTGTGTTTGAAATACTATGTAAATCTACTTTTAATTGTGCTAATGGGTTGAGTTGTAATATAGTAGTTGTTAATGGGTTGAGTTGTAATATAGTAGTTGTTAAATATATCATGTAAACTATCTAAATTTAAATGAGGACAGGGAAAAGTGAATCTAGGTGTCTTATCAAACTAACTTTACAAATATTTTAGGTTTTGTGGCATAACGGAATCAAAACGATGAAACAGATTTGTATCCAATGATTTTTATACATCGCAAATGATTTAAATGCCAGTTGTCGTCTCGGTAATCATACAGTTTCAACGTATGAACATGAAAACAAATTACTGGCAGTCGAACAGATCAAAGAACAGTCGATGTAACGCCCCCATGCCTTTGTAGTGGCAGTCGAAGAGATGAAACAATAGCCGGTGAAACGCTCCCAGGCCTTTATAAATATGAATGAAGTAATTAACAGTATGGCAAAAGAAGCCGATTTCTATGAAGAGGAAATGGATCCAACCAACAACGATCGGCTTCTGGAAACCGCGGACGGGGGTGGAGAAGCCAATGTAAAGGATGCAGAACCCGCTGCAGAACCCACTAGAGATGAAGAAGAACAGCACGCGGGTGGAGAAGGCAATGGAGACCGTGTAGAAGAAGAGATCGAAGACTCCGCTGCAGATACTACTAGAGATAAAGAAGAGGAGCAAGTCGATTCCGGGGAAGAAAATAGAGATGCAGCGCATAGAAACGCACTGGAGGCCAGTCCGCGTAATCGCATTCCTGTCTCGAATACAAATAATCGCCGTCCGTTTCCTAAGTCTGACCCCGCTGAATCTATAATACGTAGTCCAACCAAAGGAGGGCCGGTGATGCTTCCACCCGAACCTAAAACGAACCGGGCGAGTCCGCTGTTGAACATTTTGGATCCAATCAACGAGGATGTTGAGGGGAAGGATAAGGCGGACAGGGAGGCAGAAGAGAGAGAAGAGGCCGAAATATTCTGTGAAACCAAGGAAGACGTTAAGTTGCCGGGCAGGAGCCGTCCGTTTCCTAAGTCGGACCCCGCTGAATCTATAATACCTAGTCCAACCAAAGGAGGTCCGGTGATGCTTCCACCCGAACCTAAAACGAAACTGACGAGTCCGCCGTTGAAAATTTTGGATCCAATCAACGAGGATGTGGAGGCGAAGGATAAAGCGGACAGGGAGGGAGCAGAGAGAGAAGAGGCCGAAGTATTGTGTGAAACTAAGGAAGACATTAAGACGCCGGACAGGGAGGGAGCAGAGAAAGAAGAGGCCGAAGTATTATGTCGAATCAAGGAAGACATGAAAAATGAGAAGATCGGACGAGGGAAGAAGGATCAAGAGAAGAGGCCGAAGCATCCTCTGGAGCCAAGGAAGACATTACAAATAACAAGATGCCTGGGAGGTTGCTAAACTATGAGACGTTGGTAATCAATCTCCTACGATTTCATCATTGATATTCATGCTTGGAACAATGGTGTATTTTTCAACGTATAACATTTTGTCTGTTTGTCTGAATTCATATTAGGTTCAATCTCTATACTTTGTTCCAAAACTCATCTCTCAATCCGAATTCAAATACCATTCCGTTCAATATTAATGAAACCTGGTATATATNATGGTGTATTTTTCAACGTATAACATTTTGTCTGTTTGTCTGAATTCATATTAGGTTCAATCTCTATACTTTGTTCCAAAACTCATCTCTCAATCCGAATTCAAATACCATTCCGTTCAATATTAATGAAACCTGGTATATATGTCATGCTTCAAACTTTCACTTTGTTTATAAAGATAATTTTTAATGCTACTAAAACTTTCGATCTCTATACTTTGTTCCAAAACTCATCTCTCAATCCAAATTCAAATACCATTCCGTCCAATATTAATGAAACCTGGTTCAATCTCTATATTTTGTTCCAAAGCTCATCTCTCAATCCGAATTCAAATACCATCCCGTCCAATATTAATGAAACCTGATATATATGTCATGCTTCATACTTTCACTTTGTTTATAAAAATGATTTTTAATGCTACTACTAAAATTTCATAGTATATTAAAAGGTAACTCTTAATAGTAATAGTAAAATTTCAAAGTATATTGAAATAATGTTCATTGAACATTATTCCTTCATAATCAGCATATGTAAGATACCATATAATATACAAACCGAAACGCCTATTGTAAGGCCAAAACATACAGAGTGGACCATGTTGTAATAGTATACTCTCATGACTTTAAATGTCAAATTTAATTTATGATTAATATTCTTGATTAGCATATATTTTATGATTTTAAATGTCAAATTTAATTAATGATTAATATTCTTAATTAGTATATATCCTTAACATTCATGATTAATATTGTTAATTAGCATATATTTTTACAATTGAGTGTGTTTTACTTTATATTTAAATTTTAATGGTTAATAATATTTAAAAAATGAGGTGTAAAGGGGTGTAGATCTATTGGTAAGTGCCTTGTAAATGAAAGGAAATGTGTAAAAAAGAGGTTTCAAGTTGAATTCTCACCGAAATTTACTAGTGCCCCGTGCTTGTGGGTTGTGTGGATACACCTAGAAGTTATAAAGACATAACAATATTCACAATGAGTAAAATGTTCATAAAAACCTAACAATATTAAGTTATCAATTTTTTATATTTTAGATAAATTAAATTTTATAAATCTTAATCCATGCATGTTAAGAAATATTATTGTAATTATTTGTTGAAGACTAAATGAGAGATTCATAGTAAATCTAATTTAATAAAAATCAATAAATTGATTATTTAAACAAATTGTTATCAATGAATAAAAAATCACTTAAAATAATAAATATATTCTATAAGAAATCAATAAATTAATTATTTAAACTCCTTTTTATTGAGGAATAAAAAAACACATAAAATAATAAATTTGTTCTATAAAAAGCATGAGATCAAACTATTCAAACCAAGACATCAATTCCTCACCCATCCACATGTTTCTTATGATGTGAAATTCATAAGTAACCTTAGCTATAAAATGCATGAATAATGAATGAGTAAACCATGAAACATCTAACTAGAGAATTTATAAATACACAAATAAATAAAATTACAAAACAACACAAAAATAAAAAAATATATAGAACAAAATAGTAAAATAAAGTTATACACCCATTAACAAAATAAATAAAAACCAACTTAATCTTCTATTATAACTTTAGAGTGTGAACTTATTAAGAAGAATGTATTACAACTTTGGAGTGGGACGTTACTAAGAAGGAGGTGTTTGATTCTTCATGGTCAAACACTTTTCACATCAATCAATTAAAATATGACTTTTCACATCAATCAATTAAAATATGACTTTATAGATCCCTCATGATAAAACAATATTCACATCAATCAAGAAAACTATGATTATATAGCACAAGAATCTTAGATAAAGAGGCGAACCATCTTAAAATATAGTATTCCATAGCATAGAATTTAGTATTACATAGCATAGATTTTAGTGGCATACTATCACATGGAACAATATTCTACAACATGTAGAAATAAAATATCTAAAATGAATTAATCAATAAACCAGAATATCTCATCACTTTTTTCAACAATTATGTCAAATATATCAATTCACAAATAAATAAGTTAGATGAATTGAAATTGCTATTAATTGGTAATTATGAAAATATTTCATTTATACAAATGTATATTTAGAAGATATGGAAGGAAAAATAAATGATAAATAATGAATGAAAGTAAAAAAATTAAGGAATCAATATACCCTCTAATTAAAGGGTTTCACACTAGTTACACAATTAAAAGAAAAAAAGGAAAATGGTATACTATTAGTTGGTTTCCTTGAAGTGTTGTCTTTATTATGTAATTTTTTGTTCATTAGCTATTCAATAAGGCTCATTAGTTATGGTTCTTCTTTGTAGGTTCATAAAAGTATTTGATTTTTCTTCTACCTTTGTTTCTTTTTCCTCTATCTTTGACCTAGCCTCTTCTTTTCTTTCATTTTTTTCTTTTTTCATTTGAATTTGAATCTCAATAAATTTGTCTAGTACTACTTCTCTCAAAGGTCTTAGATTCCTCCATTTCTATTGTACACTTTAAACATGTGATTTCTAAAATATCATATAAATGAAATTCTTCAACCAATAGCAAATAAATCTTTAAGGGATTTAGAGTGCACTCATTAATTTTTATTTAATGGAAATTGTGATAATAAATCTTTTTTTAGGACCATTAATGATCATAATAATAATTTTAAAGTAAAGTATATATATGATATCCTAGCATGCTTAATAGAAGAACTTACGCACTCCTTGACTCATAACCTTCAAATATTTGTTATATATGTGGACATTGTTTGAATCTTGATATATTTTATTTCAACATTATTATCAATAAGGCTATTCACCACTTTCATATATATTATTACCCCACAAACTATCTCACAAACATCAGAACTTTTCACTCTAAGAATATTTTCAATTTCTAGAATATTCAATTTCTTATGAATATATATTATTCCTCTGCTTGACATATCTATAAGTGTAACCTCTTTCTTTGCTTCTTGAGGCTATGAAATAATTGTTGGCTGCAATCTTAATGAAACAATGACAACATGTTCTGCAATTTGTTGTATTATTTAATGCACATGGTATAATTCTTCTTGGTCTTATTAACAAAATAGCTTTAATTTCTTCTACATTAGATACTTTTTTAAGTCATGAAACCTACTTTCTTGATTACAACTTCTATTTCATGGTAGTATACCTACTTTCTTGATTACAACTTCTATTTCTTGGTATTATAGGTAAAATAAAATTCACAAGATATCTATTATTATTGTGACTCATATGGTAGATGAGAACAAATTATCTATAGTAGAAACTTTAACCATTGTTTTTTTTATCATTTTTTTGTTTAACAAATTCTTTTATTCCACCGATTTTGATAAGATGATTTGGTTAACAAACTCGTTTATTCCTCTGCTTGACATATCTATAAGTGTAACCTCTTTCTTTGCTTCTTGAGGCTATGAAATGATTCTCTTCATCTATATTTTTGAAGTTATGGAACATGAGAATCACCAATTTAAATTAACACTTTAACAATGCATCCATAAAAAATTTCATTTTTTTCCATCTTATAAAACCTAAAAAATATGTTATCAACATTAATTATTTTCATTGAATATTTTCATAAAATTACAGTTTCAATACTTAATTTATACTTAGTTTTTTCTTAAAATCATCTCATGAAATGATTTCATATATTTTATATCCATCACTTTGGAATGTGCCCCTTTATGATTCAAATAAACTCAAATTCATAAGAACGAAACAACTAGAAATGAGATGGTATCCCCATCCACCCCCGCACTCCCAATTGAAATTTAGAGCATCCTTGGTGAGTTAAGTAGGGGATGTGATTTGAAAAGGGTGCAAGTTGATAGAAAGATCAAAACGAATGTAAATTGTGGGGATACCATCAAATATAGTCATAATAATTTAAATCAATATGTGTTTGAAAATTAACTAATTTAACTAAATTGATGATAAAATAAGTAGGTATATTTGATTTGAGAGGAATTGGTGTTATAAGTATCATACATCACTAATAATTAAATGAATGAGAAAAGAAATAGGTATACTTGATTTGAGAGGAATTGGTGTTATAAGTATCATACATCACCAATCTTGATTGGGATGGAATCTTCATTTTTTTAGTAAGTCAGAATATTGAAACCTCAATAGGGTTGGAATATTCAATCTTTATCAATGTTTTTATAATGTTGGATTCACCTTAAAGCATGATAATTCATTCATTGGATAAATTGAGTATCATCATCATTATTATAAAATTTACAATTAAAATTATGAGTGTGTAGCATGATATATATGATAGTATTATAACGTTTCTATAATGTTGGATTCATCTTAAGGCATGGTAATTCATTTATTGGATAAATTGAGGATCAACATCATTGTTATAAAATTTACAATCAAAATTATTAAATTTTTGAATTCCAAAAATAATATTTAATTTTTAAATAATAGTTGTTGAAGAGTTTTGAAGATAAAATATAAAATTTATATTTCAATATTTTTTATTTAATTTTTTCTTTCTTTTTTTTTTTTGTTAATGACAACTCATCAAAAATTTATTTTTCAATTTTTTATTATTTTTTATTTTCACCACAAAATTATTTTTATCTTTTTTATTATAAAAAAGAACTCACTAACACATTAGCTTCAATCTTTTATTATTTTGTATTTTCACCAGAATTATTTTTTTTATAAAAAAGAACTCATCAACACTTTAATTTTTTTAGCATTAAAAAAAATTCCTCAATCACAATAATTTGTGGATGTTCCTCATATAATTCTAGATGTTATTTATAATTCCATAAGATATATATATATATAGAGCGAAATAAAATCTATTTCTTAAAATCCAATTGGCATACTTTTCCCTTTTTAGCATCAAAGGGAATTGAATCTTCTTAAAATTGATTTTATATAGGAATTTCATCATCACAAGTTTAGTGCTCAATATTTTACTTCAAGTTTGTTTCCCACTACTAGATATTGATATCTTTGAATTATACATTCACTCTATAAAAAAACTCTTAATATGGTTGGTTCAACAATTAAACAAATTTCACAACAAGATTTTAGGAACTCATAATAGAGGGTGATGGTTCAACAATTAAACCAATTTCACTACAAGATTTTAAGAACTGATAATAGGGGGTGATAAATTGTTCAATGATTAAGTATCATAATATTTTTTTATTTTTTATTTTTTATTTTTTGTAAGTAAGGAAAATATATTATATATAAGGTGCCTGCTAAAGCATAGCATGTTTCCAAAAAACAGTATACAACTGGCTGAAAATTCTGGACTGCCCCAACTGAGGGGAAACCAGTCCAGTCAGCCCCTAGTCATATGTCTAAGATAGTAGCTGAAACATCTAAAATCCATAAGGTCCAAACTATGAGCCAATTATTCTGAAAGTCTAAGAAGAAGGAAGCATAACAAGAGAAACTAAACACCTGTCGAAAATCCCAACCACGTGTCACGGAGTTCTGCTGCCCACGGTTCTGCATCAGTGTTGCTCGACTGCTCGTTCCCGAATTGCTCCTTGGTCACCTCACGCTCTTTGTTCTGCACTGGGTCGCTGTGTTCCGCTAGTCGCTTCCTCGTTGCTGCCTGGCGCAGCACGCCTTCCATGTCAGTATCCTGTGCCTCCCCCATGGGAGTGCCAGAGGGGTCCGGTGAGATCTCTGAGTGCATAGCCGAGAGGGTATGCAAGAAGGAGGCCACATTGTCCTCGGTGGACTGTAATCGAAACTTGAAGTCCGCCACCTCCCTTCGTAGTTCAAAAACAAGATCATACAAGATGCCCAAGCGTTCTCGAAAGTGCTCGCCATCAGTTTGGGTCGCAGAGTGGAGAATTAGTCGCTTGGACTCCGCAAATGCTGATGGTGCACTTCGCCAAGTGCTCGAGGAAGCAGGGAAGGACATGGTCGCGACGAATTGCATACGGGGATCCTCAGGACTGCGCTGGGAAGGAGGCAGTGCTCGCGGGAGGGTGGCCATGGAGTGTAGAAGCTGAGATGGTTTCGGAGGCGGAGTGATTGCAGAGCGACGACGAGCTGACTGTGCTGGTGGAGGGGAGGTAGTAGGGGACGAAGACTGGGGGTGTAAGGAAGAGCCCGTCATTGGGGAGGCTGAGAACGAGGCCAGGGGTCTGCGGGGCTTCCATGGTGAGCCTCGCTTAGTCTTTCCTCTAATGCGCTCTCTCATGGATGCAGGTGAGCCGAGTCGACCAGAGACAGACCAGAAGAGCGCATAGACAATGGCGAAATCGCTAGGACGAGCCTGGTTGCGCTTGCTACGTGAAGGGAGGAGCCCTTCAGTGCGCAAGCCTGGTGAAATGCCGAAAATTACAAGCCAAGCCATAATACAAAGTGCGGAGGGACGGGGGGTGGCGTAAATGCCCCTTGCTCCTACCATCATGTCCATTTAACCTTCATTAAACCTCCCTCGCTGCCCTGTACCGCAGCACGGGCTGGTCACGTGGCTCCGTGCTGCGTGGCTGCGTGTCCGGTTTCTCCCCTTGCCACGGGGAGTCCACTAACACCCCATCCGGGGAGGCGTCCACAGAATCGGCTTTGCGAATACATTGCTGGAGGATAGGATGATCTGGGTTCTGGCCATTTAATCGGCCGGTATGTAATACATTGGCCGGAGGATAGGATGATCCGGTTCCGGGTCGAAAGTAGCAAAGAAGATCCGTCCTCTTCCACTCAATGCCCACATCAGCCACCCGGTCCGCTTATCCGATCTAACCGTTCTTCCTCGATGGCGGGTAAGGTGGATCACCGCTAGGTGCATCATTTCTCGCAATGACGCACTGGCGGGTGAGTCTCCAACTTGGTGAGATGCTATCTGGGTTGGCCCCATGGAGGATTCTGTGTAGCAAGCCAATGATGACTTGAGAGTCCTTCGAAGGTCGAGTTTTATTGCATTTTTCCAGAGGCCATCATGTGCCATTGATGAGCCTGTGAGTTCTGGCCAAGATTGTTCGTGGAGTGCCCGAGGGGGCCAGATCCTATAGCGATGATATGTCCAAGGTTATTACGAAAGACGGCTCCGTATCCTGCATCTCCTGGATTTCCCTTAGAAGCCTTGGCCAAAGTTGAGCTAAGGAAATCGCTGGGGAGAATTCGGGAAGGGACGGGCGAATAAAGGGAAGGGGGACGGGAGGGTGAAGGCCAATGAGAGGGGGTGTCGAGTCAAGGATGGGAGCCCGGGCGTGGAGAGTTGTGCTAAGCCTACCACTCTCAAGGTGTGAGGCTATGGTTTCCAAAATACGCGCTGGACTGATCCTAGTCGATTCAAGGAGTGGCTCATTTTTGAAATTTTATGCTTTGTACTTTTCTTTCCATACTTGCTATAGGACAAAAGCTGTAAGAGTTTCCATGCCCGATTGAGAAAGGGAGAGATGTAAGGTTGATCCCTCCAGTTGATGAGAGTTTCAATGACGCTGTTCCGGTCATCCGGCGCGATGACTATTACCGCCGATCCTACTTGTGTCAGTATTGACAGTATTAAGTTGTGTGATTAGTCTCTCCCTCTTTCCACGAGTGCGTGATAGAGTTCCAAATGAACCCCGCTTTAGCAAGTTGTCCTGGCGGAATGCCGAAGCGCAAGACTAACCAGAGGAAAAGGGTGATTTTTGGCCAATGCTCGCATTCCGAGTTTCCAAATCTCCATGTCTCTCAGGTGGTTTGTCTTGGTCTTGAGCTGATAGGCTTCCCCGGGTGGTGTAGAAGCCTTGTGGTTTGTATCCCCATCTTAGAATATCTTCACCTGCTCTGATGGGAATTTTCCTCTTTGCTAGTGCATCTTGAAGGGGTTAGATCTATGTGGAGCCTAATTAATCTGTTCACGATCTAGATGCCGCCAGTCAGCACGCAGGCCCTCATCATCAACGCGGATTGTTTTGCCAGAACTACCACTTTTTGTTAGACCTACACTGCATTTGGGTGCACATGTCATTTGGATCAATCCTCAAGATTCAGTAAGCAAAGCCATTGTCGCCAGAATTCAAGTGAACAATGTTGTTTTCCCATTGCCTATCTCCCAAAAAAGCATGCTGCGTGACTATCTTCCTATTCTGCTTGGCCGCTATCCAAATTAAAGAGCCCGGGTTATCCCCATTCCAACGAATCAAATTATTCTCTGCCGTGTTAGAGGCATATTTCTTCCTCCATAACTTAGCCCATAGGTCTGTGGGGTTGAGCTCAACACCACTCACAATTCTTAGCACCGAGGAATTTATCTCAATGAGGAAGCGATCTCTTATTCCTAATTCTCGACCTTGGCTTCGGTGATGGTTTCCCACCGACTACGGTATTTTTGTCTTGGTTGTGGCCATGCCAAAGGAAAGTTCTCCTGAGACTTTTGATGGTGCATTGAGAACCGATCCGGGAGCAAAATTTAGCACAAAGAGAAAGCGTAGATTGGGAGGGCTTGAAGGATGGCTTTGAGAAGAATGAGACGGCTGGGTAGATTTAGGGTCCTAAAGGTCCAAGACAAAATCCTTTTAGAGAAGGAGGAGAGGAGGTTCTCCCATGAGGATTTTTGTGGGCATTGTCACCAAGGGTATGTCATATTTGAGACTAAGGAGATTCTAAGGAAAGTCCATGACTTCAAATGTGAAGTCAATTGGGAGGGGGGTGCTGAAGAAGAAGATTTGAGATTTATCCTTATTTCACTCCAGGCCCGAGGCATCAGAGAAAAGTTGGAGGATCTCCTTGAGGGAGTGGGCTTCTTTGGCAGTCGGGCTTCCCATCGGCGCGGGTATCATCCAAAAACTGGTTGTGGGAAATGGGCGGGGAAAGGCCATGTAGGGGTAAGCCGGTTAAGAGGTTGTTTCTCAGAGCTGCATGAATGGATTGGCTGAGTCCTTCCGCCATGATGATGAAAAGAAACGGGGAAAGGGGGTCTCCCCCTGGCCGAATGCCTCTTGAGGGGGGAGAAAGGCCTTGAGGGGACGCCATTGATGAGGAGGGAGAAGAAGGCCAAGGAGGTAAGTCTTAAGAGATCCAGGTTACCCAGCTTTGATCAAATCCAAATGCTAGTAGCATTGCTTTCATATATTCCCACCGAAGTTTTATCACAAGGCTTTAGAAATGTCCAAATTTAAAAGCATTCCCTCATGGTTTTGTTTTCTCTCTAAGGAATGAATTCGCGGCGCCAAAGATTATAAGCCGCCCAAGATTTGCCCACTCAAATATAACCGATTGCTCTGGAGAAATGATGGTTGGTAGGATTGGCTTGAGTCTGCTGGCAATGACTTTGGTGAGGAGCTTGTAGATAACGTTACAGAGGGCTATAGGCCTATATTTCTTTGGTCTGTTCGCTGTTCTTCTTCAGATGAGGGCTAGGAAGGTTGCATTAAAAGCCCTCGTAATCCCTCTCATGTGATCCTCAATCTTCTAGACTTCTACACTGTTTCCTAATCATCTCACAAGAATAGTGAAAGAAACGCCAGAAACCATCTGCCCTCGGAGCCTTGTAATTCTGGGTGTCTCTAGAAATTATTCGGTCTAATTCTAAGGTGATGGGTCAAGGAGAGCTTCGTTTTGTTCCTGAGTTACAAGGGTTGGCACGCACTTAGTGATTTGATTGATTGCTTCACTTCTGTCTAGAAGGGGTTCCATGAGGAGGTCCTGGAAGTAATCAACCAGATGAGTTTCGAGGTCGGCGTGGGAATGGAGAGTTTCCTTCTGATGAGATGAGGATCTTGTTGGAATGCCTTCTCGATGGTAGCCGCAGGAAGAATTTGGTGTTGGCCTCCCTTCCCCTTGAGCCACTCAGATGCGATTTCTCGCTTCCAAAGCATTCTTCCCCGTCAAGTCATGCCTTCCACCGCTGGTTCACTCGGGAAGTTCCTATCCTCGAAGCTCCTCTCAGGAATCCTGTTTCAATTCTTTATTGAATCTCGTTCATTTGCTTCGTGAGTTGTTTTTGGGTTTCAAAAATATTGCCGAAAGTGTGTCGGTTCCAGGATTTTAACTGTTGTTTGAGGTTCTTTAACTTCTGCTGGAACCTATACATCTTGGTTCCATGGGTTATTTCCACCTCCTTCCACCAGCTACGAATGTTTGCTTGGAAGTCTAGATGATCTAAATCCGTAATTGTTTAAAATTCAAGGGTTTCTTTTCCCCGTGAGTATCGGGACTCCTCCATCCAAAATTGATGGGCCAATGGTCCTCAATCCGCTTCAAGTTCGTGATGGTAGTTTCCATTTCGCGTTGTTGTCCAAGATGGTTGGCTCCTACCGTGAAGCCGCCTATTTTGGTGTTTATCCGGGTGTGTCCTCTGCTCTCCTATTGGTCCGTATGCCATTGATGGCCCTAAGTCGACTAGCCCGAGGTCATCTTATTAAATTATTAAAGGCACGTAATCACTGGCTCTTAGCTCCTCTTGAGCCTTTTTTCCTCTTAGGCTAATGATAGTTGAAACGCCCCCACGCATCCAATCTGTGGTGTTGAGGAGGTCGGACAGAACTTAGGCTGGCCAAGAAAGGTCTGTTTATCTCTTGGAGTGGTCGCTGCTAGATGGGCCAGCAGATGTCCGCTTGTCCGGGATCCTATGAGCCTATAAGAAGCTCGATGGACTATCCGGGTGGTGCGTGAAATTGTCCATCGAGTACTATTGTGACCATTCCGTGAGATGGGTAAGTCCTACCACAAGCCTTAAGTGGTATCAATTGAGACTGCCTGCCTTACTCTGTAAATAATGAGTAGCCTATGGATATCCTCTGCAGCATTTCGCTTCCTGAGCATTACAACATCCGTGCTTCCTTCTAGGATCGTCGTCGTAGCAGCTGCCATACGACCATTGAGGGCCTTTATGTTCCATGAGATGATCTTCATGATACTGGGGGGAGAGGGGAAGTCAGTCTCGGATCAAGTGTGATCACCTGAAATTCACCATGAAGGCTGCATTCTCGTATGAGTTTACTTCAGGGCTCTCCTTGTTTTTTCATCTTCCTGCGGCTTTCCCCGAAGTCCTGACTGCCCTCGATACCTTGCTTTGTCGGGCTCTCAAAGTTGAGGAGCCCACCGAGGAGTTGAGGTACACTTTATGCACCTTCCTATTTCCTGATCTCTGGAATGGTACGCTTTTGGTGTCTTTTGTGAGCATGCTCAAGGTGCTCCCATCCACTCCCATTAGATCCCGTTTCTTCTACTCCATTTCTCATCCTGCCTCTACTTTGCCCCGGTAACAGTCTTTGGGCTCAATGGGTAGGGCTCCGGTTCCCGGTTCTTCCTTGGTTGTTCAACCGCTACTCCCGTGGGTTGTGAAGCTGTATTCTGGGAAGTTTGGTTGATAGGTTCTGTGTTTGAGGCTTCCCCTGGGTTATCCTGTAAAACTGCATATTTATTGCTAGTGGAAGGATCTTTACTTAATTGCGTTTGCTGCTTCCTCGGCCTCGGCTGCCTCATCAAGCGCTCGATGCGTGAATTCTTCTTTGTCCTTGCCATTTTTTGCTGGATTTTCTTCCTTGGGCGGATTGTTGAGTGGGCATTCCCTAAATAGATGTCCATGCTCATGGCATTTTCTGCAGCGAAAGGGAATATGCTCGTAATCAATGGTTTGGGTCCAGTCCTCATCGTGATATTCCAGCATAATAGATCCCGGAAGTGCCTTGGCTATGTTTAGGTAGACACAGATCCTTGCATAAGAGGTGTAGCGTCTCTGCTTGGTGGCTTCAGAGGATTTAACATATATGTCGATGGTGTTGCCTATGCCAGCTAGGACTTCTTCCAACCAGAATTCCTGGGGGAGGGAGTACAGTCTGATCCAGACGGGTGCATGGGTAAAGTCTTCTTTTTCAGGGATGAATTTCTCCGTCCAGAATCTCAAGAAGAGTCCTGCCGAGTTAAAAAAATAGGGTCTGCCATCAAAGATCCGGTTCCTATCTTCCAGATTGTGGAGAATAATCGTGAAGAAACCCTTTGATCCTAGTTGGAGGTCATAGTGCCCTTTTGGCCTCCACCAGTACTGTATCCATTTGATAAGTTCACGTTCCGAGGGCCAGAGCCCCAGAAACTTTCCAATCAAGGCATGATCTTGCATGTATTGTTTCTGCACTTCAATACGGGGAGAATTTATGACATATTTTGGGGCTATTGGGGCTTGCGGAATACACTTACCGGGGATCCAAGGGGCCGAGGTTCTGGCGAGGCTATATTCCTTAGCTTGATCCATATCCGTGTCCCGATCTTTGAATGTGCCTTCGACTAGCAGCTGCGCGCGCATTTCAGGAGGCGTTTCAAAGGCCGGTCGCTGCCCTCTGTTTTCCGGGTCTGCATTTGCTGTAGCTTGGCTATAGGAGATGTCAATCGGCACCTCCCCCTGGCCTTGCGGGAGCTCCTGCGGGGCCATTATGTTGAGGCCGCAGTCCGCTGCGGCTGTCAGAGCTCAAACCCTAGTTTCAGAACTGAGTTTCAGAATAATAACCCTAGTTTCAATATTTTTTTATTTTTAGATCCTTTCAAAACTTACATTTTTTTTTAAAACCCATGTAATATTTTCAATAGTCATTCCTTCAATTACTAAGACAACTAAGTTGATCTTTGTTATCATTTAGTGATTTGCAAAAGTCTACCACTTTTCCTATATTATAAGGTTAGATTATAAAATAATAAAAATATTATTACTTTATTTTTTCAATAAATTTTAATGATAAAATTTTAATGATAATAAATTAGAAAATAGTTCCTCAACTAATTTTAAAATATGTTATTCAATGATAACTACCTAGTTAAAAAGCCTGATTTATAGAAATAAAAGACACAAAAAATAAACCCTAAATACTAATAAACATCAAACAATAAAATAGAAAAACATTATATAAATAGCTTACTTTTCATTACTTTGAGAAATGTCTTATATAAACATTATATAAAAAAAAAACTTAAACAAAGTAAAAATTAACTAATACATTTAAAATATGTTACTAAGTGATAACTACCTTAAACTACCTGGATAAAGAGCCTCAATTATGGAAACAAGACATACAAAAATAAACCCTAAATAATAATAAACATTAAAAAAAACATTATATAAATGGCTTAGTTTTCATTACTTTGAAAAATGTCTTATATAAACGTTACATAAAAGTCTTAAGCAAAGTAAAAATTAACTAATACAAAATGCATGGAGTTCAAACAAATATCACCTGATTTAGCTACGAAAGATATTAAATAACCTCTCATATTTTGCTTAATCCGCTATGGAAAAATGCGCCGTAATTTAAGGACCTTTCTCCTTGATATGATCTCCATTTTCCTTGAACGTGTCTCCATTTTCCTTCTAAATAGGATAAAAGGAAATCATAAAAAATCAATGTTGAGTGTTGATGGAATATAAGATGTGGAACTGTACGAAGAACAACTGCTGTATAACCCTGATATTTCCTTTGGTGTAAAACATTCATGGATACACATGAAACTTTCTTGTTTCAAAATGAAGATAGGATGTTGGGAAAAAATAATTACCCAGTGAAGATTGAGGAAGATGGCCAATAGATACTTGTGATTGCTGTTTGAAAGTATAGTTGACTAGCTTAATCGTAGGTGCAATACAGGGAGGCCTGACATTAGAATAAGCATTCTAACCTACTGTGTCAGGTGGCAGTTGATGAACCCAATGAAACTAGACCCGTTGCTTCTATCTGGTTCAACACACCAACGTACAAAAGATCTGTTGAGAATGTGGTATAGGTACACCTAACATAGGAGAAATAATAGATGATGTGCAGATAGGAGTTGGCGGTGTTATGTAGTGGTCAGCAGAGTGGGATAATAATGCACTACGGGGAGGCCAAATCTCCTCATATTAGGTTAAATGTTTGTCTGCAATCTTAGGCACAATGACTGCGAAAAATAGAATGATACCCCAAAAGAAATGAATCCTTTTCAGGTCCATGCCCAGCGACAATATGGTCCAACAATTCAATCGACATGTTGATATTATGGCATATCAAATT
>SNQJ01S0002520.1:709236-739703 GCA_010110895.2 Picea sitchensis
AAATGAATCCTTTTCAGGTCCATGCCCAGCGACAATATGGTCCAACAATTCAATCGACATGTTGATATTATGGCATATCAAATTTAATGGTGGAAGGATTTTCCAGAATAGGATGTACGAGCTGTGCAAGGTTGTAGCTCATAATAACTAGTGCTGCATATGCAGTACCAAAAATAGGAGATAACTCTGCCTTGTGAAAGCTAGTGATAATCAATTAGTTTACAGAGTTGCTGGCTTTCCAAATCTAGCAGTCCTGGATGTGCCCCCAAGTAGATATGAATGGCACGATACAAACCATCATTCACATATACATAATTGGGAAAATGTTTTGCAATACATATGAACTTCATCAGCTTGACATATGTATGCGGTGCTATTTCTACAAGGTAGCCATTGACTAACTTTGTAGCTGGTATTATTGGAAGCTGCGACGGAGAATATATATCATAAGATTCACCTGATGTCATTAGATCTTAACAAGAATAAGGCTCGAGATCAATAGAAATTACTGGAAAAACTCGTGAACGAGAATCATTCTGAATCATCATACGCCAGATTTCATTAAGAACAGAGACGTCCAGGTCAAACTGCTGGAAAACATGCTTCCTACCAGAATAATCCTCAAATGGTGCAAGTCGTCTGGATCCTTCAATATCAAAAGCATTCAACTATAAACTACAGTAGAATAAGAAGCCTTTGTCTGCCTGTGGTAGTGCACATCGGTTCTAGGAGAAGTGTCCTCAACAGATTGATATTGAGAGATAACTGAAATATCCAGCTGCAGTACCAGCAGAAGCACGGTCTCGAGAGCCGAGGTGAGAGCATGCCAACAAGAAAAGAGATCCAACCAAGCATTGGCAGGTGCCAATCACTGAGTAGTTTCTCGAGCATATATATGGAATGGTATATGGAGGGCCTTGGGGTTGGTGAGAAATTGTCCACATCACATCATAGCCAGGTCATAGGACCGTAAATAAATCTCCACGAAAATAGGTCACCATGGTTTCTCTAATCGACTAGAAGGATGCGTGGTGAGAGCATTCAATGCTAGGCCACATTGAATCTAGAATATTGTTGATACTGAAAAGAATATGTATTACTAAAGCGAGGCACTAAGGAGCAGATCTGAGCATGGGGAGCTGAAAAGTTAGTTAAAGAGTAAGAGAAAAGTTGGTGAAAGGCTAAGGGAATGGATCCTTGCTTGTAGGACTGCAGAATCCATAGGGAGCATGCCAAAGGAGGAGCTATACGGGAGGGTAAGATTTAATTAACTAGTGCGAAGAATAAAACACACATTTTTAGTGGCAGGGCAGACCTCCAAGAAACTAGAGCGAGAGGGAAAAAAATAGCAGGGTGGGAGAGCAGTTCTCCAGAAACTAGAATGTGGAAGAAAAGGAAAGCTGGGTGGAAGGGCATACCTCCAAGAAACCGAAGCAAGGTAACTATCAGGAGCTGGGTGGGAGAGCCGATCTCCAAGGAACCAACATGCTGAGTCGGAGGGCAAATCTCCTAAAAAAACCAGAGAGCTATGAAAAGATTGGTTTTAAGTCGGTTCGAAGACAAAAAAAACGATAACATATGCCCTGAAGCAAATTGCGCGGGTAGCTGAGCCAAGAAACTAGATTTGCGATTCTCTTCTTGCATGGGGATAGGCTTCAATGTACCTTGGGTGTTGAATTGAATTAGGAAAATGACTTGAAAATTTGAGACCAAAGATCACATCTTGTCATACCAAATGATGAAGCTCAATGAGCCTATGTATGTAAACACGGGACATAAAATATTAACCTACACATAATAATAAACGTCAAACAATAAAATGAGGAAACCTGGAAACCTTAAATAAATTGCTTACATTTCATTACATAGGTGAATCTCTTATATGGAGATTACATAAGAGTCTTTTGGATAATAAAAATTAAATAATACAAAATTCACATAATCGAGTGAAACATGTTATTTACTTACGAAATATCTTAAATAACTTAGAATATTGTGCCTAGTGCTCTATGGATCCTTATGGAGAAGCACGTTTCTTATGCGTTGAGTCATAACAATAATGTTTGGCATCATGAATTTTTATATGATATTAAATTGAAGTGATTGAAAAGAATAATGAAATTCACTATAGAGACATTCCCTTAAAATAGGTTTTAAAGTGTATTAAATTGCTATGTTAAATTTAGTAGGAAACTTAGACAGTTATGCACAATTTCTAATTTGGGTCAACAATGATTGGTTTTAGCGTATTCTTTTTATTAGATGTTAGGATAATATTGAAGATGAAAGTAGATTCATAAAGATATTTTTAATAGAAATATATTTTAAAGATATTTTTAAAATCTAGATTGTAAATAGTTAGATTTTAAATTATAAATAGTGAAAATTTAAAAAAAAAAAGTAATATTTTTATCCATAACTTCTTCTTATATAATATGAAAATGAGATTATCCATCTTAATTCATCAGATATAATTTGACACATGTTTATAAATAGGTATTGAAAATGTCTCCAATTTTAGCCTAAATTATTTTTCCATCATTCAAAAAAGTACAAAGAGATTTGACATAAATTATATGTTCAAATAAAAGAATATGGTTCCTAAAAAGGATGGAGGAAGTAAATTATTCCTAACATCTCATTATTTCTTATCAATTAAGATGGTGTGTTATTGGAGTTGTTGTAGAATGAGGGAGTTGTTACACTTAGGAGTTAACAAGTGTTATCTCATTATTTCTTATCAATTAAAATAGTGTATTATTGGAGTTGGTGTAGGATGAGACAGGAATTGTTACACTTAGGAGTTTACAAGTGGAAGGGATAATTGATGGTTCATTTGATTATATCCTAAATAATTGCAATGTTGAAGATGTTAGTAACACACTCTTATAGGTGATTGATGTGATTATCATGACCTCCTTTAAATGATGAAATATACTCCTCATTCTCCTTTACTTTAGTGACAATTTCCATTTGTCTATTTCATAATTCTTCCAAATTTATAACTAATAAAAAAAATTAACATTAATTAATTTATTCATAATTAATTATATATTTTAACCAAAATATACCCCAAAAACAGAGAGACTAAGTGTATGGTGGAACTAAAGTATGACGATTGTAACAAACGTACTTTATTTAAACACGGATTTTTATGGAATGATATATAGATTTTAAATATAATTTGAAATATTTAAAAATCTTTTAAAATTAAGAACATATATGATCTCTGAACCATTTGAATTCCAACATTTATATGGAAGAAACAAATCACTCTTTAACAAACTAAAATTTAGCAGTATAAAGTAACAACATGTGATTATAGAAAACTAAATATAGAATAATTCAAGAAGAATACGTTCTCATACTATTCTATATATGTGTGCCTAATTAGTGTAGACAAATAAGGACGTCTATGGTTGATTTACAACTAAGCAAGTGAAATGGATAAAAAAAAAAAATTATGGAATGATGTATAGATTTTAAATACAACTTGAAATATTTAAAAATATTTTCAAATTAAGAACATATATGATCCTATGAACCATTTGAATTCCAACATTTATATGGAAGCAACAAATCACTCTTTAACAACCTAAAATTTAGCAATATAAAGTAACAACATATGATTATAAAAAACTAAATATAGAAAAATTCCCGAGGAATAAGTTCCCATACTATTCTATATATGTTTGTATAATTAGTGTAGACAAATTAGGACTTAGATGGTTGATTTACAACTAAGCATGTGAAATGAACGAAAAAATATTTAACCATATTTTATGTTTTGTCATTAAATATAAAAAAACCAATAAAGAAACATATGCCAATAAGGAATAAGAGGTGAAATTTTGTAATATGGAGTGAGCATTTCGCCGAACCTAAATTTGGATCATGTATACTTAAGATTGAGAAGAAGAATAATATTTGACTAGCATGGGACATGGGTTTGACAAGTAAAAATGAGATAACCTAACAAAAAAAACTAAACATTTAAGACATGCAAGGGTCAAATAGTGGAATAAATGCATTACTTTTATACTCACCTTTGCACCCTTTTTCAAAAACAAATTGTAAAAAATGATCTAATTTATTCCTAAGTGTGCACATATAATTTAATAAAAGAGAACTACTAAATGCATCTATAATAAAAAAATATATATGAAATTCTATAAACTAGACAATTGCAAAGACAAACATTGATGAACTTTTGTTTGTTCTCTGCTACTTGGTGGAAAAATATTACTAAATCCAAAGACACACAATGCAAAGGGAAAAACTAAGGAACTTGTTGATCTAAAAGATTGTTTTACAGCCTTAAGGTCAACCCCGTGAGGATATGAATACCCCTACGTTTCTAGAGAGGTGGTACTCCTTTTTCTTCTTATGAAATTATAAACATAAATATAACAAATATTGAGAAGTACCAAACTTTTTTAAAGAAAAAATTCAAATTCAGAACAATGCCTAATAAGATCGGGACCAAGTATATTTTAAAGAAAATATATACAATATGTTATAAACACATAAACCAAGCGAGTATGATAAATAGAAGGTGGGAACGATGGAAGGCATACTCCCCAAGGAGGAGATCACACATATCGAGGCAGACCAACATGGAGATACCACAAAGGTGCACCTCCTTCCATATGAAATGCACTTCATCACAAAGGCCAAATGGAGCGCACCATCTGGCCAACTAAGATAGTTGCTAGTTAGAATTGGTTTTTTCGTATTTCTTTGTGAATGTTCTTTGGCTTTCTATACAGTATTACAAATCAAATGGTATCAGAGCACTAATCCAAGGTGCTTCTTCTCCACTAGTCATATATTTCAGTGGTAGATCCAGGCAAACCCATATCCCTTCCTTGGATACTCTAGGGTTGACATTTTGTTTTATGGAGGTAAGGGATGTCATATGGTTTATCTTCACCCTCCTCTCTCTCTCTCCCAAGAGGTGCGTTAGGGAAAGCTCCTCCTCCTCTCAACTCAAGAATATTTACATAGGTGCGCTAGGGAAACGCCCTCCTCCTCTTATTTATGTCAAGTTTTTCAAGAGGCGTGTTAGGGAAACCCCCTCGTCCTCTCTGCTCAGTTTGCAGTCTAGAGGTGGACTATGGTTTTTCCCCTTCTCCTCTCTACATATCAGTGGTTTGTCTTTTAGATATGGATAGGAGCAACATTATTTTATCAAGATCATGCCTCCAATAAGGGACACTTTAGAGGATGATGCCTCTTATGTCCACTCTTCCCTATCCAACAGTTGGATTTGGATATTCATGAGATTATTAGATTGCAATGTTAGATTCTAGTGCCTTTGCAACTGGATGCATGTTTCAAACTTCCTAATTTTTCTGGGCAGATCAATGGAGACATTGTGGATTCCTAGATTCAGAGTCTCTCTACAACATGATTTCATATATCATTCTTGCACCCATCAATATCACATCAAACAAGATGGTCAAACTTATGTTCTTACCTTTTCATCCCTGAAATATCCTCCTCTCCTCATTGGCCAAGCTGTCGTCCACCAAGTTAGCCTCAATAAATCCCTCTCCTTATGCCTTATGCACCATATTAAGTTAGATCAGACACCCGATTCCATTGCATCTGATCTGTTTGATGCTCTCTCTGAATTTTTTGATGTGTTTTCCCCTCCATAAGGCCTTCCACCTCAGTGCCCTATTGAGCATTCTATCCACCTCATCATGATATTTATCTTCCTAATTCCCCTTCGTACTGTTTATCTCTGAGTGAGGCGAAAGAAATTGAATTCCATCTCCTACAAATTCTTAATATCGGCCATATATAACCCAACTGCTCTCCTTGCAGCTCCCCCCCTTAACTGTTCCAAAACAAGAGAGTGGAAAGTGACGTTTATTCACCAATTACTGAGCTCTCAACAATATTACTATAAAAAATGGCTATCCTCTCCCTCGTATTGAAGACTTTATTGATCAAATCAAAGGGTAAAAGTATTTTACAAAGATGGATCTGACGACGGGCTATCACCAATTGTGCATGGCTACTGCCGACACTTGGAAAACAAATTTTAAAAGCATATTTGGGATCTATGGATGGATGGTGACTCCTTTTGGCCTCACCAACTCCCCTTCCACATTTAAAAGACTCATGAATATATCATCTCATCCTCTATTGGGCCGCATTGTGGTAGTCTATTTGGATGGCATTCCTTTATTCAATAAGACTTGGGAGGAACACTTACAACATGTGCACAATATACTCCAATTGTTGTGTACCAATCGCCTTCAGGTCAAGTAACTCAATTCATCCTTTGGAAAGACTTATGTCTCTTATTTTGGGTTTGTCATCAATTAGGAAGGTGTTCATCCTTATGCTTCAAAGGTTCAGGCTATAGCACAATGTCTCGCTCCTCAGTCCGCGTTGCCCCTTGAAAGTTTTGTCAGTGGAATCAACTTTTACAGGAAATTGATTCCTCACTTCTCTCAGCTGGCCAAGCCCCTTCATCATTTGGCCAATCAGTCCACTTTTCTTTGGACTCTAGTGGCTCAGGAGTAGTTTAGGTTCCTTAAATTGAGATTGATGCCTCTCAACATGTGATTGGGGTAGTTCTTAAAAAAGGAGGGCATTCCATTGCTTATCATTATGAGACATTATCTCAATCAAAATAACACTACAATACCTATGATAAGGAATTTTATAGCTTGGTCCAGGCCTTAAAAAAATGGTGCAACTATATCTTGGGTAAGGAGACCATTCTTCATACTGATCATCAGCCTTTTATTTTTATTAATTCTTAGTATAAGCTCTAGGAACAATGTCACATGAAGTGGGATGTTTATCTACAATAGTGCCACTTGGTAATCAAATATAAGAAAGAGGACACCAATCGCATGGTTGATATTCTTAGTTACCCCCCTCCTCAGATTCTTCAAATATTGTATGCATGTTGTGATGCTTATGAATATTGGAAGTTAGTTCCATATGGATTGCCTTGCAACAACCTACTTTCATTAACCAGACGTCTTTCCTAGACTACCACATTCAGGATGGATGGTTGTATAAGATTGAAAATCTATCTGTGCCTAGCATTGATGATCTCCTTGTTCTCATTCACAAAGCCCATGTCTCCTCTTATGGTGGGTGTTATCACTCCAAGAAACTCCTTAGGGTTGTAGGCTAAGGATGCTTGGAAACTTAGAAATAATGGTTTTTATGTGTTTGGTACAATGGGGTCTTTAATGATCAATGAAATAAACAACTCATCACACATCTAAAGAAACAGTGCTTTCAGGAATCAATAATCAGATCAAGTAATTGAAAGGGGGGAATGGAGAACACTATTCTTGATGGCCAAATACAACTGAATGTAGGGCTTAATGCAAGATAGAGAGGAATCCTTTAATTTCAAGTCTATGAGCTCAATAGAGAGATAATACTCTTCATGAACTAAAATAAACTGAAACAAAGTACAGAAAAGGAAAGATAGACAACTCTAATATTGAAAACGAAAGGAAACTGAACTTTATTTCTGCAAAAGGAGTCTATACAATAGCATCAAATATCTCCCAGTTTGAACCCTTGTCTCTTAGAAAAAATAGGCATTTATAGCCTTTTACAATCAGTTTTACAGATCCTAAAAACATGGATCCGTGTTTAAAAATAGCAATTCAAATCTAACTAAACAACTTGATAATAAAGGCTTGATAACTAAACTATCATTCGAATTGTCTTCAATCTCAAAAATTTGCCATCTGTATCCTTCAGCTCCTAGAATCTGTGACGTAATGAAACATGTCAAGGCACTTGTCTTGATAGTTGGATCTCTTCAACGTTCATAGTCGATATTTGAGGAAATTTGTTTAGCATGTGGTTCCCAAAATTCCCTCGAATCTCTAATACAGAGTCCTTTGCAAGCGAGTTGTTATCCCCCTGATACTTTGGAACTCCTTTATAACCTGTGAAAAATGACCTGTTCCGTCCTTGGCTTGCAAAAATGCTTTTCCTTCTTTCACCATCTAACTCGCTTTATATTTCGTTGGTTAGCTGGTGCAAGCGCTACCTTTCACCAGCTAACTAGTCGCAAAAATACGTTGTGCGCTGGTGAAAGCCCTGCCTGCGCCCAAAATGAGTTTTTACCTTCAAAACTGTGATTTTATTAAAAACTCAATGTGTCTCTGATTTCTCCCCTTGCATGTTTACAGCAACCTGAGCAAGTACTTTCAAATCTGGGTGGGACTTTTTCTTTTGTTTTTGCTTCAATCTTATGATCTTCCTTTTAAGGTGCTTTGCAAGCCACCATAGGCTATTGTAATCTTTGGTGATCTTCTGTTTTCTTTTCTTCTCCTTAACACTTTCCCGAGCCAGTCTTTCAAATGCAGCATTGGGTTTTGCAAAGTTATCAGACAACTTCTTGTATCTTTCTTTGATTACCCATTCTAAGACTTCCTGTTGAGCAATTACCTCCTTAAGATGCTTGATTTTCTTTGTTTTCTTATATTTAGTGCTCTTTGATGTTTCTCCTTCCTCTGTGTGAGTAAAGGTCTCATAATTCTGTGCAAACTCAGTTGAATGCTTAGGACTTATGATGACAGGGCTCTCATCTTCTTGCTCTGGTTCTGAGTCTGTGTAGGGCAGGATTAATATGTTTGTTCTCTTCTCTGTAGGTTGCTCTGTAGTGGTTTCAAAGTTCAATATTTTCTTTGACCTGTGATATTTCACACCAGAGATTCTATCTTCTGGAGGTCTTGGTAGGGTCCTCCTCTTCCTCAAACTGCTTTGAGTAGTCAACTGTTTCTTACCACCTCTCCCCTGTTCATTTACAGGCTGAGTCTGAGTTTCAAAGCCCTCCCAAAATAGAAAATGCTGCCATCTCCTTCCCTTCTATCTTAATTCCTCTATAATGATCAATTTAATAAGGCCAAAGTGGCACAGAGTATTCTTCATGCTTAGGGGTTGAGCCTTGATCTTTTTGCAGACCTTAGTTAAACTCTTATGTAAGAAAAAAGGTAAATTGAGGAGAGTTTTACCTGTGAAATGGTCTAGGAGCTTGAAATGATACATCATGAGTTTGTCATACCTGCCCTCCGAGGTTATGTAGAGTTGGATTCCCTTAAACAAATCATGCCAACCATATTCTAAATGGGAAACTGGAATGCTCTTTTTCCATGCATTATGCCCTGAACTCTTCCTTCAAATAAGCTCTAAAGTTTATGTTTTTGGTGGCAGTGGTTTTGAAGCAACTCTGGCCCGATCTTGGTAGGTTGGTTGCTGCAGCAATGGCAAATTCATGTACAATGATCTCCAAGGACCCAATACGAGCCTTATTCCCATAAAATGTTTTGGCAATAGCCTCTGCTGTCGACTGGTGACAACCATTCTGCAGCCTCTCAGCAAATTCGATGCAACCTGCGTTTGAGAAGTGTTTTTGGACTTCTGGATGCATCTATAGGAAAGATAGACTGTCTAACTCTTTTCTTAGTAGAGACCCACTATGTATCCTCGCCATTTGTGACCGAAAATTCCAAACGATTCTACACACACAACACAACAAACTGCTACTTGGGCCGAAGTCTTGCACTGTTGAAAGCACTCGGGAGTCGGCTCTATCTTTCAAAATTAGAAACTTAGCATACATTTGAGAGTTATGTGTGTTGGAGAAGTTATGAACCGATTTGATGTTGTCAGCCAAGTAGTACAACCTCTGTACCTACGTTAATGGATTCGAATTTTCCATTTCCGGTACCATGAGTGTGTAGCATGCGTCAATGAACAATATCCGCTATGTAATCCTATTTTGACGTGCAAACCCGAGTCTCCATCATTACCCACTTTCACCAGCGCATCATTCTAGATTTGCATGACGTGGGATGACCGTATCATCCTTAGATTTTTAGAAACGTGGATAAAATGCACGTGATTCCCACTTTCTCTAGCTAACGACATGTGGGAAACGATCCTTAACTATTGAAACTCACCGCTTTCACCAGCGCACACCCGCAGGAAAATGCTCTTTGGATGTTTGAAAATCCTCGCTTTCACCAGCTAATGACCAGTGAGAAATGCCCCTTAGCTGGTGAAAGTTGCCACTTTCACCAGCTAACCACCATCTTTTAAGCACGCGTTAGCTGTTGAAAACATTTTATGAAAATTTTTAAGAGAAGAATTTTATGGGTCATCTTATTTCTAAGACAAAAATCAAAACCTAAGTCTTGCAGCTAGAAAAACTCGAAATCAATTAAGAAAACTACCAATAGCCATGCTATCCACCACAAAATGCGACCATAGGTTCGGGTTCATTTTGGGAGATAACATTTGGCTCCAACTGGGATGGGCATCTCCCTGTGAGGTGACTAAGAACCTAGCTAGACTCAGTAGCCTTATTACAACTTAAAACAGAAATTTGAAAAATAAAGTTTTGCTAGTACCATTAGGCATGGAGTTATTCAAGTGACAGAAAAAAAGAAAACAGAACTGAAAAAGAATATGTACAAGTAGAACAAGGCTTCAAAGGAAGCCTTATGAGAAATAGATCTTCAAGAAGCGCCCATCCAGAGAGCCTCAAATTTTCCACGTTTCCCCTTCTCCTGCCTTGCTGCATCCCACTTTAAGACTAAATCCCCTTTTTTGAAGACATTTGATTTAACTTTCTTGTCGAAAGTTTCTTTGATTCTTTCTTGATGAAATTCTATTTTTTCCAAGAGTTGCTCTCTATCTTGTTGTAGTTCTACCAAATTATGAATTCTCCTGGTCAAATGACTTGGTTCAGAATCAGTTTCTTGTAAGAACTTTGCAACCGATAATGCAAGTTGAACAGGAAATATGGCTTCAGTACCATACACCAAATTGAAAGGAGATGTGCCAATTGATTTCTTACATGTAACCCTGTCATCCCACAAAGCAAACTTCAGTTTGGAATCCCAACCTCTGGCATTTTGTTCAAGCAGCTTATTTATAATTCTGACTAAGCTCTTGTTGGATGACTCAGCTAAGCCATTCCCTTGTGGATAGTAAGCTGTGGAATGTACCAGCTGAATTCCTAGCTCTTCACATAATTTCACCAAGTGTTTATCTTTGAATGCAACAGAATTATCAGTGACTATTCTCTTAGGGAAACCAAATCTGGCAAATATATTTTCTTGCAGAAAGTTTATGATGACAGTATGATTTGCGTTCCGGGTGGGAATAGCCTCAATCCACTTTGTAAAGTAATCGGTGGCAACCAGGATCCACCGGTGCTAACCACTAGAAGGCGGGTGAATTTCATCTATGAAGTCCAGGCCCCACTGCTGGAAAGGCCCTGTGACCACTATAGGTTTGAGGGGAAGAGACTTCAATTTTTGTTTACCTTTGAATCTTTGACACTTGTCACATGTTCTCACAAACTCATACACATCTGAAAATAAGGATGGACAGTAGTAACCAGATCTTAAAATTTTGTGTGCAGTGGTTTTCCAATAGTGATTTCCCCCACATTCACTACTATGAAATTCAATCATGACCTTAGCTACTTATTCTTGGTTTACACACCTCAACAATAAACCTATGGGATTTTTCCAGAACAATAAGTTGTCATTGATGCAAAAATTTATGGCTTTGAGCTTCAAAGCCCTTCTTTGAGTTTTTGTCAAATCTGACGGGACTGATAAAGTTTGCAAAAAAAAAATAATGTTACTGTACCATTTTCAATCAGCTAAGTGAGCTGGGACCTACATTTCATCACCTTCTTTGTTCTCTGAAGACTGAACATTTTTTGCATTAATACTCATCAAATTTATTTCAAGCAGTCTGCAATTTTCCTTTGCCAAAAGTTTAGCAAGGCCCTGACCTTTCACAAGTTTTTTTGGTTTGATTTCAACATCAAATTCAATCAACCTTGCTATCCACTTACACCTTTTTCCATCTATGTTGGGTTGGACAAGCACATCTTTAACTGAACTAGAAGGAACGAAAGCTATTACCTTTGCTTGAAGAATGTAAACTCTGAAAGCTTTCAATGACTTGACAAGTGCATATGCTTGTTTCTCCAACAATTCATACTTTACCTCTGCATCCCTCAAGACCTTACTGACGAAGGCAACTGGCTGCTCCTGATCATCAACATTTTTCTGCAAGAGTACTGCTGCAATTGTATCACTTGAAGCAAATGAAAAAATGTAAAATACCTTGGAGAAATCGGGGTTGTTTTGATGGCTTCCTTGATGGAATTAAATGAATGTCTGGTTGCTTCGGTCCATTTTACCTCAGAGTCCTTTCTTAACATAGAAGTGATATGCTTTGTGAGTTCAACAAAATTTACTATAAACCTTTTGACAAAGTTTATAGTCCCAAGGAAAGACTGAATGTCCTTCTTTGATCTAGGAAGAGACAGATTTTTAATTGCTTCTACCCTCTTTGGGTCGATTTTTACCCCATCAGCTGAAACAATATGCCCCAATAATTTCCCTTCCTTAAGTGCCAAATTTTATTTTTTGGGATTAAGAGAAATGCCATACCTTCAACATTTCAGAAATGTCCTTTTTAAGTGTTGCAAATGAAGTTCATGGATGCTTGAGAAAATGGTGATATCATCGAGATAAATCAGGACAAATTTATCTTTCTCTCCAATGAAAGCAATGTCCATTGCCCTTTGGAATGTCTATCCTAAATTCATCAATCCAAAGGGCATCTTCTCGTACATAAACGTACCCCATGGAGTGGTAAAATCAGTGTTTTCTTTATTGTCCGGATGGACAACAATCTGGTTGTATCCGGAAAACCCATCAATAAAAGACATCACCTTTGATCCCGACACCTTCTGCAGAATATGCTCCATTTTGGGCAAAGGGTAGTTTTCCTTGCTAGAGCACTTATTCAATTGTCTGAAATCGACGCAGAGTCTAATCTCCCCATTCTTCTTCCTAACCGGTACGAGATTCGCAATCCATTCTGAATACCCGAGGGGAATGATGATGCGGGCATCCAACAGTTTCTTAATTTCCCTTTCCATTTTAGGCAACAACAAAGGGTTGAAGGATCTAAGCTTCTGCCTGAATGGTTTGGTGTCTTTATTCAAGGGAATCTTATGCTGAATCACCTTAGTGTCAAAAGTCTTCAAGTCATGATACTGCCAAGCGAATATGTGTGCAAACTCCTTTAGCAATTCTCCATAATCAACCCTTTGTTTTTCAGTCAAATGTGAGGCTAAGTTGACATGTTTAGGATCTTGCTCACTAGCCACATTGTACTGCAAAACTTCTGAATCTTTTTCCCCACTTTGCAATTTGACAGCCACATCATTGTTATCGAACAACCTTTCCAATGGGACCAAACCTTTAGGAATTTTGTTGGTAGACAACTGAACTATTTCATGTGCTGCGATTTTTCTTTTGAACTTTGGCTCCTCAATTTCATTTTCATGTTCGTTCTCCTGATCAATCTGCAGATCTACAAACTCATCTATCACTACAAGGAATCTAGTGAGTTCATCATCCTCTTCAAAAACCTTCCAAAATTTTACATTATCAGGGAGAGAGGGCCTATATTTAACTTGAATTTTGTAAGTTAATTTATGAGGCAGAGGGGGTATGAATGCACAAGCAGACACAGCTAATGAATCATCCAATTCATTCATTGCTCTAGGTACATATGCAATTTTAAAATATGCAAAATCGTGAATTGCTTTCAACACTTCATCTCTGTATGCCTTCAGCCTAACATGCTTTGCTTGAAAGGACTTATTCACCTGCTGAATAATCAAATCTGCATCTCCAAACACCTGCAATTTTTTAATGCTCCTCTATTTGGCTGCATTCAGCCCCAAAAGAAGTGCCTCATACTCAGCAATATTATTGGTCACTTTAAAATCAAGTTTAAAGGACAATTGAGAGGTTTTCTTAGAAGCGGAAATCAATACCACTCATGCTCCTACTGATTCTTTAGTGCAAGCGCCGTCAAAGAACATGGTCCAAAGATCGTCTTTTGCTGTTTCTGTGGGCTGAACTGTGGTCTGATCTATGGGTTTTTTGAGCAGCAATGTATCAAGTAATGAATCATCAATTTGCAAAATACAAGATCCCATACTTGTGTCGACCGAATAGATAGGATGATTGGATGGATTTTTCTCGTCACTGATTACATATGCCAGCTGAGATTCCCTGTATAGCCTTCTGTTCACCCCTCCAAAAACATGGATAGTAGCGTAGGAGAGATCCATCTAAAGAGTGCTACCTAGTCTCTTCATCCACGATCTTGATAGTAGACATCCAAATTTAGGAGGTATGTCGGCCACCACTATGTCCATCACCATAGTTTTCATGGATGCTTGGGTTAAGGTTACAACCAAATCCTTAATCATCCCAAGACATTTGAATTTTCGAGAATGAAAAGAGAAAAGGTCATGATAAGACTTAGTGATCTCCAGCCCAAGCTCGTCCATGACCACCTTTGGCATCAAATTGTGCGAAGCACCGGAGTCCAACAAACAGTTATGCAGGGTTTTCTCATGAATATTTAGAGAGATGTAAAAGGGAGGACAAATTTCATCTCTGTCTTCTATCATTTGGCCCAGAGTGATGGTTGGCTTATCATCATATATGTTGAGGATATCAGCAGAAAGAGATACAGATTGGGGATCTAGAGTTTTAAGGATATCCCTTTTGAACACTTCATTTTTCATCATCTCGACTAGAGGAATAGGAATTTTAATTTTTTGTATTTCAGCCTCAAAATTAAAAGAATATGGAACTCTATCAGAAGCTTTATCAGAAACCTTTACCTGATTGGAAGGGGCTTCCTGATTTCTTTGTTGTTCAACATGAGGCTGACTTTCTAGAGTTTGATGCTTGACAGGTGGAGTAGTCTTCTTGGGAGGAGTTGATGCTTTCACCTTTGAAGGATTTGCTTGTTGATCCTCTGATGTCTAATCTTTTTGCTTAACAGGGGTTGTGCCCTTTTCATGAGAGGCTGGTGCATCTTGTTGAGTAGTATTAGATTTCGATCGGAGGTTAGATCTATTCTTATCTTTTGTTGTGAAAATGCCATCACCCATAAGATCATCTTTTGTATGTTCAGTCATCAATGATTCCTCATAGTCTTGTTTTGTTAGATAAGATTTCCCTCTCTCTTCTCCAACACAATGAATGTCACCTTCTCCATCTTCTTGATCTTCACCATTGACTTCATCCATAACAACATTTTGAAGAGGGACCTTTATCCTCTGATCTTCAGTAAGATTCTTTTCTCTTTTCAAGATCTGAGTTGGATGATTATTTCTTCTGAAGTTGTTGGGATTTTGATTAGGATTTCTGCCTGCAGAATCATAAGTGCCTCTTCCCTTCACAAGATATTTATTTTCGATCTTAAGCTTTGATATCTTAGAGGTTAGAGACTCTAGCATCTTGGCCATTTTATCAAGTTTCGGATCAACACTTGATGAAGATGAAGCCTAATTCTTTAGTCTTCTCCTATCAGAATCTCCTTTCCGCTTCTGGGAGGCTAGAATATTTGATTCCACCTCAAGGGAAGCATCTTGCATGAGAGATAATGTTGGTGGCCTCCTTTCTCTCAAAAGTAAACAGAAATCTGAATCAAAAGCATCAGAATATGTGATCTTGGCAGAACCATCTGACGGTTTTATCTTAGCTGGTAATTTTCCATACATCCGGTTAAATCTCTTAGTGAAATCAGAGACTCACTCACTACTTTGTTTCCTCAGGTTTCTAAATTCTGTGATGTAGTAGACAAAATCTCTTCTGTCACCCCAATGTTTCAGAAATGTCTCATCTAATTGCTCGATTCCAACAATGGAACCAACAGGGAGTTCTTTGAACCATTTCCTAGCATGGCCATCTAGGCTTTGGACAAAGACTCGTGTCCAAACATCTTCTTCTTCAATATTAAGGTTCTCTGCATAACTGTAAAAATCCTCAATATGTTCTTTAGCAGACACATCACCTTCGCCTGTGAATTTAGGCATATACTTCTGATAGTCTCCTGTTGGCATGGCTGCTACTGGGTTTGGAAATATGAGTGGTGAATACCTAGCATCTAGGATTTGTTGCATCTTAGTCAAAGGAGGTGGCGCAGCAATGACTATCAAGGGTGGGGAAAATGATAGTTTCTTCTTCAAGTTTTCAACACTGGAGGAATGTGACAGGGGTGAATCTTCTAATGGGAAAGAGGTCTGATAAGAGGCTCTGTAAAAATTTGCAAGCTGTCCAACTAAATTTTCTTCACCCTTAGCAGATAGCTCTTGGAGGAGATGTTCAACAACAAGGAGGCTAGTATAAATGTTCAATTGATCTTCTTGTTGCTGAGAGTGGAAAGACTCAAGGGAAGAAGAACTGTGGCTTCTTTCTAAAGTCTTAGATGTTTTTTCAATCAAATTATAGTCTATCAATTTATCATCACTAGGATTTTTCTGTTGATCAAAAAGAGTTTGTTCTTCTACAATATTTACAGCTATTTTTTCATTAGTTTTCTCTGAAAAGAAATCAAATTTTTCTATAGTAGATTTTCCAGAACTAAAAAGAGGATTACCTTCGATATCTGATCTTGAAGTTTGAATTTGAATTGTCTTTCCCTTTCTGAGAATTAATTCTGGATTGGACACTGGTGTGATCGGTGATTCTTGAGGATTCGCCCTAGTACTGATCCTCTTAGGAGCCAGGATGAACTTGTGGAGTTTCCAGATAGATGATTACAACCAACCGAAAATGTCTAATCTTTGTCTATCATCAAAGATCAGCTCTATGTCGTATCCTAGGAAAGCAGAACTTGAATTTCGTCTCCCCGGCAATGGCGCCAATTTGTTATCACTCCAAGAAACTCCTTAGGTTTGTAGGCTAATGATGCTTGGTAACTTAGAAATAATGGTTTTTATGTGTTTGGGACAATGGGGTCTTTAATGATCAATGAAATAAACAACTCATCACACATCTAAAGAAACAATGCTTTTAGGAAACAATAATCAGATCAAGTAATTGAAAGGGGGGATGAAGAACGCTATTCTTGATGGCCAAATACAACTGAATGTAGGGCTTAATGCAAGATAGAGAGGAATCCTTTAATTTCAAGTCTATGAGATCAGTAAAGAGATAACAATCTTCATGAACTAAAATAAACTGAAACAAAGTAAAGAAAAGGAAAGATGGACAACTCTGATATTGAAAATGAAAGGAATCTGAACTTTATTTCTGCAAAAAGAGTCTATACAATAGCATCAAATATCTCTAAGTTTGAACCCTTGTCTCTTAGAAAAAATAGGCATTTATAGCCTCTTACAATTAGTTTTACAGATCCTAAAAACATGGATCTGTGTTTAAAAATAACAATTCAAATCTAACTAAACAACTTGATAATAAAGGCTTGATAACTAAACTATCATTCGAATTGTCTTCAATCTCGAAAATCTGCCATCTGTATCCTTCAGCTCCTAGAATCTGTGATATAATGAAACATGGCAAGGCACCTGTCTTGATAGTTGGATCTCTTGAACGTTCATAGTCGATATTTAAGGAAATTTTTTTAGCAAGTGGTTCCCAAAATTTCCTCGAATATCTGATGCAGAGTCCTTTGCAAGAGAGTTGTTATCCCCTTGATACTCTAGAACTCCTTTATAACCTGTGAAAAATGACCTGTTCCGTCCTTGGCTTCCAAAAATGCTTTTCCTTCTTTCACCAGCTAACTTTCTTTATATTTCGCTGGTTAGCTAGTGAAAGCTCTGCCTTTCACCAGCTAACTGGTCGCAAAAATACGTTGTGCGCTGGTGAAAGCCTTGCCTACGCACAAAATGAGTTTTCACCTTCAAAACTGTGATTTTATCAAAAAATCAATGTGTCTCTGATTTCTCCCCTTGCATGTTTACAACGACCTGAGCAAGTACTTTCAAATCTGGGTGGGACTTTTGCTTTTGTTTTTTCTTCAATCTTATGATATTCCTTTTAACGCGCTTTGCAAGCCACCATAGGCTATTGTAATCTTTGGTGATATTCTGTTTTCTTTTCTTCTCCTTAACACTTTCCCGAGCTAGTCTTTCAAATGCAACATTGGTTTTTGCAAAGTTATCAGACAACTTCTTGTATCTTTCTTTGATTACCCATTCTAAGACTTCCTCCTAAGCAATTACCTCCTTAAGATGCTTGATCTTCTGTTTTTTCTTCGATTTAGTGCTCTTTGAGGTTTCTCCTTCCTCTGTGAGAGTAAAGGTCTCGTAATTCTGTGCAAACTCAGTTGAATGTTCAGGAATTTTGATGACAGGACTCTCATCTTCTTTCTCTGGTTCTGAGTCTGTGTAGGGCAGGTTGAATATGTTTGTTCTCTTCTCTGTAGGTTGTTCTGAAGTGGTTTCAAAGTTCAATATTTTCTTTGACCTGTGATATTTCACACTAGAGATTCTATCTTCTGGAGGTCCTGGCAGGGTCTTCCTCTTCCTCGAACTGCTTTGAGGAGTCAACTGTTTCTTACCACCTCTCCCCTGTTCATTTACGGGCTGAGCCTGAGTTTCAAAGCCCTCCCAAAATAGAAAATGCTTCCAGCTCCTTCCCTTCTGTCTTAATTCCTCCAGAATGATCAATTTAATAAGGCCAAAGTGGCACAGAGTATTCTTCATGCTTAGGGGTTGAGCCCTGATATTTTTGCAGACCTTAGTTAAACTCTTATGTAAGAAAAAAGGTAAATTGAGGAGAGTTTTACCTGTGAAATGGTCTAGGAGCTTGAAATGATACATCATGAGTTTGTCATACCTGCCCTCCAAGGTTATGTAGAGTTGGATTCCCTTAAATAGGTCCTGCCAATCATATTCTAAATGGGAAATTGACATGCTCTTTTTCCATGCATTATGCCTGAAATCTTCCTTCAAATAAGCTCTGAAGTTTAAGTTTTTGGTGGCAGTTGTTTTGAACCAACTCTGGCCCGATATTGGTAGGCTGGTTGCTGCAGCAATGGCAGCTTCATCTACAATGATCTCCAAGGACCCAACACGAGCCTTATCCCCATCAAAAGTTTTGGCAAAAGCCTCTGTTGTCGATTGGTGACAACCATTCTGCAGCCTCTCAGCAAATTCAATGCAACCTGCGTTTGAGAAGTGTTTCTGGACTTCTGGATGCATCTGTAGGAAATATAGACTGTCTAAATATTTTCTTAGTAGAGACCCATTGCGTCTCCTCGCCATTTGCAACCCAAAATTTCAAACGATTCTACACACACAACACAACAAACTGCTACTTGGGTCGAAGTCTTGCGCTGTTGAAAGCACTCAGGAGTCGGCTCTGTCTTTCAAAATTAGAAACTTAGCATACATTTGAGAGTTATGCGTGTTCGCGAAGTGATGAAATGATTTGATGTTGTCATCTAGGTAGTACATCCTCTGTACCTGCGTTAATGGATACGAATTTGCCAATTCCGGTGCCATGAGTGTGCAACATGCGTCAATGAACAAGATCTGCTTTGTAATCATATTTTGACGTGCAAACCCAAGTCTCCATCATTACCCACTTTCACCAGTGCATCATTCTGGATTTGCATGACGTGGGATGATCGTATCATCATTATATTTGTAGAAACGTGGATAAAACGCACGTGATTCCCGCTTTCTCTAGCTAACGACCCGTGGGAAACGATCCTTAACTGTTGAAACTCATTTCTTTCACCAGTGCACACCTGCGAGAAAATGCTCTTTGGATGTTTGAAAATCCCCACTTTCACCAGCTAATGACCTGTGAGAAATGCCCTTAGCTGGTGAAAGTTTCCTCTTTCACCAGCTAACCACCATCTTTTAAGCACGCTTTAGCTGTTGAAAACATTTTATGAAAATTTTGAAGAGAAGACTTTTATGGGTCATCTTATTTCTAAAACAAAAATCAAAACCTAAGTCTTGCAGCTAGAAAAACTTGAAATCAATTGAGAAAACTACCAATAGCCATGCTATCCACCACAAAATGCGACCATAGGGACGGGTTCATTTTGGGAGCTAACAGTGGGAACATCGACACATTCAAAACTACTCAACATATTCAACATCATTTCTTTTGGCCTTCTTTATAGCAGCAAATTGAGCAATTTATCTGAGCTTGTACGGTCTATAGTCAACATAAGTCGACCAACCATAAGTATGGCTTATATCAACCCTTACTTATTCCCTCCCTTCCCTAGGAATATATATGTATGGGCTTCATCATTGGTCTTCCCATGACCTTTCGTCATCATGATTCCATTTGGTTGGTTGTGTGTCGCTTGTCCAAAATGACCGTTTTTGTCCCTTGCACTAAGAATACTACTGTTGCTCAAAATAAAAATCTCTTTTTCACTCATTGTGATGCATGTTTCCTCAGTAAATTTTGGAAAACTCTCTGGTCTCTCTTGGGGTCTCACCTCAAATAATCCACTTCTTTCCATCCATAGAAGTATGGACAAACCAAAGTTGTTAACTATATCCTGGTCCATGCCCTCCACATTCATTTTACCAAATCTAAATAGTTGGATGCCACCCTCCACATTGTCTAGCACAACTATAATAGGGAAGTTCATGTTTCTACTAGATTTTCCCCTTTCAAAGATTTCTTTGGGTATCAACCTGTGTTGGCCCATGACCAAGTTTTGGATATCCTTGGTCATGTTTGACCTATTTTGGGACTTCGACAAGCTGGTCGAAGGAAGAGAGAAATTTGAAGTAGATATTGCAGGATCTCAGCCCCTTTTTAGGGAACTTTTGGGTTTTGGGATTATGTAATGGGTATGGGGATGTTGTCCCATGGGTTTACCCATGTTTAGGCACTTTTTGTAATGTATAAATAGATAACTAGGCGAAGTAAGTAAGTGGTGGAAAGTGTGACGTTGTAGGCTAGTGAGCTAAGTGCAGATAGTATGAATGCTTTGTGCATGTTGTGTTGAACACCTGCATAAGATAAGTGCAAGTGATTGTAAGAATTTTATGTGTAGACTATAAGAAGGTTTTGTGTTGTGAACTAACTCAGGGAAGGAGGATCTTGCGAGGTGTGCATAGATCTCCTATCCTTTGTGGAGTAGGACTTTGATGCTCTATGCCTGTAAGAAGCTCGACATGAGATAATAAAGAAGAGAAGAGTTGGTGGGCATAGCCCCATGCTGGGGTGAAACATGTATATCCTTTGTTATGATTTCTCTATGCATTATGGTTTTTTTGTTCATGTGATTTATGCTTAGTGCAATAATGTATGCTTAGATGGATATGTTATGATATCTTAGTGCTTAGTGATGTGAATGAATGCTAGATTTGATCTGTTTCATAATGCTAAGTACTTAGTTTTGTTAGATCTGATTGAATATTGCACTTCTCTGTAATTAGGGTTTTATTTGTGAAGTAACCAAGGGTTGAATACTAATGAATGGTAACTTCTAAGTGATTTACTATAATATTGTGATCATAGATCTATGTGCGAGCTAGGTTGCAGACATATGAGTCCTGCAACCACTCCTTCCTCTACCTCAAGTGAGACTTCATCTGCTTCACAGGTGTTGCTGAAAGGGCCAATAGTTAGGGTTTCGTTGGTGCATTGTTGATGTGTTGAACCCTAGGTTTCCCCTGTGCCAACAAATGGTTCCGTTACCGAGACCTGAAACTGTGATTGTTGGGAACTAAGGAAAAGAAAGAAGTATGTGCGTAGATCTGTTTCTTTAGTGCACAGTATTCCACTTGGCTTGTGAATCTTTGTGATAAGAAGATAAGTTTGATCTGAAGAAAAGAGGTAATATATGAAAGTTGGGTGCTCTGAAAAAGGTAAGAGTAGTGAAAATTTTAAGATCTGAAATCTCCATGTTTAGCTGAAAGTAAGTTAAGTGAAATTTTTTGTTTTGAAAGTATGGATCTAGTTATATTTGATAAATTTTGTCCTAGTCTGAAAACTAAGGCATAGCTAGAAGAAAGAAGATTTGATATGAGTAGATCTAATAGAAATAGTGAGAGATATGTTATTCCTATGCATAGAAATAATGTTTGGACTGATAAATGGATGTAAGATCCTAGAAAGAATTTTTTACAGGTTAGTTACTATGACCCTAGTGCATAGTACAAGAAAAGTTGGGGATCATTCAAGAGAAAGAGATGATTAACCCTTTGTTACAGTTGCAAAAGACTGGGACACCTTGCTAAGGAAATCCCTAGTAGAATACCTAGTTGTCTTTGTTGTAAATCTATGGACCATGAAGTTTTGGATTTCGCTAGAATGATTGCTAAAGATAAAAACATAAATATGAGACAATAAAACCATGAGAAATACCCAAAAATTTAGACTATGGCAGAATCTGAGAAAGAATAAGAGATTATATTACTAAAGATGAAAGAAACTATGAACGATCACATCAACACCAATCTATCAGAAGTTTTAAAAGACAAAGAGTGCATAGAAGCAAGAATGGGAGACTTTGACATAAACTGTGTTCTATATGAGGAAACACAGGTGAATACCATGACAGAAAGAACTTGGGAAATTTTGGAAAAGCCTGTTATGATTCCTTCATTGTGAGGAATAGGATTATTTAGAGGAAAGCTAATCAACCTATGTGGAAGGCTAACCCAGACATCTATGAGTTCTCATGGAACTTTGATAGAAGAAGAATTTGAGGTCATTATTTTTTTGAGAACAACGCCCCATTTTCTATGCTATTAGGAAAAACCTGGATTGAGAAATATCATATACGAAGAAGAAAATAAGAGGAAGCCTTGGAACAAAAAAAGAAAGAATTAATAGATTTCATGATTAGGAGAATAACACACTTGATAGAAGAAAAGGAAAACAAGTCGAAGCTACCAAGGACCATATATTTGGATGTCAAAGCTAAATGAACACAGATAGACTCAAAGAACATGTCCTCACAGGAAAGCAGAGCACCTACCCCAGACAAAAAAGAAGTATTACACTCGAACCCTATGAAAGACCATCAATAGCGTGAAGTTACTATGCCAAGAGAATATAAGAATCAAAATGGGAAGAGGAACCCAATAACTCAGATTATAGGAAAAAAGGATAGAAATCTCAACAAGAAGAAAGCAAAGTTAGAAAAATTACAATAAGCTCCCGAAAGAGCTTCTCAAAAGGAAGGTTTCCAAAATTTGAACTTCATCGGAATATCAATACAGCACAGATTGGCACTTCACCATGGTAGAGCAATGTGACTGTTGGAGACATTATGACCATTAGATCGACACTCCCAAATGGTTAGAAGAGAAGTAATGGACTAAAATATCGCCATTGGACTGTTAGTACCATGCGTAATGGTTGGGATTGCATTGATTAAGTATTTTCAAACCGTTGGAAGAAACCGTTACGGTGTTGTCTATTTATCCTATCGAGTGCTGCATCGATAAAACTTTTTTTCAATTGTGATTATCCAAGCCCACAGAGAACTAGTTTATTTTGTGCAGTGATCATTGATACCTCACCATCCATTTAGTTGCATTGAGTATTTGTTCATCATCCTGAGATATCCGATCTCGAGTGTGCATTTCGGATGACATTAGTGTAGTAGAAAATTTAGTAGAGGAAATTCTAATCAATCTAATGATTGAGAAGGTAATTTCCGTAGGAGTTCAAACCTCATCTATGTGAGGAGTGCAAGCCTCCCCATCGACTTCTTATGGATTTGGACCATCCCAAGTTGCAGCCAAGAAAAGAACAAAACATCGAGATGACTTGGTGAATGCGAAATTAATCCCATCTATCATGCCCGACTACATCCCACCCCTGACTGGTGTGGTGAGTCGTGACAATGTCCCGTGGGACTTTGACTACACAGTCATCACTGCATACCTCCCGAAGGAGATATGCACAGTCAGACCACAGTTGGAGAGGATTCCAACTTTGAAGATCAATGATTATAACCTAGTAGACCGCAAGAGCTATGGCATGATCACACCTCACAAGTACTTGAACAAGACCAAGGGGAAGAAATCAAAGAACATCCTCCAGCCATGGACCATGAACATCGCGCAGTCCATTATCTTGAACGTGATGAAGATACCACATTTTGGAAGGCACAAAGAGGTTAACGCATGTGTTAAACTCTTGTTGTCATGCTTCCATGGAGGTTAATATAGCTATACACACGCATCACCATCGATCTAGCGCTGATCCATAGGATCACCGAATTAAGTATGTAGGGATCCAACCCACAAGAATTTTACCCAGGGAAGGCTGCACACCGCACCCTAGCACAGAGGATTAAAGATACCTATGGCGATGTAGAGAAGGGGACGCAAGGCTACAAGGTAACCTCCATTCAGAATGATGTAGTGTGCCTTACTTTCTTGTTGATTGTTGGTAAGCTAGTAAGGAAGAACGGACCCACGTAGGTCACAGGGTTTGTCGTTGACCTCGCTGGAAAGTGTGTGGAGGGATTACAAATGAACTAGGATAGTTACTTAGTCAACCAGGTAGAAGTGGATTTCCACGAAGCTCAAAATTAGGGCTATGAATTCCACTTTAGTTGGATGTTGATCCTCATTGCTTTTATAGCTTGGGAGATGCTAGAAGGTGCTACCTTCCCTGACATTGAGTTGTTCGAGCCGCTTGCTGTGAAGCTCACCACGCTCTGGTATTCGAGCGATATGGGGAAACAATGGAAACCAAATGTAGTATTCCATACCTACTACCTCCACTTGAATAGGGCTATTGAGTCATTCCCTCGTATGACAATGAACACTCTGGAAAGGTTCAGGCCCCTTATGAAGTTTTGCGCAGATAGGCATTTTATTTATATCACTATGTGCACAAAAGAGAGTAAAGAAGAGCTTCAATCATACTATAATCTCACAGAGGAGTACCTAGAAGAAAACACTAAGGAATGGCCTGGAAATTTCCTTATACCAGTCGACTAGGAAGAACTGTCTGACCCAAAGCTAATTGGAAATCTTATGGTTACTCGAGAAGTGTACGATACACCTAGCAGTAGAAAAATGAAGAAAAAGAAAGAAGAGGTACAATAGTTGGATAGTGTATTAGATGATACTATTTTAGAATCACGAGGAGGAGGAGGTGATGATGAAGTAGATAAAGAAGAGAACAATGGGGAAGAATATAAACAAAATCAAGGCAAAGTAACACCACGACAGAATCCCCCTAATGACACAAAACCATCTAAGAAAATAAAGGTTTCCCCCACGAAACCTACATTACAGAAGGAGTTCGAAGCTAGTAATACAAAGCTGCAAACTATTCTCAAAGTCAGTGACTTCAACTTCATTCTCGCAGTTGTATCAAATGCCTCTGAAGATATTTTGTAGACAACTGAAGAAAAACAAGAAGCCATGTATGATTGAATTGAGACAGAACTAAGAGCTATCTAGCAAGCCCTTCACTCCAGTCGCATAGTTTCCACTATGCCCTCCACCATCAGATGAAACAAAGTTGGGAGATGAGTCGTCCAAACTCTGCAGAATAGTTGATGCGATTGAAGCTCACCTTCATTGTGCATAGGAAGAAAAATAACAGGCCACAATAACCTTGATGCAAGAACAATAGGAAGTGACATAGTGACGTTGATTTGTGCAACAACAAAAGGACGACCTCCACACCAAGTTCAAAGAGGATAGAACACAGATCTAGTAGGAGAAAGAAAAATTTCTTATGGAGCAAGTTGGAGTCAAAGAAGCAGTCCACAGAGAACTTCGCTCTGTAACAAGATTAGAGAAAATGGAGGAAGATCGAGTGGAGAATCAAGTGGCAAAGATTGTTGAAGCCATTCAGAAAAATCAATAGAGGATTGTAGAACTAGAGATGCAAACAGTGCCAAGCACTCCGCAGGTTATGCGAGACAAGAGAGAAGCAATTGTTGGGAGCGCAGTTGAGAGAATCAAGGCCTTTGTCATGGAATGTAAAAAACTAAGTGATCACAGTGCGCAGAATTATGAGCGACTTACCGAGGACCTCGAACTGAAGACACTAGAGTCACAACTCTAGGAGGAAAAGCAGCAAGAAACAACCATACAAGCATAGTTGAAACTCCTGTCAGTAGTTGAGAGGATGAAAAGATCCCAATAACTACACACAACTCAACAACATGTCCATACTATACAAAGAAGAGTCATAGAAGTAACTCAAAAGCTCCAACAAATCTAGAATGGAGCTTGCCTACTTTTTGAGGAGATTGAAGGCTGAGGAGTCGAGCTGGAACAAGTAGTCACTTCGATAGAATAGTCCCTAGAGGGACTTGTGAATGAGGCAGTTATTCAAGATGTTTGAGGCAGATTTATCTAGAGTATAGTGACTTGGGACTAGTCACAGGTGAGTGTTGGGGGCCTGTTGGCCCTTGAACAATTTTTGGAGATCCTTGGTCATGTTTGACTTATTTTGGGACTTTGACAGGCTGGTCGAAGGCGGAGTGAAAGTCGAAGAGGAGATCGCAGGATCTCGGCCTGTTTTTAGGGAAATTTTATGTTTTGGTATTATGTAACGAGATCCAGGTGGATATCGATGGCCACCCACCTTATCCAAATGGCTCAAAATGGCTTTTTGGCAATTTTGGCAATTTACTATTTTTAACAGGTTTTAACTTCCGGGGCCATTTTGAGGGCCCAAATGAAGGTTTTTCAAGATCGAGTTTCTCAAGGATAGCCAAAGGCATGATTAATCCCCCAAAATGAATATCCTTGACGTTACCTTTCCAACGAGCTATCACACACCTAAAACGAAGATCGTATGCAAAAGTTACGACCCCGGGAAGTTGATGTACTCACTTACCCAAATAGGGCCCACATGACTTTTGGCACTTCATCTCCCAGGGTTAGGTTTTTGGATGTCTATGGCTTTTGGAATTCCTGCTTATTGTAAAAATTCCTTCAGAGCTTCATTGTAATCATCTTCTTGCGAATGTGAGTAGTCATCACATCTCTTCTTAGAGATAAGCTGCCACCATTCTAGTGAGTCTTTCACTCTGTATTTTTATAGTCTCTGTACATTTATTTAATTAATATAAATCATGTATTACTGTATATATGTGTTTATGAATGACTCTACGATACATTTATGTTATATTATTGAATATCTGCAATATCTCTGTGCATTTCTTTATTATATCTCCAATCTCATTTCGTGCCGAAAATAATCTGGATCAATGGTTTCAGAGCAGGTTTCTCTTGATCATTTTTTTCAGTGCATGTCCCTGATGAGGTCCGAGTATAGAAAGTTGGGTCTCGAGCTTGTCTCTCTTGAATACAATCACTCTCGCACACCCAAGAAACCCTCAATGGTGGAAGAAAATAAAATGACGGAGCAGATGATCCTATCAATCTGTGGCTTGAGCAAGCTCTCACGCAATAAAGGGATGAAATGATGGGGAATTTTTCCCACATCCTTCAATGTTTGTCTATAGCATCAAGTGCATCTTCATTAAGAGTCCACTTTGGAGGCACCTCGCCTTTGAAGGTACAAATTAATTTTGATATTCCCGTATTTGAAGGACAGATAGATGCAGAAGCCCTATAAAAATGGCTAACTCTATTGGAAGGTTATTTCTCTGTTCACAATTTTTTCGACAAAGAAAATATCACCTTTGCACTCCTTAAAGTGCTCCCTCATGTCAAACATTGGTGGGAAACTTACTGGGAGCAAAGTTCCACAGAGGAGTCTGGAATATATGGGGTCGATCCCACTTGGGATTTTTTTGTGGATGGAGTAAAAGAACAGTATTACCTTGTTGGAAACTATGAGGACCAGTACATGAGATGGACTACACTATGGCAAGAGAGGAACCATGCAGTTACTAAGTTCACCAATACCTTCCATACCTTTCACACCAAGCTAGGTATCAAAGACTCCAAGTGAAAATTGGTTCTGAAACACCGTGGGGCTCTACACAGATACATCCAAACTAAAATGGATTTTCTAGACATCTCATCACTCGATGCTACTTATCGATATGCTGTGAAAATTGAGCAGAAATTTAAGCACTAGAACAAACGGGAATTCGGGTCTGCAAATCCACAACAATGAAAGTATCACAAAGACGACCCTAACAAGCAATCTCCCAAAAACCAGTCCAGGACACAAGAAAAGAAGGGTCACATGAAGACAAAGAGGAACACTGGAGAATGGTGCGAGTTCCAAAAAATCCCCTGGCACAAAACCGATGAATGTCGCTCATAACAGTCATTGGGGGATGAGATCAAAGACAAAGAGATGAACCTTGATTCAGAATATGATTCTAAAAATAATGGTAAAGGACAGATCATTGACGCAGACCCCACTGCTATTGTCACAACCTCAACAATTCAACCAGAAGAACCAATAGATCCTGAAGAGGGGGAGCACATTTTTCATTCATAGATGTGGGTGAAGGGTACCCCACTGCATTTTATTGTTGATAGCAGAAGCCAGAAGAACCTCATCTCAATAGAACAAAAGGAGAACAAAAGGACACTGCAACCACTACAGCCTTGCCCCAAGCACCTTCTATCCAACAGAAGTAGGTTGAAAAGGATGCAACAAAGCACAAATATTCCTTCTGCACATCGTCCTCTCATGTATCTCGACTTGTTGAGAAGCCTCAAATGCAACAAGTTCGTGACAAATTTCCACAAAGTAAGCAGTGTGACGTTTCCAACAAGACAACCAACTCACCAAGATGCATATTCAACAAATGCTTTTCCCTCTCCCCTGGGAACTCAACGCAATGGAGACCATTTATTCCTAAGGAGGAAGGATTGACCCAAGTGGATATCAGTGGCCACCGACCTTTTCCAAATGGCTCAAAATGGCTTTCTAGCAATTTTGGCAATTTACTATTTTCAGCAGGTTTTAACTTCTGGGGCCATTTTGAGGGCCCAAATGAAGGTTTTTCAGGATCGAGGTTCTCAATGATAGATGAAGGCATGATTAAGCCCCCAAAATGAATATCCTTTATGATACCTTTCCAACGAGCTATCACACACCTAAAACGGAGATCGTATGCAAAAGTTACGACCCCGGGAAGTTGATGTACTCACTTACCCAAATAGGGCCCACATGACTTTTAGCGCTTCATCTCCCAGGGTTAGGTTTTTGGATGTCTAGGGTTTTTGGAATTCCTTCTTATTGTAAAAAGGCCTTCAGAGCCTCATTGTAATCATCTTCTTGCGAATGCGAGTAGCCGTCACATCTCTTCTCATAGATAAGCTGCCACCATTCTAGCGAGTCTTTCACTCTGTATTTTTATTGTCTCTGTACATTACTTTCATTAATAGAAATCGTGTATTACTGTATATATGTGTTTATGAATGCATCTCTGATACATTTTTGTTATATTATTGAATATCTGCGATATTTTTTTGCATTTCTTTATTATATCTTCGATCTCATTTCATGTCAAAAATAATCCAGATCAGTGGTTTCAGAGCAGGCTACTCTTGATCATTTTTTTCAGTGCATCTCCCTGACGAGGTTCGAGTATATCAATTTGGGTCTCCAGCTTGTCTCTCTTGAAGACAATTTCTCTCGCACACCCAAGAAACCCTCAATGGTGGAAGAAAAGAAAAACAATGGAGCAAATGATCCTATCAATCTGTTGCTTGAGCAATCTCTCACACGACAAAGGGATGAAATAATGGGGAATTTTTCCCACGTCCTTCAATGTCTGTCGATAGTATCAGGTGCATCTTCATCAAGCGGCCACTTTGGAGGCACCTCGCCTTTCAAGGTACAAGTTAGTTTTGATATTCCTGTATTTGAAATACAAATAGATTCAGAAGCCCTAGAAAAATGGTTAACTCTGCCGGAAGGTTATTTCTCTGTTCACAATTTTTTCGACAAAGAAAAGATCACCTTTGCACTCCTTAAAGCTCTCCCACGTGTCAAAAATTGGTGGGAAACTTACGAGCAACAAGGTTCCACAGAGGAGTCTAGAATATATGGGGCCGATCCCACTTGGGATTTTTTTGTGGATCCGGTAAAACAACAGTATTACCCTGTTGACAACTATGAGGACCAATACATGAGATGGACCACACTGCAGAAATAGAGGGGCCAAGCAGTTCTAGAGTTCACCAATACCTTCCATACCTTGCGCACCAAGCTGGGTATCAAAGACTCTGAGCGACATTTGGTTCTGAAATACCGTGGTGATCTACACAGATACATCCAAACTGAAATGGATTTTCTGGACATCTCGTCACCTGTTGCTACTTATCAATATGCTATTAAAATTGAGCAGAAATTTAAGCACCAGAACAAACGGGAATTCGGGTCTGCAAATCCGCAACAACCAAAGTATGAAAAAGACGACCCTAACAAGCATTCTCCCAAAAACCAGTCCAAGACACAAGAAAAGAAGGGTCATGGGAAGACAAAGAAGGACACTAGAAAATGGTGCAAGTTCCACAAAATCCCTTGGCACAACACTAATGAATGTCACTCAAAACAATCATTGGTGGCTGAGATCAAAGATGTAGAGATGAACCCTGATTCAGAATATGATTCTGAAAATAATGGTAAAGGAAAGATCATTGATGCAGACCCCACTGCTATTTTCGCGACCGCAACAATTCAACCAGAAGAACCAAT
>SNQJ01S0002521.1:0-11024 GCA_010110895.2 Picea sitchensis
TCGGTGACACTTTGTATCGTCATGGTATTGACATGATCCTACGATGTTGTTTAACCCATGATGAGGCTGAACGTGTTTTTAATGACTGTCACCTTGGAGCTTGTGGCGATCACCTTTCTGGGATGGCTACAACCCATAAAATCTTACGTGTCGGTTATTTTTGGCCCTCCATCTTCAAAAATTGTATTGAGGTTGTCAAACGATGCCCACCCTGCCAAGTTTTTCACAAAAAGGCACACACCCACCCTACTCTGTTGCATCCCATTGTCGCCATCAACCCTTTTTCCAAATGGGTTATTGATTTTATGCAATGTAAGCCTACCTCAGCCGGGGGGCACCGTTATATCATCGTAGTCGTTGATTATTTCACTAAATGGGTCGATGCTATGCCTAAATTTCTTAACAATGGTCGTACTACAACTCTCTTCATTTTTAACCATATCATCACTCGCTTTGGTGTTCCACAAGCCATTGTCACTGATCATGGTTCACATTTTCAAAACTATATGATGAGTGAGTTACATGTCAAGTTAGGTTTTCGCCATGAAAACTCATCCCCCTACTATCCTCAAGAAAACAGACAAGTTGAAGCTATCAATAAAGTCCTTAAAACCATGATCCAATGCATGGTGGGGGCAAACAAAACTTCTTGGCACTTGCAACTTTTCTCCTCCCTCTGGGCTTACCACACCTCAGTGAAAAATGCAACTGGATTCACTCCATTCCAGTTGGTATATGGCATCGAAGTAGTGTTACCAATCGAGTGTGAGATCCCTTTGTTGAAACTCATCGTAGAAATCCTGCCTCACACCTCTGCTGAAGAGGAACGATTCCTATATTTGACTAGATTAGACGAAACACGTCGCGATGCTTCTCTCGTTAACAAGACATATCAAAAACGAATGAAGAGTCAATATGAAAAATCCGTTCAACCTCGTACTTTCGCAGAAGGAGACCTAGTCCTCATTTATGACCAGGCTCATGATAAGCTAGGGACATGAAAGTTAGAGCCCATGTGGCATGAACCCCATATCGTAAAACGTGTATTACATAGAGGTTCCTATCAGCTAGTTGACTACTATGGAATATCTCTCAGTGAACCCCAGAATGGGCTTTACCTCAAGAAGTACTATGCATATAACATCTGGCTAGTGTGATTTGTACACTATTGTAATATATTTTTGATTTGGTGTGTCTTTTCTCTTGTGTGTACGAGTTTCATTTTAGCCGCTTATAATTTGTCTTGTGATTGCGTGCGAAGATGACATCTCTCTTTCCTATCTTTGTCGGGTTTGCGGATGGCGCTAGTTGGCACACCCAGAACATTGCTTCTGCAGCTTGGGTAATTTACCACTCTGATGACTTGGTGAGTTCAGGAGGCGTTTTCCTAGGATCGACAACCAATAGCATGGCATAATATCACATTGTCATTGGACTTTTAATCAATGCCTCCTCTCTAGGTATATCTCATATAATCATTAACCTAGACTCTCAACTCATAGTTTTTCAACTTAATTGAGTCTACGCCATTTGCAACCCTATACTATTGTCTCTCCACCTAAGAGTTCTTCGTCTTGAGAGAATGTTTGAATTTACACAATACAGGCACATACCAAGAGAACTCAACACAACATCAGATTCACTAGCAAATTATATTTTGGATCGGTATCTTGTGCATAGATAAAAAAATTTAAAGAAAATGAATCACATGTACATTAAAAACATCACACAAGATAATTTGTAACATCATTGGCACCAAAAAACGCGAATATATTTATATATAAAATGCATTATAGCAAAAGTTTGTTTACATAAAAAAAAGTACATAATAGGGAAAAATCTGGGCCCTCATGCCCATGATATCATCATGAAAAAAATACAAAACATATAGAGTATCCTAGTCCTCCTGAACCACGATGTTCTCCAAGAAGCACACCATTGCATAGACCACTCATTAGAGAAAGTGGTTCAAACTCTCAGGAACCCCTATTGTATGCCTCTACAAATGAAGAGGTACGTCTCGTCTCCTGAGAGGTCGGATACCCATAGTGAGACCTAGGAGGTTCCTCTCAACCTATAGGAGTCCTCCCACTACCACCTCATGCTCCACAACTATCTGCATACCTCCATGATGCCCTAGTGCTAAAATCTCTGTTAGATGTGATGCACCTCTATCTGCATGATGAAACAAAATATCTGTTAAAATCCCTCTTTGTACACAAAAATAATATAAATTACAAAATTAAAAACACATGACAAGGTTTGGTTTCGTACCTAACACATCCCAGTCAACACCTTATGGAAGCACTAAGTCCACACTCCCCCGAAAATCCACTCTGGTGTATGGAAACTCCTCGATAAAAATTAACTTTCTTCTCCACCAAGCGAAGAAGTCAGCCATGAACTTGAACTCTGAGTTGGTCCCCAACCTCAGGGACAAACTTGTCCATCTTTCCATACATGGCTCAGTCATCGGTCGTGCCATCAACGCAATCTATGGCTGCATCTGGGGTATTCGCTCCAAAAAGAACGAAACCAAGAAAGAGCCATAGACAAACTGTTTATGCCTCCCAATCCTACACTTCGTGATTTGATCCTTCACATTTAGAAGGAATCCTGCACTCCAGTTAAATAATCTAGGCTCCACGCATTGTAAAGCATAAGACATTTGATATTTTGAAGCCAAATGTGCACTCATGCTACTTTCCAGGCTGGTAATGGAAAACAAAAGAGATCTTAGTGCCAAATCTCTGACATCCTTGATCACGATTCGTCCCCGGACTAATCGTGACCCTGGATTACAATGGTCAGCCACATACACCTCGGTAGGCTAAGCAGTTGCCCGATGCGCGGAAAAAAGGATAGGAGCCCCTCTTCTTGAGAGGCCGATCAAAAATTACATGTCATTGAGCTCAATTTTGAGAAATTGTGGTCCAATACAGAATGCATGTTCTGCATCATCCCAATGTCCAATTAGATACTCAAGTAATAAAACTTCTTTCTTCATATTTTGCAATTTGAAATAATTGAGGAGGCCAAAATTCCACAAAGTGACCCTTGTCAGAGGGTTTTGCAATGCAACTATATCGTCAAGCTCATGCTCGCATTCTTTCCATTCGATCATAGTTCTAATACATGTAAACTGCAAAAACATACATTTAAAAGCCTTTATTCAATCTCTTATAGCAAAAAATTGGGTATTTTTAGCATAAAAAGCAACATTGTTTTTTTAGTTCTGCACCAGCGCTCCTCTAAGATTATCCACAGGGTGCTAGCGCTCCCTAGGCACACGTACCAGGGTGTCGAAAACATGATCGATGCTCCCCTCACCCCTTTGAGGGAGCGTTGATCTAGTTTGGCACCTAGGGATTCCTAGGGAGCCCAAAACAGCCTAAAAAATACCTAAAAATACAATTCTAAACCATGAGAAATGACTAGAATGCTTCAGTGACCAACCTGGTCCAGACAAATGCAAAAACGGTCAACCACAGCTCTAGTGCCCACAGCTTGAAAATCTCCCTCCAAGGTCAAAAATACCAAAGCTAGAAGAAATCGGTGAAAATGAAATGGTAAATGAAATTTCTAACCCTATTTCACTATTATAGGGTTTATTTTTTGCTAATATAAAGTTTCTTTTGGGTTTTTAAATATTTTTTGAGGAGTCACTAATACCCTCGATGCAAAATTATATTTATTTGCAGGCCTTGAAGCAATATCTTTTTCGTTAAACCTTGTAACACTGACGAGCATGGTCTTTGTTCTTTCTCACGCTCGAGAAAACATGAGAATGCAAACAAGTAGACTTTTATCTCTTTTTCGGACTCGTAAAGGTTACAAAAAAAGGAAACCCCTGGAGTCTTCTTTAAGCTCTTTTCAAACTCTCTAAACATGAAAATATTGTCGAGTGATCTTGCTTCCTTTCACACTTGTTTAAAAGGTTCTTAAAGGGCGTCTCCCGAGTAGCAGTTTATCTCTTTTTTGGACTTCGGAGACTAAATTTATGAAAAAGGACAACCCTGGAGTCATATTTAAGTTCTTTTCAGACTCTCTAAACATGAAAAACCACCAAGTTTTCCTTCTCTGGACTCATTAAAAATCACATATTGAAGGGCCCATATGGGACTGAACCCTTATTTCTTCCAGTTCGTTAAACAAAGGAAGAGGAACTTACCGAAGGTGAGTTATATCGAGCATGTGTTATCCTCCTCGAGCTCATAAAAACAAAAAGAGGTACTTGTCTATCTGTATGGGGGAAAAATTGAAGGAAGCAAGCCAAGCCATTTTTTAGAATTGTCACAAGTCACTCTTGCAGTCGCCCTTGAACACGACACATTGTTTATACATACATTTTAATCCATTGAACCTCTGCACTGAACCAATCCCCTGAGTCTTTTTACTCCTTTGGGTCACCCGACGAAAGTCACAGTATCCACTGCATCATGTTTTAGTCCATGTTATGTTTATGCTGCTAAGTTATGTTGTGCCTCAGTGTTCAAGGGAAGTATCCGCCTCAAGATTCAACAATCATAAATTTTTAGTTTCAATACCCATGTCAATCCATACTCATTTGATTCACCATATTACATCTCTATGTCATTTTTGTGTCATTGATGAGGGATACATCAATGCCCTCCTTTGACAAGTCTTTTCCTGTCGAATTCAACACATCATTTGGGAAATTTGACTTAGAAACTAGTTAGTACCTTGGGACCTGCATACCTCAATGGCAGGCCTCCTCGCTTCTGACAGTAGGTTTACATCATTGACCTCTGATCGGATGATTCCTTGAATGTTCGACTTCATCTCATCTATTCACATTCGTTGGATTGTACTAGGGTACCTTGGGAGTCATTGACATCACAAGTGATTTCCCTCGCACTTGCTAATGGTTTACCTCATTGACCGGTAATCAAGTGGCTTGTACCATGTTCGACATCAAAAAACTTATTCACATGGTTAGATTTGTACTACATCGGGATATGACGAAGACCCGGGGTTAAGCTTTCACTTTGTTATCTGCTTTCCTAGGCTGCGCAGGAGATCTTTTGAGCATATTGATATACTATCACATAGACCCACTTTGTATTGTTCTGTGGCTATGTTTGATCATTTCGTAGATCCACTTTGTATTTCTTATGGCTACGATCAGTTCATGTCATGGAGGGTATAGATCCACATTGTATCTTTGGGGGCTATACCCTTAGTCAGTATGATTATGGATCCACAGTGTATTTTATGGCGGCCATACCTTAAATCCTTTATCACTCAAGCATAGGTATACCTTCCTTGGGTTTGAAACATATGATAACATTTGTTTGATGTTTTTTTGCAGCTTCTACCAGGTTCTTCGACTCCATACCCTTGCCTCGAAAATCTACAAAGAACTTCAGTCATCAGATTCCATCTTTTGACCTTGCACTTTGGGGGGCAATTTGTTACACGTCAAAATTCCTCACTTCGATAATGTCCCATTGTCATTGTCGTAAGTGTTGCAAGTGTCACAAACATCATATTTTTGTCCCGCATGTGTCACATAGAGGACGACACTATAAGAACACTTGTTACACCCTCTAATATTTGTTAGAAGAGGAAAACATATAATTTGGAAAAGCTTACAAATATTTTACCCTGAAGAATGATCATCTTAAACAAAGTTTTGGAGATCAATGCTCCCCTGCTCACATGCAGGGAACACTATCACTCTGTGTCCACTTATCAGGGAGCACTATAGCACTCTGTTGCCAGCTTTAAGGGAGCGTCGATCTATTGAGAGAATCCTGGGGAGAAATCCCCCTTATCTCTAATGACAACTAGAAAGAATCTGAGTTAGTTTGGCTCGAATCCAAGTTATAGGTTGGATCTAAGGGAAATACCACAACTGATGGAATCATATCCTCAACTTATTCCAAATATAGATAAGGTGGTTGAGCCTCTCAATCCTATATAAGGAGGCATTCTCATGGTGAAAAGAAAAATAATATCAGTAAAAAGTATTGTCATTTTGATCGTGGGTCTTTCGAGCAAGGGGTTGGATAAGGAGGACTTGGTGAGGCTGCTGCATCTGCATCTACATATTGTAAGTAACTTGTTATGTTCTCATTAATATATATGCTTGGCTTGTTTCATTCAAGTTTGTGTATGTTTACATAGGCTTGTCTTTTCTTGATAAATCTAGTTTAAACTAATCTTGGTAGAATAGGAAGCATGCATTGTCTTTTTTGTCTATTGAATTGCAGAACTCATTAAAGGGCTTGAAGATAAAGTTCATCCCAGACCGAGCAAGGAAAAACTTCAGAAAAAGGTACATCATGCTTTCTTCCTCTTTTTCCTTTGACTAGTTTAGATACATTTAAAGGAATGTCAATGTTCAACGTTAGCATTTTTCTGTCTTGGTCATAGGGGTCTAGGATGCAAGAGGAAATTTACCTATCTGCATGGGATTTTCCCTAGAATAGTCTTCTCACAATGAGGATGTCAATATATTCAACACATCATGGAAGGTTTCTTGCAATCATGGAAATATCTTGTGGAAAGCTAATTGTGTGACCACTATATTTGTATTTCCCACCATGACCATGTGTCACTTGCATTAAGTGATTAACCCATTCTATTAACATCTCTTCAACTTGGGTAAGTACTTTTAGAATGTGAGGTTAGTCACTTGGATTCATGTTATTCCAACGGGAGAAACAATGGGAACCTTGTTCATTCTTACACCTTTTACAAATAGGTCAAGTTATAGCGCAAGTTTTAAGTTGGGAAAATCCCGACCCAACCATAAAGCAAGTGCTACAACTTGGAAATCCTACACCCAATGTCACTTCGATGTAGGTCCCGCACTTCAAGGATGACTAGGTCACTCTAGGGAGGAGATATCGGTTACCCTAGGGGGATTGAGATAGAGATGGATATGGATGGAATTGAAGCCCCTATAGGTCAAGTCTAAGTGCGATGAAAGGTGGGAAAACATGCCTTGTAAGTCAAGTAATTATTTCCCCACAGGTATAATACTTCTCTGGATGACTGTACCTTCCCGAGACACAAGAAAATAAACTTTGCAATGATATATGTTAGTTGGATCATAAATTTAAGCTTGGTGTCCCTAATTTGCAGCAGTAAATGACAATTTATATCATCAAATAAATATCTAAATCAACATACAAAGATCTAAATTAGTTAAGTAAATCAACATCAAGATTAGCAATGAATATAGGTTGAAAGATGGCACTTAAGAAGCTAGAGAAGATGGTTGTTGTAAACATTTGTTTTATGCACAACATTGTAGTCTTATGGATGTAGGATTCAGTGGAATGAAACAACAAAATAAACCGTGGAAAAGTGCCAAGAACTAGCCCAAAATTTGTGCCCTAGTTAGTAGACTAGGTGAGTGAAGTTAGAGAGTTAGTCTAGGGTTAGTTTAGGAGTTATGAGAGTGTTAGTAGCTAGGGTTGTGCAACCCTAATGGATGTAGGTTAGAGTTTGCAACAACAATTAGAGTTTTGGGAGAGAGGCGATGCCCTAGTGGGGGAAGAATCCTCTCAATGAGGAAAATCAACTGCAAGCAAGAAACCTTTCAAAAGACCAAAAATTGTGTTTCCCAAGGAAATGATTTTATATATCCAATGTAAAAAAGTATGACTAGTGCATTTACTATTGGGTTAATGGAGTCAAAATAAAGAATATATAGAGAAGCTACCTCCTTTGGGGTGCAATCCCTTTTACTTCCCAAGGCAAGTTTTTCTAGGCTAGGGTTTAAGCTAAGAGGGTGTATGCCCTTATACTTCTCTTAGAAAACCCTTGTATAATCAATGAGATGAAGCAATAAAATGATGAAGAATATGGTGGGGGTGTATTCCCTTATAATTCCCACCTATCTCCTAGCATAACAATACTTGACTTGAAAAATGATATCATAATAGTAGAAAACCATACCAAGATCAAGAGAAATGCCAAGATAATCCACCACAAGAGCTAGAAAACATCATTCAAGGATAGCTCTAGACTTCCATCAACCATTCACCAATAGATATCCATAAACAAGTGCACAAGAGATAAAAAGATCCAAGTGTGGCGCAAATTTCATACCAAGGCCTCTCACAAGAGGGAGAGTTATGTTTGAAATGAGATCTTATGATCTCTATTTATACAAAATGTAGCTAACATAGCTTGTCCACAAATTAAGGAGTAAACCACAAGATTATGGATCAACAACCCTAATATTTCCCCCTTAACAAATTAATACTAAACAATTCACTTAAAATTTCATTTTTTGCACAAATAAAACCCTAATTTAGGAGGACGTCACCCCTTTAGGGGACGTTTTGTCACTTTGAGGAAGTCGTTGGTGTTGGAGAAGCATGGATAGGCCTCCAAAGGACACATGTCAAGAATATAAGCACTCTCATCATGGTGAATACCCTTCTCCTCCTCAAACGTCTATGTGTTAAAAGAGTGGCACCTCACCACCATGCCCTAGCCCCAAAATCATGACATCAAGCTCAAAAGTAGAACGTTTTTCCCCTCCTAGGAAAATTGTTTGGCAAGTAAGGAGTGGGCTAGGTTGTCCAAGTCCGATCTCTCTCATCTGGCATGTGGGCCTATAGCATTCAACTTGTGGGCTTGTAGCCCCATGGAAGCCCAAGCTAGGTTTGTTCTCCCAAAACTATCCACCAACTAGGTCTTGCAAAGACAAATTAGCATGCCCTCCAAGGATATCAAATCATAACATCGTGATAAGTGAATCCCATCAATAAATAATCCATCTAAGCATGTGCATCAAATATCACCATATCAAACAATTAAAATCTCAATGACACTATGTGATTTGTCAAGCTTGAATATGGGAGGGTTGACGAGGTGTCCTATTGGGTAGGTCTTGCCCTAGGTCTAGGAGAGTTTCCAAGAGATCCCTCTCTAATCCATGTCAAGTGGATGAAGTGGTTGGGGTCAAGACTCAATGGGCATAGGGCTCATGACATACAAGGGGTCGTAGTGTCTCATTCATGGGTGCCTTTGTAGAGGGTGTGTGGTACCTTTGTCCGCAATGCACTTTTTTCGAGCCCATCAATAGCCTTTTATCTTTCTTTCTTTATTGTCTTTCAATATAGGATAAGGAGAGGTTGAAGGTCACTACCCTGGTGTGGTGACCAGGTGATGGAAATGTCACCCACAAACACCTAGTGGAAATGAGAAGGTTGGCTCGTGATGAGACCCCCTTTCTCTTAGTCATGCAACTGAGAACCATTACCTTGGTTTGGTGACCAGATGATGGTAATGTCATACCAATAGATATTCATGGGCATGATAGGTTGGCTCGTGATGAGACCTCCTATCCTTCAACTAACTTTTTAATCATTCTTTATTATATTATGGGTCCCCTCTACTCAAAGATAAGTGTTTCACTGCTTTCTTGGGTGATCCTTGGGCAAAGCATCTAAAAGGTTTATACACAACTTTTATCTTTTACCCAACATCAACCCCACTGGGCCTTCAACCCTTCTTCCCATAGAATGAGGGGCGGCCCCTTCTTGGGTCAATACACCCTAAAATCCAAAGAGATAAGGAAATGGCGGGGAATAATGATTGAAAGTGGTAAGTATGGTCAGTAACAGTACGATGGCTCATTAAGGGAGTTCTTAGTGGAAAACCCATCCCCAAGGAAAACTGCTTACTAGGGCACGATGTCAACCACCAAGGTGAAGCAAAGAAAAAAGCATAATGTCCAAGCATATATCATGAAATATAAAACAATCTAAGATACAACATAATCAAATGGCTTAAATATTGAAATGATGCTCACCATAATATTGACTTGTACCTCATGGATCAAGGCCCATCGCCTTCCGGAAGCCAGCTGGTGTGGTGGATGCCATCTACAAAACTATGACTATCTGTTGTGGTGAGTGGGTTTTCCATCTGTGCAAAGGGTATTGCTAGTCATGTAGTCTCTCGACACTCCATATCTGCAACCTGATGGCCTCGAGACATAATATCCTTAGTTATCCACAAAATGGGGATAACAAGTCATTCAAACCCTCTCAAAACTTGGATTCCGTGATAAGATTCATGACAAACATGGTACATTTGGATAATTGAGAGGATATCGATTTTCTCTCAAAAGTTTTTATGAATTACAATCATGTTTCTATCAAAATGATGGAAAGAACGTTCATTCACTTGATGAATATGAACTCTAGACACAAGATCATCTCGAGAACCAATTAGAAGAGTAAAATTTCCTCTCAAATGTACATTATCTTCACCAATGTTAGAGGACATACCCAAATTTGGGGCAAGAGGAATGGGTCCATTACTTCCAACATTTCTTTCCCTTGAATTTATGGATTACATTTCTCTGTATTGATTGCATTGAAAAACGTCCTTCTCATAAAATACATAAATCTTTAATTTCCAAGTAGCTACATAAAATGAGAAGTATAAATGTTAAAAACGATAACAAATCATATACATAGAACATTTACATTATCTTCCCAATTAGATGGTCTCGCTTGACTTGGATCAAGGTAATGAGAAGGCTATGTTTGAATTCAAACATGTGTTGTTGGAATATACTAGGCATTCATTTCTATACGTCTATTGGAATGATTTGTGTCCTTCCAATAAGGAGAAAAGAAAAGAAGGTTTTAGTAATATATATATATAGTCACCATTCTACCACTGGATCCATTATATATATCATTTGTTTTATGGAAATTTCTTCACTGACACATGTCATCATGCACAAATAAATAATTTTTTAGTTTAAATTAATTACGATTATTTACCCACACACTTGTTACACTCTCCCCAAGTTGCACAAGTAATTACCAATTTTTATTTTATTTAAAGAGTCAAATTCTCTCACATTCCCCAATGTGTTCCTATTTTTGCTCTTAGTTGTCCCTTTGTTCCCCAAATTATCATTTAATGAGTGTATCCTAACTAGATCTTAGTTAGAGTTGGATTAGGAGTCTTCTTCTAGTTAGACTAGTGGTAGGTTGACTCAAGATTCTATTCTATGTACA
>SNQJ01S0002521.1:19672-48993 GCA_010110895.2 Picea sitchensis
GATTGAAACACACTCCCACTAGTCACGGATTGAAACAACTGTTATGTTCTGAATCCTATGCTTCGCATCATCCTCCTCTTCTTTTAAAATTTTAGAACCACCTGGTTCCAGGTCACCTGCTGTAACCTCTCGGTTGTTCTTAAGTAACTCTTCTTCTGTGATCCAAGAGTTGTAGGAATCAGACAGTCCTTCCCACTTAACTAGATATAACTTATAATCCTTGGAGCATGTAGCAGCTAGTTTCGTGTCTAACACACGTTCAACTTTTTCTCTCTTCTTCTTGGGTACAAGTTTGGTTCAGTCCCCCCCTTTGTCATGCTGATGTTTAATTGATTGGTCTTCATTGAACTGTTTGTTTGACTCAGTCGGCAACAAATAAAGATCAACCACATTGAAAACATGACTGATGTCTAATTCTTCTGGTAGATCCATTAGGTAGGCATTGTCATTTATCCTTCTCTTAATTTTACAAGGACCAAATTTCCTAGGTTTTTGTTTGTTGTAGGTTCCCTTGGGGTACCTTTTCTTGCTCAAATGTACCATGACCATTTATCCTTCTTGAAAGACCTTTCTTCTCCTATTTCGGTCAATATTGTATTGATTAGTCATTGACTGCAACTTCTGCTGGACTTGTTGATGTATTCCATGAATATTCTCCACAAAATATGTAGCATCCCTACTAAGATAGGGATCTGTAGGCAAGTACACTAGGTCAACAAACCCTTTGGTATTGGCTGTACATAGACAATTTGAAACACAGATTTTCCCATTGATCGGTTGATGCTTGAATTATAGGCAAATTCTGCTTGTGGTAAGACCAAGTGCCACTAGCGAGGTTTGTCACCTACTAAACAATGCAGTAAATTTCCCAAGCTCCTATTGACGACCTCAGTTTGACCATCAGTCTGGGGATGGTAGGCAAAGATGAATTGCAATCTGCTGTCCAATTTTCTCCACAATACTCTCCAAAAGTGGCCTAAGAATTTAGTGTCCTGATAACTAGTTATAGTTTTTGGAAGACCGTGTAAACGAACAATTTTACTAGCATCATTTGTCTTTTTACATGGTAAAAAATGGGCCATCTTGGAAAACCTGTCCCCCACTACAAACATTGATTCATCACCCCTTTGGGTACGTGGCAGTCCCCCAAAAAAATCCATGGAAATATCAGTCCATGATTCCTTCGGGACAAGTAGGGGCATGTACAAGCCTGTATTTTTTTGTCCTCCTTTCGTTGTTTGGAAAACTCTACAAGTAGCAAGAAATTTGTTCACGTCCCTCCTAATATTAGGCCAAAAGAATTTTTCGTTTACTAGTTCGAAGGTTTTATCCCTTCCAAAGTGTCCAACCAACCCATTCAAGTGCATTTCTCTCACAAGTTTTTCTCGTCAGGATCCAAAAGGAATGCACAGTTGGGAACCTTTAAACAAAAATATGTCTAACAAACGAAACTCCTTAATTGAATGTGAATCATCTTGTTCTTGCCCACTCAAAATTGCAATAATTTGGTCAAAATAGGGATCACTAGAGTATTCTGTTTTCATTTCTTCAAACCCAATTAGTACATTACTCATTACTACCAGTGGATGTCGCCTCCTACTCAAAGCATCTGCCACCACTGTTGTTTTACCACTTCTATGTTGAACAACAAAAGTGTAAGCCTGGAAGAAAGACACCCATTTGGCATGTTTGTGGGACAACTTATTCTGGGAATTGATGTATTTCAGTGCTTGGTTATCAATCATCAGAGTGAACTCTCTATGCAGAAGGTAATTTCTCCAGTATTTCAAGGCTTGGACTGCTGCATAGAACTCTTTATCGTAAGTGATATAATTCTGTTTAGATTCATTTAGTTTCTCACTGAAAAAAGCTATAGGTCGGCCTTCTTGGCTTAAAACCCCTCCAATGGCAACCCTAGAAGCATCACATTCTACTGTAAAATTTTTGTCAAAGTCTGGTAGGGTGAGAATAGGAGCCTCAATAACTCTTTTCTTGATCTATCCACAACTTACTGTAGTAGCCTTGGTCCAATTAAATATTTTTCCTCTGGTGCAGTCAGTCAAAGGAGTGCTTATACCACTGAAATTTCTAATGAACCTCTTATAAAAGTTTACTAGCCCATGAAAACTCCTCACTTCAGTAATATTTTGGGGGATTGGCCACTCAAGGATGGCCTTGACCTTTTCAGGATCCATGCTCAACCCATTTGTTGAAACCACACTACCTAAAAATATTAATTTATCCTTGCAGAACTCGCTCTTCTCAGGGTTGATAAACAATCTCTCAGTTTGCAGGATGTCAAGTATTACTTTCAAATTCTCTATATGTTCGTCCATAGTCTTACTAAAAACTAGAATATCATCAAAATAAATTATTATAAATTTCCCAATGTGTGATCTAAATACCTGGTTCATAGTTTGCATGAAGGTAGTCGGGGCATTGGATAGACCAAACGACATCACCACCCATTCAAATAAGCCATATTTTGTTTTGAAAGCAGTCTTCAACACCTCTCCTTCCCTAATTTTGATTTGGTGGTATCTACTTCGGAGGCCAATTTTGGAGAAAAATTTGGCACTGAACAAACAATCTAGAAAGTCATCCATTCTTGGTAGTGGGTATCAGTACTTCACAGTAATATTGTTAATAGCTCTAGAATCCATGCATAATCTCCATGTCTTACCTCCCTTCTTGGGAGAAAGTAAGGCGGGAGTAGCACAGGGACTCATGCTTTCTCGTATGAACCCTTTGTCTATTGATTTTGTTATCTTCCTCCTCATCTCCTCATCTTCGAAGGGAGACATCCTATAAGCTTCTTGGTTTGGAATCTTGGCGCTAGGAAATAGATCAATTTGATGTGTAATACCTCTTGTGGGAGGAGGTAGACCCGCTGGTAGATTTGCTGGTGTCAAATTAGGGTATTGCTGAAGTAATTTTTGCACTTCTAGGGGGACTATTTGTTGTTGCAATGACTTTTGTTCTCAGGGGTATAATAGATAACAAATACCACTCCTCAACTCCCTGGAAAACCTCTGCCATCCCATGGTACTCAAGGACAGGATTGTTGATTCAGTCGGTCCTTCCTCCTTGAATGGCTTCAAGATATGGCACTTATTCTCATGACGAAACTCATATGTGTTCTCCTTACCATGGTGAATTACATCCTGATCATATTTAAAAGGTCTACCTAAAAGTACATGGCATGCATCCATTGGAACCACATCACACCACACTTTTTCTTCATAGGGCCCAATTTTAAAGTCGACTAGACAAGTTTGGTTTACCAACACACTATGATCTTTTTTTAGCCAAGAAATACTATAAGGATGAGTTTAGGAATGCAGGTAAGTTGTAAGTTTTTCACCATTTATGTACTTACTAGATTGTTAGTGGATCCTCCATCTACAATTACCTTGCAGACCTTGTCCTTGCACTTACACTTGGTACGAAACATGCTTTTCCTCCTCCAATCCACTTCAGGGTTGACTTTGTTACCAGATATTAAAGTCCTCCTTAACATGAGATTTTCACCTTTCTCTACCTCAACTTCTTCCGAAATAATTTCTACTCCCTCTTCTTCTTGAGTCATCATCACCCTTTTTAGGTTTTTTGGGCAATCCATTGCCTTATGGGGGCCGTTGCATATAAAACACTTCAAGGGCCTCCAACCCCCAACAAAAGCCCGCTCCCTTCCCCTGTTCCAAGGGGTCTCTCTACCTTGGAAGTCAGGCTTCAGATCACTACTGGATACTGCTTCACTTGTTGGTTTAGAAGAACTTCCTCTACCCTTATTCATATTACTAAACCCTCGCTTGATAGCTGCCTTGTTCCGCCTATTCATTTTTTCTTCACCCTTTAATGCTAACTGATATGCTTCGTCCACAGAGATCACCTTGATCAAGGATAATTCATCTTGGAGTTGAAACCTAAGAGAATTGACATACCTAGCCGTTGCATGTTCATCATCTTCTTGTAAATCACTTCTAATCTGCAACTTCAAAAATTCCTTCGTAAATGCAGATATGGATAAGTCCTTTTGCCCTAAATTTTGGTAGTCTCTGAAAAGTCTCTATTGATAGTCAGAGGGCATGAACTTAACTCTCATAAGCTTCAACATCTTCGGCCACAACTTGACCTTCTCTTTCCCTTGTCTCTTTCTAAGGTTCTGGAGATTCTCCCACCATAGAGCAGCATGTGACTTCATTTTAGATGTCTTTATTTTAGTCCTTCGTGGATCAGTCTCCTCGATCACTTCTATATCAAAATATTTCTTCAACTCTTGAATCCAATCCATGAATAATTCTGGATTCAGTTCGCCTTTGAAATCAGGGACCTCGACTTTAGCCTTGTGTTGGTCACTATAATTGCTTAATTAATTTCAAACAACCAAGTGAAACATAAATTATCAACCCAGGGAAGTCTTTTGTTTCAAAGATAGCTGCGCACTATATATGCTCAATTCCAAAAGCACTTAGTGTTGTAGTAAGAAATCATTCTATCTATAGCAGTGAAGTTAAGATTAAATCGGAAATAAATCTCCCCTAATTACAGTCCTTGTAGTTCAAATTAAGAATCACGGATTACACATTTTAAAGTATCATTGCAATGGGTAAGAACAATTATCTTGTAATTAGAGAACAGGATCCTTACTCTCAAACATAGACTTTAGTATTAACACTCTTTTCATGAAAATAGTACTGTAGGAAGCAATTAACTCTATCTAACATGGAATAAAGCCACCTAGTTCCTTTATTTATAAGCAGGAGCCTTGGGCCTTCTTCCATTTAGCACACTTGTGAGATTGAAGTCTGAGAGAACAGAAATCTGATTCCTTTCTTTCTAAGCGGGGATCTCTAGCAGGTTCGATTAACAGGGAAAAGTAAAATGACCGAGTGGGATGTTTTGGTTCTCTAACTACGAGTAGAGACCCTTAATCAATCCGGCTAACACATGCAGTGTGAAAATCTCTGAGAGAATACAGGTGTTGAATTCTCCTTCACAATGCGGCGGGGACACTTAACAAATCTCACAGCTAGCACACTTGCGGGGATAAAAAGGAATTCTGAGAAGACCAAAGGTGTTGCAGTTCCTTCTGGTGACGAGGGGACTTTTTAACAAATCTCTGGCTAACACAATTAGGAAAGTCTCTTTGAAGTCCAAGAGATGGTTAAGATTCCTTCTGTATGCGGCCGAGGAACCTTTTATCGGACCCTCTGTCTAACCACGGTAGTAAGATAAAAGATTCTGAGGGTCGATGTTTTAATCCCTTTCTGTTTGTGCGGGAATCTTTAATCAAACCTCTGCTAACATAGAATCACCACAGATTGGTAAAGGAATTTTCAGTTATTCGGCTAACTGGGGCAGAGTCGGTAGTGTTTTAAATAGCGTAAAATCCATCATAGATTGTTTGACAAATACTTGATCCAAACAAAATATAAACATGAATTAAACAATCACAAGAATTGTGAATCTTGTGAAGAAGATTGGGCCCTCCCTTCTCTGGATTTACAAGCAGAGAACTTTGAGGCGATTACATCAAAGCATTATTCATCTGTTGAAATATCACATTACAATTGGAAAGATCGAACACATCCCACTTCTCTGAAGTTCTTAATACATAAAAGTTGGATCCCTAAGGTGGTGATTTCCTCACGAATTTAAGGGGAAGATAGCCGATGATAAACACAGGCGGTCTGCGGATCCTACACTAAATGGATCTTCTTTCTAAATCAACATAGGTAGTCCTATTCTCACGCAACCGAAAGCTAATGTAGGGGCTGGACGAGGAATTGCTGTTACGACTGGTATAGCCGCTTCTTCTCATAGGCGCTAATATCTTTGTTCAACATCGCAATTCATGGTACGTTGATGCGTGATTATATTTTGGCTTGGCCCCGCTAAGCGTAGGGCTTCGATGTTTTCCGACATCGTGGCCGAGTCTCCGTAATCTCGACGCCGCATTTCTAAGGCGAGGTGGCCGACTCCGTGTTTCGACATCGCATCCTGGGAACCATGTAGGCTGCGGTGTTTGGCATATACATCCTCGGTATGCTTAGCGACTCCGTGTTCAACATGTCGTCCTCAGTTGTGTATGGCGGCTTAAGGTGTTCGTATGGGTATTAATGGCATTCCGTGTTCGACATCGGTCTTGGAATATTCTGCAGAAATATGGACACTTATGTACTTCTAATCAATGGTTAAATCACGAGTGATGTAAAATATCATGCAAAACAAATAAGCGATGTGAAATGGCGAGAAAGGACGTTGTGTACGTTGGAATGATCAGGTGGAATGATGGTATAAGTCTAAATACAGGTAAACGTGTAGTAATGAGAAAGGACGTTGTGTACCTTGGAATGATCAGGTGGAATGATAGTATAAGTCTAAATACAGGTGATGAAGGGTATAACAATGGCAAAAAGTATGGTAAAAAAGGGTACAATATGTGGTCCTAACACCTTGGTTCCTTGTTTGGTTATTGCCTCAATAAGCCTCTCCATGGGGCCTACAATTTTGACCCGACCTCATGGAACCTCCAGTTCCTCCTCGGATTCTTCATAAGGAAATCTAGACTTGATGGCCTCTAATCTTCAGAGTAGTTCGTCATCAAGGGTTACTCTCTGTCTAGCATTTCTCCTGCCTCTCCTTCCCCGGTTCAGATGGATACCCCTCTGAGCCATCATTGTTCTCTGATACCAATCTGATGCAGTAGAACCTTGACTGTAGAAACACATGAGAATCCTGTAGCTACAAAGACACAGTTTAACACGGGAAAACAACCAGTCTATACATAAAGGAACATAACTCAACTCAATCTTACACAAATCATTTTATTTTCATCAAAATACCAACTAACAGAAATGAGCCAAATGCTCTCAGACCTCAAAACAGGACACGCGGGTCCTCATACACATTCAGGAACTACAATTGCAACCCAAAGCCACTAAACAACATAAAACAATGAGAAACCCAAAAATTAAAAAAAAAAAAAGTTTCATTTCCCAGGCCCCGCCTTTTTATCTTGGAGATTTCTGCCGAAAGCTAGATCTGGAAAAGATGCATTCGTGTTCAACCATGCTCATTTCCACTCGGAGTGCTCTCGCCAGAAACACACTCTTGCCAGTCACGGATTGAAACACACTCTTGCCAGTCACGGATTGAAACAATTGTTATGTTCCGGATCCTATTCTCTGCATCAACACAATCTCTAGTCACAAAGAAACACATTTGTATGGATTGACACCTATCAACTATTTGTGGACAATTGGATGGATAGATTGTTCATGGTATTTGACAAAACTCCATGTAGTAAGAGAGATGTTCTAAAGCCACTGCCCAACATCCTCCCATACAAGAGACCATAAGTGAGTGTAACAAATACAAATATATATAAATATAAATTTATTATTAAATAATAAGTAATAAGTAATAATTAGTAAAAATGAAAGGGCATGTCTCAAAGGACATGACAATTAATGAAAGTTCATTCCCACCTAGGTATATATAGGAGGCTCTCATTTGTAATCAATCATATTATCGCATACTATATCTCATATTCATATTCATATTCTTATATTTATTTACTTAATGATCCACATGGATTTCTTTGTATTGTTCCAGATATTTTGGATGTGACTAGACTAGTTCACTACATTTGGTATCAGAGAAATTTTGATCTTGGCCTTTGGCCACCAAACTTTAGTCAAATTTCATTTCCTTTGGTAACAGAACCTTTGGTCTTTGGTTAAACTAAAATTGGGCGGGTCTTTGACCAAAATTGGCCTTTGGCCATTTAAAATTCTAAATTAGGTTGAATAAAAATTAGTCCATTCAATTTGAAGAAACCAAGAATCAAGAAAACAAAAAGATAAAAAAAAATGTATTAATTACAGCTCCGCCAAATTCTATCTGTACAACTGCAAATAATGTCACATTGAATATTCAACGTCTGTACAATTGTAATCAATAATTATAGAGTGTCGTATGAATTAATTAATTAAATGTGGTACTATTGCAACCACCTTTTTCTGTGGTTTTGTACACATTAATTACACAATACGTCCTCCATATCACTTGCAGTCGTACACAACCACTAATTTGTGTTTTTGCCTGTGCAATTTGCCTTCACACACATCACTACTATAAAGATCATTGCTATACCGATTCTATTGTACATCTACCGACTATATTGTTGCATCCATACAAATTGAATATTTTAAAGTTTTGTACTATCCGTGCAATTCAACATATTTTATAAGGGTATAGTCATTAATCAAATTGATGAAACTGTCGTATGATTTCTGAGCAAAATTACATAACCATATAGAATTGGAGTAAGCTAACTAGGGAGCAATCTTCCCTCTTTTCAGGCAAAAAAATGGGCCTGAATCCGACCAGATTTTTAGGGGTAGCTTGAGTTTGGCACAGCTGAAAGTTCCATGCATTTCAAAACCTTACCCCAAGGGTTTTGCCCCATTTTAAACCAACCCAGATGCTCAGAAAATCGATCATAACTCTAGATCAACCGAAAACTCAAAATTACATTGTCAGAAAACATGTCGTAAAAATAATTTGGGAGGGAAGATTGCTCCCGAGTTAGCCCACTCCTATAGAATTTACAGAAAATATGCATCGAAAATTTACATCATGTCCATACAAACCATACGTTCATGTCCGTACGACATCGAAAAAATTAATATAGATGTACCATCAATTAATTAATTAGTAATTCTAGATTATATTTAAAGAAGAAGAAAAAGAGCGAGCAAATAATTTCAAGGTTTTAAAAAGATATTGTAAAAGAAAAATACAAACATTGTATTTCAGGGTTCTCAATTCTAATTAGAAGTATAAAAAAAGGTTAAGTCAAAATCCAAAATAGGTAATAAAAAAATGGTATTTAAAGACTCCTAAGGTATTTAAAAATTCTTAATAAGTGAAGAGGAATATGTGTGTGTGTGTGTGTTTGTGTGTGCGTCAAGAAAAGTGAAGGTATTTAAAAAGAGAAAAGGGTTATAAACGAAGTATTTTTTCAAAGAAGTGCACAATTCATTATAAAAAAGGTTGGACCTTCACACCTGGCACATCCATTTTAATTATCGAAAAGGGTATTATAAAAATAATCATAAGGCCATTTCAAAGTTAAAAAATGGAAAATGACAAAATGAATGTTTTCTTATGGAGGTTTTTACATTTGATGTTACATGTTAATTACAATAAATGGGAGTATTCAAGGAAGAGAGGTTAACATCATTCTCAACATGAACCGTTATGAAAATAACATTAATATCAATTTAGCAAATCAATTATTAATTTAGAGTAAAATATAATTGAAAAGGAAGATATTCTTCGCAAGAAATAATATGAAATTAAGGACTTGCAATTAATAATGGATGAATATGAATATATATCTCAATTCAATCTTACAACTGTGTTTGAAAAATAGATTGGCATAATTCTTAGTTAACCCTGGTTTAAAAAACTAGGTACCTTCATCAAAAGACTTTAAAGACATCTCAAAGGTGATCCTTCAAGTGGTTTTATCCTCGAAGAGAACAAGGTATCCCAATCTTTTTGTCTAGGAAAGGTATCCCTCTGATGGGAAGGTCTTCCGACTGCTTGGATGTTTGGGACTCTACTCGAGCCGGTTGAGGTTACCGGTGCCAAAGTTTCTGTATCAATTTGAGAGACAATTATATTGGCTGAACTACCAAACAAAGTATTCACCTGTTCAGGGTCTATGATGTCTTCAAAATTAGGATCTCCTAATGGTTGTAATAAATCAAAGGTTGTATTGTTTGGTTATGCGAAAGGCTTGAGTGGTCTTGCCTTTTGTCCCACTATTATTGATGCTTCAATTTTCTGTTCTATAGTACTCCCTGTCTTAGTCTTTCTAGAGACTACTTTATCTCTTTGGGTTGAGCTAGTTCCTATTTTTCGGTAGGTCTACGAAGTTTATGAGTGGAATGTTCCTTCCCCCGAAAAGATCAGAAAGAACCTTGGTTGAAAGGTTTGATTTTCTTTTAATGTATCTTCCCTTTGGATCCCTAAGTCTATTCATGAAATAAAACAAAAAGAAAAACTACCATTGGGTTTGGTGGAACCTGCTAACAGATGCGCAGGTTATTACCTCTCGTCTTAAATTTCCCCTACCACCAATCTAATGCTAAGTTTTAGAAATGATCTATTTCCTACTTTGAGACAACTCCTCGGCATCGGTGCCAAAAATGATGGGTGTTCTATATACACTAAATCCCTCAATTAAATTGTCAACTCGGGGTAAGTAAACTTAAAGTTGTAGCACTTTATATGCCAAGGTAGAAAAGCTAGAGGTAGTATAGTCCAACTAAGGAGATGGTCTATCTGAGGGCTAATCTACTTAAGTAAAGACTATCAATGAGCAAACCCTATCAAGGAACTTAAACTATTTACCCTAAGTAACTTTTAAACAATGGATCAATGGATTGTCCTAAAGAAGAAAATGAAAACCCTACTTTGAACAAGTTAACTTAATCAATATAATGAGAAAAATCAATCCATCTATTTAATCTATTCAACTTAATGAACAATAGAAACAACAAACTAATTTAATCAATCTATTCAAATTAATGAGCAGTAGCAACAAGTACACAAGTAAACAAACAAGCAACTACCCTATTAAAATGTATGCAACACGTAAACTAATCAAAACTACTCAACATGTAACTAATCAACTATTAAATAAGTGAATTCTATTATTAAGATAAAACTCATAATTACTTCTAATCTACGAAGGAAAATCTTAACCTATTGAATTAAAAGCATCATGACATAGTTCAAAGATTAATAAAAAACTATTCTTAATCTACAATAACAAGAAAATTCAAATATAATGATGATGATTATGTCTTCAGTGTCTTATGACATCACGATGACATCTAACAATTAGTGATAGTTCAAGAGAAATAATTTGATTATTAACTTCTATGGAGAAATGAAAGGTATGAATCAACAATTTAATGAGAGCTTAGTCATCATAGAATAAATATCAACTATCCTTAAAATCCATGTGATCTCTCAATTTATGCATTAATCATCAACAATAACAAAACATTATTCTATTTAATTCAAATGCACTCTTATGCTAATGTAAGCAACTTCACACCATTAGATATTTATAACTAAAAACTTAAATCAAACTTAAACATTGAATTAAAATTGCAATCTAGATCTAAAATGGAATTTCGTAACATAAACTAAGCTAATCCTATTATTGACAATTCAAATTTAAACTTAAAATGCTTATAAAATCATAATTTAAACTCTACTTTTACCTCAACATACTACAACAAAATTGATAAGCAAACTAGATAAACAAACTGAGAATTGAAATCAAAGCTAGCGACTATTCATCCATCGAAACCTTGCCAAAGAAACTATGTACTTTGTATTAACTCAATACTCTGTTTTAACTATTCTATTTCAACCTACAGAAATTCAAACTAGCATTTAAGCACACAACAAGGTTAGTAGCTAATCTTGCAAGCTATTTAATAATAATTAAAAAGACACAACATATTAACAATTGTTCTTTACAAGCAACCCACAAAAAGTAAATTGAAACAATTAAATTATGAACAACAAACACACAACATGTGAAATGATAAAAACACATGTAATGGAAAATGAAAGAAATGACAATTGCACAATTCGAATACACAAGCTAACTATCTAACTATTCACCCAGATGACTGGTGGTCCCCCCAATAGGTCATGGCTACTCCTCAACAATGAATCATGAGCCAAATCAACACGATTCTGACATTTAAATTAAAAACACAGTCTCGCACAAATTTATGGAAATGTCTCGAATTACACAACAAAACAATTCTAGCAATCCTTCACAATTCTTCACTATCCTTGTCTGACCACTACTATGGTATTTATAATAGTTACAATTCGAGAGGTCGACCACTAGAAGGGTTGACCTCCTCTAAAAACAACAAATTCCATTAAATACGCTATAACTTCCTGTGGCTTCTAGAAACCAAATGAGCCACTCAACGCTCAACATAAAAGCTTAATCCAAGATGTCAAGAGCTTAGTAGCTGGAGGCCACGAGGGTGAACAAAACCCATGTCATCGATTCACCCAACACAAGCCGTAGATATAACAACTGCCAACTCGCCCACATTTTTAGTGTTGGATGCAGTGCCGAATGAAGTACCAGATGGAGTACCAGACGAGTTGCTTGATGGAAAAACACCATGTGATTTTGCCTGGTGACACATAGATCGTGCATTAGCTTCTTGTAATCATTAAATCAAGCTGAACTAAAATCAAAATCGTCACAAAACATCAATTACATATACCTGGCATAAGCTATGATGATTTGCTATGAAATCCTTCAAAAGTTCTTCAAAATAGTTATTAATACATATATAATATTGGAAAAAAAGGATTCAATCGACATCATTAAACAACCAAATCACAAGCCTAACACAATATAAGATGCAACATAATCAAATGGCTTAAATATTGAAATGATGCTCAACATAATACTCACTTGTACCTCATGGAGCAAGGCCCACTGCCTTCCAGAAGCCAACTAGTGTGGTGGATGCCATCTACAAAATTGTGACTATCTGTGCTGGTGAGTAGGTTTTCCATCTGTGAAAATGGTATTTTTGGTCATGTAGTCTCTTGGAACTCCATATATGCACCCTGAGGGCCTCGAGATATAATCTCCTTAGTTATACACAAAATGGGGATAACATATGGCTCCTACTTGGGGACATGTGCTTGTCGTAGAGTGCACGAGAACCACAACAAATCCTGGTAGACTTGTTCCTACAAGGAAACATCAAACTTTCAAGTGTAGTATGGCCTACTCATCCTTGTTCTCATATGATCATAATCCAAACCAACTAAGCTAGATTTTTTTTTTTTTTGACATTTTTCAATAAAATTCTAAGCTAAGCATGAAATCAATATGCAAGTAGAGGAAAATAAAAATGAAATGAATATAAACTAGTATGAGAAATCAAGATGCAAACGAATGGAATCAAAATGACTTACCTACATACCTAGGGTCTTGGAACCTTGAAGAAGAAGTCCCGAAGGTGTCAGGTGAAATCGTACAACCAATGCAACCACGTGATCATCATATGAATAAATTTCCCCATGTTCTTAATCATGTGAAACAACAAAGATAAGTCCAACACATAGTAATCATGAGCATAAATAGACATATAATCAATCATGAAATAAAACTGATGAAGATGGGCAGGAGGTAGGAAATCTTGCTGGAAAGAGAAACCATTAGCCTGATCATCCTTCTTGAAAGTGTAGCCACCAGATTGATCAATCCATTTCTAAAGGGGGATCCTATATGTAGATGAAGGCTCATCTTCATCTGTACATAAAGACTCACTGCTCATCGAGGACTGAGAGGAAATGAGAAATCATAAGAATATTGCATGGTCTCTTGGAGAAGAGGGTAAGAGGTAAGGAACAATCTCAAGTGTATAAAAACACAACCTCTTCCCTTGTGAATCTCCATGTAAATATCTAAGATGAAAATGCATTTGCTTTGAAGAATGAACCTCTGACTGCTCTGAGGTGTCCATGTCTTGTTATTCCTCAAAATATGAGCACAACGGTTGGAAGTCCTCATAAAACAAATATGCATCCTCAAAAGGGTATGTACCAAAGGATGACTAAAGATCACTCTGGGTATGTTGTGAAAAGTCATCCTCAAAGGGTTAGAACAAATCTGTAACCATATCATCACTAGGCAGCCAAACATTTGAATCATATACATATGAGGACCACTCCTCTTATGATGAAACTCTCGTTGCCTGAGAGATACCCTCAATGTCATAAATGGGGTCTCCATCAAATTTGAGACAACTAAGATCCCATCTTGGTCTGCCAGTATGTATGAAAGTGTCTATATGATCATAAACCATATCGAAGGGTACTTTCATAAGACCATCAGTATAACTGAAAATGACCATCTCTTCATCTGTGTGTGCAGGAGGAGAAGAGGCACATGCATCTCCTTCAAATTCTTCATCATCAAGACTAATCACTTCTTCAACATTAGGAGGTAAACAAGGTTGGACAACCTCACCTTCATCAATCGTGATCAAAGATAGTTGCGCCTCGACATGTTTTTCTTTATCATAATTCTTCTTTATTTTTATAGACAAGCCCCTCCATCACCTCTTCATCACAAGAGGCTTGATTCCAAGTAGATAGTTCTTTGCTTGATTTTCTTCAAGGGGATCTGTCATATCCAAGATTTCCTCCGATACTTCTTCATTTTCAAGGTCATGGAATAAATCATCATCAAGGTCTTCGAAAGGGTAAAAAATCATCATGTTCTCTTCTTGATGTGTAGGAGGAGCAGAGGTCTGTACGTCCTCATCAAGTGGAAGAGCAGATACTTCATCTTCATCATATCTCTCACCCAGATATTCTTCAAGATTTTCTTCATCTATTGTCTCATCATCAATCGAAAAGCCTTCTCTGCCAAGAGTGTGTTTGAGCTCTTGGAAAGCATCTTGCAAACTTTGAGTAGCTGGCCGATAATGTCTGAGAAATTCTTCAATGATATTTGTAGAAGAAGGGATATTATTTGGATCATATGAGTGTGCAAGACAATCTTTTTGACTTGATTCCAGTGAAGATACAAAATTTCCATTAGCGCATCCTCATCTAGCACATCGAGTTTTGAAACATACTTCATATAATTGGCAACATGGGTGATTGTTAGAGCTAGATCACCATCAAATTTGGGGTGATTTGCTCTCCATTCTGTTGGACAATGATTTGGATCGCTAGGGACATTCTGAACATTAAGAGAAGGATAAACCTTATGGAATTCCCATGGTAAGTCCCGTGAGGCCATGGTTCCATTACTTAGGGTAATACCTCAATGGAGTCGCCATATGAGCTCAAGGCTCACCAAAGGATAGAAAAGGATAAAAGAAAAGTGGGTTTTTGGAAGGTGGAGTCGCCAAATGAGATTCAAAATGAGATCATCAAGAAGGGTGGAAAGGGAACGTTCCTTAGGTGGAGTCACCAGGGAAGCTAAGGGAAAGGCTTTGGGATATCTTACCAAAGTGTCGTGAGGGTACGAATAATATTTAAAATAATTCCTGACAATGATGCCAAAATGTTATAGTAGAATTTGTAGGTTGGGAAAATCCCGACCCAACCACAAAGCAAGTGCTACAACTTGGGAATCCTACACCCAATGTCACCTCGATGCAGGTCCCGCACTTCAAGGGTGACTAGGTCACTCTAGGGAGGCGATCTCAATGACCCTAGGGGGATTGAGATGGAGATGGAGATGGATGAAATTGAAGCCCCTATAGGTCAAGTCTAAGTGGGATGAAAGGTGGTAAAATATGCCTTGTATGTCAAGTAATTGTTTCCCCACAGGTATAGTACTTCTTTGGATGATTGTACCTACCCGAGACACAAGAAAAGACACTTTGCAATGATATATGTTAGTTGGATCAGTAAGTTAAGTTTTCTTTCCCTAATTTTCAGTAGTAAATGACAGTTTATATCAGAAAATAAAATATCTAAATCAACATACAAATATCTAAACTAGTTAAGTAAATCAACATCAAGATTAGCAATGAATATAGGCTGAAAGATGGCACTTAAGAAGCTAGAGAAGATGGTTGTTGTAAACATGTGTTTTCTGCAGAAAATTGCATCCTTATGGATGTAGCATTCAATGGCATGCAACAAAAAAATCAACCACAGAAATGTGCCAAGAAATAGCCCAAAAGTTGCACCCTAGTTAGTAGACTAGGTGAGTGAAGTTAGAGAGCTAGTCTAGGGTTAGTTTAGGAGTTATGAGAGTGTGAGTAGCTAGGGTTATGCAACCCTAATGGTTGTAGGTTAAATTTTTCAACAAAAAATAATGTGTTGGGAGAGAGGGGACACCCTAGCATGGGAAGACTCCTCTCAATGAGGCAAATCAACTTCAAGCAAAAAACATTTCAAAAGACCACAAATTGCATTTCCCAAGGCAATGATTTTATATCTCTAATGCAAAAACGTATGACTAGTGCCTTTACTATTTTCTCTTTTTTTTTTTTATCTTGAATAGAAGTCCAACCAAGACCATGAGGGATTATGTGCCTCAGGAAGCCTGGGATGGTAAGCCTTGCCATGCTTCTCATTTCAGAATTTTTGGATCTATTGCATTTGCACGTGTACCTGCAGAAATGAGGAGGAAGTTGGATGACATAAGTGAGAGATGTATCTTGGTTGGATACAGTGAAGAGTCTAGGGCATATAAACTCTACAATCCCATCACCCAGAAATATGTAATCAACAGAGATTTTCAATTTAAAGAAGATGAAGCCTGTGATGGGAGTATTGACAAATCAATTTAAGAGGGAGTTGTGTTACCCCGTGAAGATTATGATGGAGCTGAGCAGGCTGAAGGAGGTGGATAGTTGGTTCCACATGCACTTACGCCTGCAATAAGAAGTCCTACAATGGAAGCACTAGATTTCAACCCATCTCAATTTAGAATGCCCAGAACTCATGAGCGTGGTGAGCCATCTGGACATGGTGGAAATCAATTAGATTCACAGGTAAGTAGTGAATCAAATCCCACTTTAGCTTCATTGAAAAACAGATTTAAAGGTCAGAAGACTAGAAACTTAAGAGAATTATATGATCAAAATGAAGAAGTAGATCAGATTTCAAATTTTCCATTAATGGCATGTGATCCTATAAGTTTTGATGAAGCTGCTAAAGATAATGTCTGGATAAAAGCAATGGATGAGGAGATTGATTCCATTAAAAGAAATAACACTTGGAATCTTGTAGATTTACCTGAAGGTAAAAACAATATTGGTGTTAAGTGGGTTTATAAGACTAAGTTGAATGCAGATGGTGAAGTTGAAAAGTATAAAGCAAGACTTGTAGCTCAAGGGTTTAGTCAACAACCCGATATTGATTACAATGAAACCTTTTCTTCTGTAGCAAGGATTGACACAGTAAAGATGGTCTTAGCTATTGCAGCTCAGAATAAATGGATCATGCATCAGATGGACGTTAAGTCTGCATTCTTGAATGGATGTTTGGAAGAAGAGGTTTATGTAAAACAACCTCCGGGTTATAAGATTGATAAGCACAGAGATAAAGTTTACAAGTTAAGGAAAGCCTTATATGGATTGAAGTAGGCATCTAGAGTTTGGTATAGCAGAATTGATGAGTACCTGATTAGTGTTGGATTCAACAGATTTCCAAGTGAACCAACCCTGTATACAAAGATAAACCAGAAAGGTAAAATTTTGATTGTATGTCTATATGTTGATGACTTGATTTTTACTAGAGATTTATCTGTAGGTGATTTTAAAAATGCCATGAAAATAGAGTTTGAGATGTTTGATTTATGATTGATGAAGTATTTTCTTGGAATTGAAGTGGATCAATCTGATGGTGGCATTTTCATTTGTCAAACTAACTATGCAAATGAAGTATTGAAAAGGTTTAGAATGTTGAATTGTAAACCAACTGCAACACCTATGGAAACTGGTATTAAACTTAACAAGTATGATGAGGGATCATATGTTGATCCAACTCTGTATAAGAGGCTGGTGGGAAGCCTTATGCACTTAACATCAACCAGACCTACTATCATGTTTACTGTAAGTTTGATTTCAAGATTCATGGAGACTCTGAAGAGTACTCATTGGCAAGAAGGAAAGAGGATCCTGAGATATGTTGTTGGAACAACTAACTTTGGTATCCGATACACATCAAGTTTAAACTTTGAGCTGATCGGATATACTGATAGTGATTTTGCAGGTTCCATTGATGACAGGAAAAGCACATCTGGGTATGTATTCAGTCTTGGATCTGGAGCAGTGGCATGGGCATCAGAGAAACAACCCATAGTGACTTTATCTTCTACTGAGGTAGAGTATGTTGCAACAATTGCAGTTGCATGTCAAGCTGTATGGATGAGAAGGGTCTTGACTGAATTATTGCATGACCAGAATGATGCAACCCAAATTGTCTGTGACAATAAATCTTCCATTGCACTGTCGAAGAATCACGTCTTTCACAAACAGAGTAAGCACATTGATACAAGGTATCATTTCATTCGAGAGCTGGTAACTGGTAGAGAAATTTATGTTCAGTTCTGCAAATCTAAAGAACAATTTGTAGACATATTTATGAAACCTTTGGGAAATGAATTGTTTAAAATCCATAGAAGAAATATTGGGGTCTGTAAGATGTAATGCATTGTTTACAACAATTTTGTTTTACATATTTTTAGTTCGTTTTGTTATAAAATTATTAAGAGGGAGTATGTCAGGATGTAATCATTTCACCGCCTCTGTGAAAATGGTAAATCTATGGCTTTACCCTTCAAGACTCGAGAATTAACCTCCGATTACAATTTGTCTTACATAACTTAAACGATGGCTGCCTTAACCTTTCATGGCAACCAGACACCATCACATCCTTGATTAATCTTTTTATAAGATTGAAGAGGCATTTTTGTTTGTATGTATACCTGATACGGATTATAAGAATTATGATCTTGAAAGCATATTGAATAATTTTTTTTTATTCGGAGGTGTTCTCTCCGTTGATACGCTATTTTACTTATTGAGTTCATAAACTCTTCCAATTGATATCTTAGCCTTAAGCATTTCACCTTAATTTATACGCTATTTTATTTATTGATTTGGTATAAGTTTGTTCATGCGTGTGAGGAATTAGAGTGCATGTAGTTTATTTAATGTGCGAAGTTTATTTATTGCGCTGAGTTTATTTATAGCTCGAAGTTTATTTACTACGCGAAGTTTATTTACTGCGCTGATTTTATTTATTGTGCAAAGTTTATTTATTGCGCGGAGTTTATTTTGTTGGTTTGCATTGAGTGTTTGCATGAGCCGAAAATTGAACTCCGGTATTCCCTCTGTTTTATCATAACGACCTGCTTGTGTGAAGAATTAGTGGGATAACTCGGGAGCAATCTTTCCTCCTGAGTTATTTTTCTTGCAAGTTTTTCTGTGGTGTGGTTTTAAATTTCCAACCAATCCAGAACTATGATCATTTTCTGAGTGTCTAGGTTGGTTTAAAATGGGGTAAAACCCTTAGGGTTAGATTCTGAAATGCATGGAACCGGATTTAGGGCCATTTTTTTACCTCCATTTTTTTCCTGAAAAACATGTCTGTTTGCTCCGGAGTTAGCTTAGTCCAAAGTGCTTATGCTTGATTGATGTACCTATCGTTGCATGCATTTTTTAGATTTTGACAACATAGACCTCTGCATGAGGATTAATATCTCTGTTAAAGGATTTGTTAGCAATTAATTAAACAACCAGTCAACCTGGTAGTTGATAGAGATAAGCTTGCAATAAATGCATCGACTTTAGTAACTTCTTGGAAGAATGAGAAAAGACTGGAATAATTAATTCCATCCATTGATCTTGAAACCGATTAACGGTGTAACTCATCTCACCATTGCATAAATACCCATTCATGTAATGCAATAGACAAGTAATTGTGTGTTCATCTCTGCATGTGTTTAACTGTGTGTGATCTTCTCTGATTTGGTATCAGAGCTAAGAGAACTGTATAAGAGCTATGAGGTCTGAGAGTTGTGAGGGCCATAAGAGACAAAAGAGTGTTGAGGGCCATCACTATTGTTTTGTAAGAGAGTTGTGAGCTAGAGAGGGTCATGAGACATTTGAAGTGTTGAGACAGAGTTTGCTTCTCCATCGTGAGTTGAGAAGGCTAGGCAATCTACATACACCAAGACTTTGTTGTTGTTGACTCGATTCCAGAACGATGGACTTTGGTTCCATGGCTGAGAGGGCTAATTAGAGTTTTGTTGACATGAGAAATAATCTGTGGATGTGTAAAGGAAGTGTTGTATGTGTAAAGGGTGTTGTATGTGGTAAGCAACTTCATCCTCGCATGATCAATTGCCATTATTTGTGTTTGCTCCTTTGATAGCAATCTAATTTAGTGTGAAGAAGAAATTGTGTAGTGGAAGAAATTATGTGGTGAGTTATGGAAGAAATTAAGCAGTTTGGTATTCCATGTCCTGTTGCATGAAGGAAGATTGCCATAAGGGAAGAATTGTTGGCTTCGGGCCCTTCATACTAATCCATAGATGAGTTTTATGGTAGAGAAATTCCGCATGGTAAAGGAGTCCTATGTAGACAGTGATATAAATACTGTATTTTTTTTATGGCCTAGTTGCTTTGGTTTGATTTGAGTAAAAGTTGAATTCGTCTTAAGAAAATAAAAGTAATTTTGTTTTATGGTGGTGGTAACTTTGGTGCTGAATTTGAGTGGAAAGTGATTTTGGTTGAATTGAGTGGAAAGTTAATTTTAACCTATATTATATTGAAGAATATAATGGTGATAGTGTGTTAACCTAAAACGTGTTTATATATGAGGGTTCAACATGTTTATGTTATGAAGATGAGATGTTATATAAATATTGTGATTGGGGTCACAATTTGAATTATTGATTAATATAGAGTTTCTCTATTGGGTTCTAAAATCCTAGATCATTTTGAAAATATTTTCGTGTTTTTAAAGATGACAAATATCATGGTGGATTCATATATAAATAAATCAAATAAGTTAGATGGGGAAAATTATTTCAATTGGAAGTTTAAGTTGTAGACATTGATGGAAAGATACAATGTTTGGTCGATTTCATGTGGATATGAAGCAAAACCAGTTGCCCCGACAACGTTAGTTTAGGATTGGGAGTGACAAGAGACTAAAGCGAAGGTGCTCTTGAGGATGTCTGTCAAGGAAAATATCATCCCACACATTAGGGAATGCAAAACATCCCATGAAACTTGGGAGACACTTAAAGGTTTGTATGAGACGACGAACACAAACCATGTATTATTTTTGAAGAGTAAGCTTCTTTCAATTAATATGGAGGAGAATGAAAATATCAATAACTTCCTTTCTAGAATAAAAGAGTTGAAAGATAAGCTAGGAGATATTGGTGAGAAAATTTCTAGTATTGACCTGGTCACTGTCACATTAAATGGCATGTTGGATGAATATAAATGTTCATTATTGGTCTTGCAGCTAGGGAAAAGACCCCTACTTTTGATGAATTGACTGGGATTCTTCTGCAAGAGGAGGAGCATAGAATGAATTTCAATAGAATATCTCACAATTCATATCTAACATTGGTGGCGAAAGGGAACAACCCTACAAAGGAAAGCCATGGAGGAGAAATAAATAAGGTAAGCCACATACAAAACTAGGTAATGGCAGGGCACCACCAAGCACAAACACAAGTGTGAAGAAAAATGAAGGATTCTTATACTGTGGTAAGTTTGGACATTATGCTAAAGATTGTAGGAGTAGGAAGTTTAATGAGTCCAAATATAACAAACATTCATGAAATTTTATTGATAAAGGTGTCGGAGTATGTGATGATTTCAAAAATCTCAAGTTGTTTGTTTATGATGTTGCTTTATTAGCAGACACTAATGATGTTAATGCCTAGTTTATTGATTTTGGTGCTTCAATTCATATGTCATGTAATAAGAATTGGTTTGATACATATCATGAAGACATTAATGATGTTCATAAGATATATCTAGGAGATGATAGGTCACATGAAATTAAAGGGTATGGAGATGTATCTGTGACTTTACCTACTAGTGAGGTGAAACAAATCCATAATGTAATGTATGTGCCAGGCATAAAGAATAATTTAATTTCGGTATCCACCATTTCATATCAAGATCTAAAAGTTGAATTTGTTAAGTCACAATGTATGGTGAAGGACATATAGGATCACTACAAAATCATTGCAAGAGGATCTAGAGTTGGAGGACTATATTAGCTTGATGTTACAAGGAGGGATCATCAAGCGTTGGCATCCACAACTATGTCAATGGAAGAGTTATGACATCAAAGGTATGGAAACCTAAACCATAATGATCTTATGATGCTTCAGAAGAAATAAATGGTAGAAGGTATTCAAATGTTTAAGAGTGGACATGTTGAATGTGAAGGATGTACATTAGGAAAACAACATAGAGAAGAGTTTATTATGCATATAGATAGAATAAAGCGATAAATTATTGAACTAGTGCACATTGATGTTTGTGGACCCATGCAAACTAGATCTCTTGGAGGAGCATATTATTTCTTTATCTTTATTGATGATAGAACTAGATACACTTGGGTCTATTTTGTGAGAAATAAAAGTGATGTCTTTGAATATTTTAAAGAATTCAAGAATATGGTTGAAAAGAAAACAAGAAGGAGCATCAAGATTCTCAGGTCAGATCAAGGAGGGGAGTATACGTCAGGGGCATTCATCAAGTATTGTAAAAATAATGTGATTCAATAGTATTTTACAGTTCCACATACTCCTCAACAAAATGGAGTAACAGAGAGGAAAAATAGAACCTTGGTTGAATGTGCTCGCAGTATGATAAAAGGTAAAAATCTTTCTAATGGTTTTTGGGATGAAGCAATAAGTATTGTTGTATATCTAAAGAATAGGATTCCTACAAAAAATTTAGAGCACAAAACACCTTTTGAATCTTTTTATGGATATAAACCAGAAGTGATTCACTTGATAATATTTGGGAGTAAAGCATTTGCTCACATTCCAAAATAAGATAGAAGAAATCTTGATGAAAAGGAAATCAAATGCATATTTATTGGTTATTGTAGAGAATATAAAGCCTATAAAATGTTTGATCCTAACAATCATAAGGTGTTTGCAATTAGAGATGTGTTGTTTCATGAAAATGAAGATGGAGTACGAAAATCATATGGTTATGATGTATGGAATCTACCTAAAGAAAACGAGGAAAGTGATAAAGAAGAATAAGAACATGTCCAAGGATAATCTCCAACCATCGTAGATTCTACAAGTAACTAGAGCATGCCTAGAATAGGTGAAGGAAATCCACAAAGAAGTGAAGAACTAAGGAGGACAACAAGACAATATAAGACCCCGATCAAGTATAGAGACTATGCCTTAATAACTCAATCTATGAATGTGGTAGAGCCCTTAAATTATGAGAAATATAAATACCACAAAGAATGGATGGATGCCATGAAGGAAGAATATGATTCTATAATTAAAAATGAAACATGAGAATTGACAGAATTGTCGGAGAATAAAACCCCCATATGATCAAAATGGTCATTCAAATATAAATTTAATGTTGATGGTAGTATAGAAAAATACAAAGCTAGATTGGTTACCAAAGGTTATTCACAGAAAGAAGGGATAGATTATGAAGACACTTTTCCTAATGTAGAAAAAATGAATACTATTAGATTAATGATTGCATTGGCTACCAAGTATAATTGGAGGTTTCATTAGTTAGATGCCAAGTCAACATTTTTGAATGGAGAATTAAAAGAAGAGGTTTATCTTGTTCAACCAGAGGGGTTTGTAAAGAAAGGGCAAGAGAATCTTGTATGCAAGTTGAAGAAAGCTTTATATGGACTTAAACAAGCACCTAGGTCTTGGTATGAGAAAATTGATACATCTTTCTTTCAACAAGGTTTTATAAAAAATTAAAAGCGATCCCAATATATATTTCAAAAAATATAGAAATGGTCAAATTGATTTGATTTCTCTATATGTGGATGATCTTATCATAATAGGAAGTGCTACTAGTTTGATTGACGAGATCAAAAGAAATTTGTCACAACAGTTTGAAATGAAGGATCTTGGACATTTACATTATTCTTTAGGTCTTGAGGTATGGAGATAAAATGGTAAGACCTTAATCACACAAAGAAAATATACAAATGAGGTACTCAGGAGGTTTAACATGTAAACCAATATCTACTCCATTAGAACAAAATGTTAAGCTCAACAATAATGATGACTCAAAAGAAGTGGATGGTACTTTGTATTGACAATTGGTGGGAAGTCTAAATTATCTCACCACAACTAGGAAAGATATTGCATATTTGGTTAGAATTCTTAGACAATTTATGGCTAAGCCTCATGAGAATCACTGGAAATCTACAAAGAGGGTCCTTTGATATTTGAAAGGGACTATTGATTTTGGTATTGAGTATACTAATGATTTTGATGTTGAGTTGACAGGTTTCTCAGACTCTGATTGGGCAGGAGATCTAGATGACAGGAAGTCTACTACAGGATATGCATTCAGTATTGGATTAGGGATCATGTCCTAGAGCAGTAAGAAACAACCAATTATTTCTATGTCATCCACTAAAGCTGAGTACACATCATTATGCACTGCCACTGTAAATCAATTTGGCTAAGGAGGATACTTGAAGATGTTGGAGAAAATAAAAAAGTACCAACAATCATTCAATGTGACAACCAAAGTTCCATCAAAATGGAAAACAACCTAGTGTATCATGCTAGGTCAAAGAATATTGAGTCACATTATCAGTTTGTAGGAGAAAAAATACAGTCAAATGAAATTGATGTATTGTATTGCAACACAAATGATAATGTTGCAGATATATTTACAAAGCCTCTTGGAAAGGCTAAGTTTGTAATATCTAGAGATAAGATAAGTGTTGTAAAGGTTGTTTAATTAAGGGGGAGTGTTAGCAATTAATTAAACAACCAGTCATCCTGGTAGTTGATAGAGATAAGTGTGTAGTAAATGCACCGGCTGCACCAGATCCACTAACTTCTTGGAAGAATGAGAAACATCTGGAAGAAGCAATTCCAACCATTGATCTTGAAACCAATCAATGATGTAGCTCATCTCACCATTGTATAAATACCCATTCATGTAATGCAATAGACAAGTTATTGTGTGTTCATCTTTGCATGTGTGTAACTGTATCTGTTCTTCTTTGATTGGACTAAGGTAAGAATGGGGATATTATGTGATAAACCTGTTTTTATTTTTCCAGTGATCCAAAGAAAGGAAGTGTGAAAAATTATATTCCCTCTAGAGGCCAAATTTATGCATCTCAACTTAATATGTAATGCAATGTTTGTTACAATTCACTCCTCTAACAATTACTAATTACTACTTTGAAGTATAGGAGATTCAAGACAAAGATTATAATGTGAAGTATAGGATATTCAAGACAAATATTATATAATGATGTTGAAAGATGTAGATGTCGAAGATGTAACACATCAAGTATGTTTATTAATCAAAAGTGTGTGTATGTGATCTGGAAAACGAGTGAGTACTTACTGTACACAAGTTTTCAATCGAGAATCATTTTCAAACGAATTATTTGCATAAGGATTAAAGGGCATATTAGTCCATTATTAATCATGCTTTTAAAAAATAATACACAACACACAAGAACTCAAAATGGAATAAGCATATGAAAAGACAATAGAGTGACAACCAATGTTGGTAACAGAGTTCACCACTCCTGGGCTACGTCTCCGAATCTACTTCAATTGGAATATGGATCGCTTTCATTCCTTCTTCAAAATATGTTGGGACCTTCTCATAAGTGATTACATAAGATATGTCTTCTTATTCAATGAGGATTTAAGAAGATTGATCACACTAATACCTCTCCATACATCAAGAAGGACAATTCCTTACATGAATAAGTCTCTTAATGCTTATGAGTAGTGTTGGTCAACTGAGAGGGGGGATGAATTAGTTGTTACTGTGCTTAAAAAATTATGCTTATTTTAAATTCTTTAGAGAGCACTCAATGACAATCACAATAATGCAGGGAAGTAAGCAATAGAACATTCAACATCATTCACACATATGAGATACACAGAGATAGATATTTCTTGAAGAAACCCATAAAGGGTAAAAACCTCTTCTTCTTTATATGATAAGTAATCTTTACATTCTGTACATTATCATGCTTATGAGCACCAAATCATAATGAGGCTACAAAATCTGTTTTGCAAGATTCTACTTGTTGAGAGCACCAACTCTCTTGTTTCTCTAGCACCCACTAGAAGGAAGCACCGACTCCCTGGTTTCTCTAGCACCCACTAGAAGGAATCACCAACTCCCTAGTTTCTCTAGCACCCAATAGAAGAAAGAAACAACTCCCTAAGTGTTCCAGAACCAACTGGATGGAAACACCAACTTCCAGTCACACAGGCACCAACCTGTATAACAGAGAACAAAAGTTCTCCCTTGCACCACCCTGCCACCCTAGTTTCTCTGGCTACAACCAAATGGAAGCTACAACTCCCTGTGTTCAAGCACCCACTTGAACCTCTGAGGACAACAGTCCTCCCTAGAACCTCCCTACCACCCTGAAATTTAAATCTTTGCTACTGAAAATTATTACAATGATATAATGTTCATCAATGGCTTACCAGTCTCATCATTGTTCTGCTGCACTGTCCTGCTCTGTCTGCCTCACTATCTTCATGCACACATCCTTGCGATTTCTGTTCTTCTGCCTTTTATTCTCTGTGGGCCATGTCCATTTAATGCACCATTCCTCTTCTGTGCATTTCAGCTGCTGCACTCTGCCTCATTCTACACCCCTAAATCACTCTCAATAGCTCCCTTAATCTCTTCTCTATGCTATGTTCTTATACTCTTTGTGTATCTTCTACATCCTCTATTCACAATGCTTCTGCATGCTCTTCCCATGTCGAGTGCTCTACCTGATCATCATTGCAACTCTTCAGCCTCTCTGGTGGTTAAAACCATGCACGCATCATCACAGGGTGTTATGCCGAGATTCCTTAGCCTCTCTAGTAGTCGAGACTCGTCGTCTTCTTTGTCACCGTCGAGCTCATTCCCTCTTTTGTAGTTCTAGGCTCCAACGGTCTTACATCTGTCAATAGCCTCTATGAACAATCTTCATGCCACTGAAAGATGCCTCGAGACTCTTCATCTTCTCTGGTGATCACCTTGAAGTCTCTTCGAGTCTTCTGGCAGAAACCATCAGTCGTTTCTAGTAGTTACACTGTGAGCCTATTGAGCCTTGTGCCTTTGGCACCTTTCACCTTTCCTTTCACATGTGGCCTCAGGTGGTGACCACATGCCTGTTCATAAGGTGATTTTGTGACTCGCGTTTCATATATCTGGGGATGAGGAATCTCGACTCTCTAAGTCACGATCGCCAAGACTCCAAGATGGAGCTTAGCACCACTAGCTTCTTCCCCTCACGTGACCACCGACGGTGATCACAGGTTGTGCCAAAAGGTGCTTCGTATTTCATGAACTTATGAACTTTATCGAGCCTGATCAACGGTCGAGATCTCCAATGATCCGATGGTCCATATCTCATCACGATCTCGCATATCATGATTCCTTTGATGAAGGGTATCAACACTCCAAGTCATGATCATTGAGACTTCGATATGGAGCTTAGAACTGCTATCTTATTCCCCTCACGTGACCACTGGCGGTGACCATAGGCTACACTAAAAGGCGCTTCATATTTTGTGAACTTATGAACTTTATCGAGCCTGATCAATGGTCGAGATCTCCAATGATCCGATGGTCTAGATCTCATCGCGATCTTGCATATCGTGATTCCTTTTATTAAGGGTCTCGACACTCCAAGTCACGATCATCAAGACTTCGAGATGGAGCTTAGCACCGCTATCTTCTTCCTCTCACGTGACCACTGGTGGTGACCACAGGCTGTGCCAAAAGTCATTTTGCAATTTTGCATATCGATGTTTCTATCGTGCTCTGATTTATTGCCATGTGCCCCTCTTAGATCAACGATCCAAATATTATCACGATTTCCCCAATTCACGAACCTTGATCTTCATGCCTGATCAACGATCCACAATCTTTGGTGATATGATGATCCAAATCTTTTCATGATCTCGCATATCATGATTCCTGTGATGAAGGGTCTCGATACTCCAAGTTGCCAACACCGAGATGGAGCTTAGAAATTAGCTCCTTCCCTTAAGCCTGCGACGATGTGACCATGAGATATCACCACTCGCCAATCAAACGAGCACTTCACTCCTTTTACTTTCCAGTTAGTGAAACGATGATCTTTTGCCATGTGTCATATGGAACCAACGATCTAGATTTTATCGCGATTTCACCACATGTCGTTGAATCGACGGTCCAAATTTATCCTCGATCCAACGATGGTCGGACCCCGTGCTCGAATCTAACGCCCAAGATCTGTCCTCCATTAGTGCGCTCGACCTATCTGAATTCAGATCTGATGGTCATTGAGAATTCTCAATGGGATCCAATGATCACTGTCGCTTCTCCTCCTGAGATTACATTGCTCTTATTTTTCCATTGCTACACACTTTGATCTTGCCATCAATGACAAGCACACTCTGCCTCTGCGTGCACCTCTACACTATCTCTTCTGATCTTCACGAGCTTGCTCTGTTGCGTCTCCCCAAAATCTTCTATTTCTCGCCTGACACATTGTACCTGTACTTAATCTATTATCGTTGCTGTACTTGCCATCAATGACAATCATACGCTGCCTATAAAACATGCCAACAATCTCCCCCTTTGGCATTGATGGAAACAAAGGCACCTGGACCTGTTCTTTTCTCCCCCTTTGACATCAATGTCAAAGAAAACATGCTCCCCCTGAGCTGTTGTAGTATTTTTCGAAGGTATCAGATATTCAGTCAATACAAACTCCCCCTAATAGGATGGACTCTCTTAGGTGTGAGACGGGATGACACCCAGCTTCTGTCGGAGATATTCAAATGGTGTCTTGGCTAGGGGTTTAGTAGAGATGTTTGCAATTTGTTTTGTGGTTGGAGTGTAATGGACCTGAACAATCTGATTGGTGACCTGCTCTCTCGAAAAATGGTATTTTATGGGAATATGCTTGGTATTGGAGTGGAATACAGGATTCTTTGATACACTGATGGGACTAGTGTTATCACAATGAATTGGGATCGGTGCAGTGTATTTTACCTCCAAGTTTGCAAGTGTCTGAATCATCCATAATACCTGAGTGCAACAGGTAGCAACAACAATGTACTCTGCCTCTATGGTTGATAAAAAAATGGAACCTTGCTTTTTACTAAGCCAGGCTACTAAGGAGTCACCCAGGAAGAATGCTCCTCCACTGGTGCTTTTTCTCTCATCAACAGAGTTTGCCCATTCTGCATCTGAATAACTAGTCAGCTGAAGATTTTGATTTCTGGGATACCACAGACCATAAATCATTGTTTCTTTCAAATACCTGAATATCCTTTTGACAGCTTGCAAATGACTATGTTTAGGTGCAACCTGATATCTTCCTACCATTCCTACATCATGCATTATGTCTGGGCGAGATGTTGTGATGTATAGCAGGCTTCCTATCATTGATCGATATGAGCTTTGATCAACATCAGGTGAATCGTCATCCTTTCTTAATTTACATCCAGTTACCATAGG
>SNQJ01S0002521.1:58950-70874 GCA_010110895.2 Picea sitchensis
TATCTAATTATATTATGTGTGTACTTTTTGTCCTCGAATAGTAGACCCCAAACACTTGCAAATGCATCACTTTTAGTTTCCATCACCGATGCAACAATAGTAGTATCTTTCTATTTTGGTGTACACATTCGAGATAATTTATGTCATACTAAAATTTAATTTATAACAATTTTTTGGGTACACGTTAAAATACAATTTATATCATATTAAAATATATCATTAGCTTGATATTCCACATATCTCCTTTGTCTCCCCTTGTCCTCTATGTGGCCTAATGCCATGTCATCCTTCAATATTGTTAGTCTACCTATTTAGAGCTATTCAAGGTAGCATAATGCCTCTTACTAGGAGTTGTGATGCTAGCTTTCAGAAGTTCCTCCACAAGCCTTTCAATATTGGGATACATAAAATTGCAATACCAATAGGGGTGCACCATTATCGGGCCTTTGGTTTCAAATCAATAACATGTTCCATTCCCCTCTTGGGTGGATGTTTTCATGTGTGTAATATCTTGGTGAAAAAATGTTGCATGGTTGCATGGTGACATTCTTGGTGACAAAACGTTTGTTGTGGTGATTGTGTTAGGGACAATCTAGTAGTGTGTACAATTTTGAGTTGAAAGTTCATATCAGTGGGAAGACAAAGTGTTTATGCTTGATTGATGTGCCTACCTGTGCATGTGTTTTTTAAGATTAAGAACAACATGGACCTCTTCATGAGATTTGATAGTTTTTGAATGAATGAAGGTAAGAATGAGGAAATTGATGTGATAATCCTATTATTATTTGACTGATGATCCAAAGAAAGGAAGCGTGCAAAAGTATAGTGGCTTTGGAGGCCAAATTTATGCATTTCAACTTAATATGTGATGCAATGTTTGTTACAATTGATTCCAATTACTAGTGAAGTATAGGATATTCAAGACAAATATTAGAGAATGATGTCAAAGATATAAGACATCAAGTATGTGCATGACTAGAGAAACAAGGAGAAAGAAACATTTGATCATACGTATTATTACTCTTGTGAATATTGTGTATCCCTATGTAGAAACTTTATAATGTATAATGACACTAGAATGAAGATTATGGTTGAAGAAGTGGCAATAGGATGTGTAGGAATGCACTCACACATGCACATTCTCACATTCTTAGAAAGACACACACATTCGTGAGTTTACAGTTTCAATTCTTCCCAAATCACCACAGAGGCTTCCAACTCAACACCAACTTGTTGTTCTTAACAATACGTGATCATTCCTAAGAAGATGTGCATGCTCTAGGAATGCCCAAGCATTCTTGTAATGTTAATTTGGGAAAAGTGCCATGACCAGTCCATTGTCACAAAAAAAAACACTCCACATCTTAGGATTTCTTGAGCAAATTGAGGAGCTATATTTGAGGAGAGATTTACAAATCATTGCAAGACTCTACTCACATGGTTATCGATAAGTAAGTATTTCATTGAATTTTATTGTTTTAGTATTTCATAATTTTTATAAATTATAAAAAGAAAAAAAAATCCCTTATTAAAATGCAACATACTTAATTGACATGGAGATTTCACTTGGAGGAAACCCAAACCCAACATCACCACATGAAGACAAACTAAATCCCATCCTAGAACCATAAAATACAAACACTGAAATTGATGCGGGGTTGAGATCACTAAGAACCCTTATAGAAGAGTTAAGAAATACTAGATAAACCTCACGACTTTCAATAGCCACATCTTTAAACATCATTGTTACTTATATTGCAAATTCTCAAGGCTAGTTTGCACACATTTCTATTTACAAGGCTAGAATGTTTAACTATTTAAGGATGGGTCTGGATAAAAACCAAGTTACATACCTCAACATTTCAAAGCAAGACTTGATGACATTGTTTATTAACTGAAGAATCAGAACACAACCTCTAGTCACAAAGAAACACATTTGTATGGACTGACACCTATCCAATATTTGTAGACAATTGGATGGATAGATTGTTCATGGTATTTGACAAAACACCATGCAATAAGAGAGATGTTCCTTTGTATTTCATTAGGAAATTATGGGTTGAGCTTGTTTTAAGTCAATATGTCAACTAATTGACATTAGTGAATTCCAGGGGGTGGGTCATGGGTCCACACAAGATCAAAAAAAAATTAAGCATAACCCATTACTAGGTTCGTATACTCCTAGAAGAAGGTATAACTCCACTACCCAACATCCTCCCATAGAAGAGAGCATAAGTGAGTGTAACAAATATAAATATATATAAATACAAATTTATTATTAAATAATAAGTAATAAGTAATAATTATTAATAATGAAAGGGCATGTCTCAAAGGACATGACAATTAATGAAAGGGCATTCCCACCTAGGTATATATAGGAGGCCCTCATTTGTAATCAATCATATTATCTCATACTATATCTGATATTCATATTCATATTCTTATATTTATTTATTTAATGATCCACATGGATTTCTTCGTATTGTTCCAAATATTTTGGATGTGTGTAATCCGAACCAGACTGGTTCACTACATTTGGTATCAGAGAAATTTTGATCTTGGCATTTGACCACCAAAATTTAGTCAAATTGCATTGCCTTTGGTAACAAAACCTTTGGTCTGTGGTCAAACTAAAATTGGGTGGGTCTTTGACAAACATTTTCCTTTGGCCATTTAAAATTCTAAATTACATTAAAAAAAATTAGTCCATTCAATTTGAAGAAACCAGGAATCAAGAAAACAAAAGATAAAAAAAATTGTATTAATTACAGCTCCACCAAATTATGTCCATACAACTGCAAATAATGTCACATTGAATATTCAACATATGTACAATTGTAATCAATAATTACATAGTGTCGTATGAATTAGTTAATTAAATGTGGTACTATTGCAACCTCATTTTTCTATATTTTTGTACACATTAGTTACACAATACGTCCTCCATACCACTTGCAGCCATACACAACCATCGATTTTTGTTGTTTCCCATACAATCTATCTTCACACACATCACTATTATACAGATCATTGTTATATCGATTTTTTTGTACATCTATCGACTGTATTGTTGTGTTCGTACAAATTGAATTAATTAAAGACCTGTATTATCTGTACAATTCAACATATTTTATAACGGTATAGTCATTAATCAAATTGATCAAACTATCGTATGATTTCTTAGCAAAATTACAGAACCATATAGAATTTATAGAAAATATGCAATGAAAATTTACATCATGTCCATACAAACCATATGGTCATGCCCATATGACATCCAAAAAATTAATTCAGATCTACCATCAATTGATTAATTAGTAATTCTAGATTATATTTAAAGAAGAAAAAAAACAACGACCGAAGAATTTCAAGGTTTTAAAAGAAATTGTAAAAGAAAAATACAAATATTGCATTTCAGGGTTCTCAATTCTAATTAGAATTATAAAAAGAGGTTAAGTCAAAATCCAAATTACGTAATAAAAAAAAAGGGTATTTAAAGGCTCCCAAGGTATTTAAAAATTCTTAATAAGTAAAGAGGAATATGTGTGTGTGTGTGTGTGTGTGCGTGTGTGCGCGCCAAGAAAAGTGAAGGTATTTAAAAAGAGAAAAGGGTTATAAATGAAGTATTTTTTCAAAGAAGTGCATAATTCATTATAAAAAACGTTGGACCTTCACACCTGGCACATCCATTTTAATTATCGAAAGGGGTATGATAAAAATAATTATAAGGCCATTTCAAAGTTAAAAAATGGAAAATTCTAAAATGACAAAAGGAATGTTTTCTTATGAATGTTATTACATTTGATGTTACATGTTAATTACAATAAATGAGAGTATTCAAGGAAGAGAGGTTAACATCATTCTCAACATGAACCGTGATGAAAATAACATTAATATCGATTTAGCAAATCAATTATCAATTTCAGAGTAAAATATAATTGAAAAGGAATATATTCTTCACGAGAAATAATATGAAATTAAGGACTTGCAAGTAATAATGGATGAATATGAATATATATCTCAATTCAATGTTACAATTGTGTTTGAAAAATAGATTGACATAATTCTTAGTTTACCCTAGTTTAAAAAACTAGGTACCTTCATCAAAAGACTTTAAAGACATCTCAAAGGTGATCCTTTAAGAAAATCAATGGTCAACATCAAAGGTACAAAAATAATATGACAGAGTTGTTGTAGATAAAAATGAAAACATTTCTCGTTTAAAAGAACATAGTAAAAAACTATGTAATTAGATCAAGAAGTCAAAGAATTCAAAACAAAGAGTTCAAAAGTTGGAACAATAAAATCAATATCTTGGAAAGAAATTAGTAGAAATACATGAAGATAATTCTCGTTTAAAGAATCTAAATCAAAGGTTGTTGAAACAAATCAGAATGTTGAAATAGGAGAAACTTGAAAATCCAAACATTGAAGAAGTTGACAAATCATAAAATGAAGATCTTACATGCTTAAAGAATCATAATCAAAACCTACCTACGCAAATCAAGAAGCCTAAAAATGAAAAGAAATCACTGGAGAATAATTTAGAACAATTTATCGAGAAGGAAGCATCAAAATCTTTAGGCCTTAAAACCCAAGTTGTGGAGAAAGGAACAAATACAAATCTAGTGGATATCACAAATAAAAAAGATTCCAATCTAGTTGGATAAAATGAGTACACACGATGGAAGTTACAGGTGTACTTACTAATATAAATGCAACTATCAAAAAACTAGTTTAGGAAGAAGATGAAACATCAAAAGTAAATCATGAGAACACTACAGGTACAATAAAGGGAATTCATGTTTCATGAATACTTTATAGACATCCCAATCACAAGAGAAGACACTTTAACCAGTAAAAATATCAACATCGCTCAGAAGGAAAACAATTGTCCTATTGTTCAATGGATGTTAATGCCAGTATGATTGAATATCATAAATACAATTCATCTTGGAAATCTGATAGGTGCAATGTTTTGCAAAGAATTGAATTAGGATGGTCAAATCCTTTTATAGTTCGATGATTTTTCTTAGCACTCAGGTTCATATTGTCTCGTATCATCAAGTATGACAACAACAAGAGAAAAGTATGATGCAAAGGCATTACAAGCCAAAGAAAAAGACATAAATCCTTCCATAAATATGATTTGAGGACAAATAATTTCAAAAGGGGAAGGAAATGTAACAAATATAAATATCATTAAATAATAAGTGATAAGTAATAATTAGTAATAATGAAAGGACATGATTATTAATGAAAGGGAATTCCCACCTAGGTATATATACAAGTCCCTCATTTGTAATCAATCATATTATCTCATATTCGTATTCTTATATATATTTGTTGGCACAGGGGAAGACCTGGGGTTCAATGCTTCAACAATGCACCAACCCAAACCTAACTATCGACCCTTTCGGCAACACCTGCGAAGTAGATGAAGTCTCACTCGAGGTAGAGGCAGGGGGGGTTGCAGGAATCAAGTGTCTAGAACCTAGCTGGGACACAAATTTGTGATCACAATACTTAACCAAGCACTTAGCTAACAATATGCATTAGTTATTAACTTCCATTCACATCACAGATTAAACTCTAAATACATAACAACGCTATAATAAATAGATCAATCACTTCTAAGCACTTATCATAATCTCATATCTAACATTCATTCTCATCATTAAGCACTACACTACTACATAAGATGCATTCATCAAACAACACTAAACAAATAACCATATAAACAACATCAATCACATCGCACAAAGAACATAACACAGGATATACGTGGTGCACCCCAGTGTGGGGCTACGTCCACCAATATTCTTCTATTCTATTAGTCTTCTTCAATCTTCTTAGAGGCATAGAGCCACAAAAACACTCCGTAGAGGATAAGAGATGTGCCCGCACCTTGCCAGATCCTCCTTCCCCGAGCTAGGTCAAAGCACAAAGCCTTACACAGTCTGCACACAAATCCCTAAAAGACGCTTGCACTTAGCTCTGCAAGCCTTAACACATCTTCTTGTACATAGCTAACACTAGCACTAAGCCATTGGCTTACAACTGACTCCTTCTTACATTGCCTAGATACTTATTTATACATTACAAAAAGGGACTAAACATGGGTAAGACCCATGGGTCGACATCCCATACCCGTTACATAAACCCTAAAACCCAAAAATCCCATAAAAAGGGTGGAATCCTATGATATCCACTTCGCCTAGGTGCTCTTTCTTCGACCAGCCTGTTGAAGTCCCAAAATTGGTCAAACACGACCAAGGTTCTCCCAAAACTTGGTCGAGGGCCAAAAGGCCCCCAACACTCACTTGTGATTCATCCTGAGTCACTCTGATCTGGGAAACAATGGTTTGAAGGCCTTGAGCTTAGTTCAAGCTACCTCGACTTGCTGGTTCACCAAAGCTTCCTGCTCAGTGAACTTCTGGATGAGTTTCTCGGTGACAGGCCCTTCCAGGCATTGTTCCATTGTTGCAACCACCTGTTCCAGTTGTGATACTTGTCCCTCGATATATTCAAAGAGAGTGAATGCTTCGTACTACATTGGATGGAGTCTCTGTGTCACCTCCATCACTCTGCTCTGGATGGCAGTGAGTTGTTGCTACATTGCGCACTGCTCTTGCGATCTCTTCATCTTATCAACGATCGTAAGCTTCTTCAACTATGATTGCATAGTCGATGCCTATTTCTTCACCTCATGGAGCTATGAGTCCAATCTCCTGAGCTCTGGGTCTTCTGCAAGGTGCTCATAGGTCTGCGCACTTCAGTCACTGAGTTGTTTGCATTCTATGGCCAATGCTCTGATTATTTCTACTGCACTCCTGGTAGTTTCTTCCCTCTGATCCTGCACTTCCTACGGAGTGCTTAGCACTTCTTGTAGTTATAACTCTACTACTCTTGCTTGAAGCTATTGACTGGCTTCAGTGAGCTTCCCCACTTGGATATCAGATGTTTCTTCTTCTATCTGAGCCAATCCCGACATAGAGAGAAGTTCTGTAATTACTGGCTCCTTGATTGAATTTTTCTCCATGAGTAGCTGATCTTTTTCTCTCTGTATCTGCTCTTGGTCCTCCTTGAACTTCACTCTAATATCCTCTTTTTCTTGTTGCGCAACCCAAAGTTGCTCTAGGGATTCCTCCTTTTCTTGCTTCAAAGCTTCTGTGGCCTGTTCTTTTTCTTCTTGGACTCAGTGAAGGATATCCTCTGTTGCTTCTTCTATTCTTCACAGTTGGTTGGGTTCATATCCCAATTCTACACCTTCTGATGATGATGGCGCATTAGAAACTGTGCGACTTGAATAGAGAGCTTTTTGTACCCCTTTCACCTCCACCTCGATTCTTTCATACATTGTCTCATTCTTTGCTTCATTTTGATGCAAGATATCCTTTGAAGCATCTACTACATTTGTAATGATGAGGTCAAGATCATCCACTATGAGCACATTCTATGATGAAGTCTTACTGGCTCAGGAATTCTTCCACGTTGAGGGTTTCTTTGGAGAAAACTTCCTTTTCTTTGATGTCTCAGCTTCTGTAAGAGATCCTTAGGTGGTGTTACTTCTCCCTTGTCTTGCTTGTCTGCTTCACCTTCCTCCTCTCGGTTTACTTCGTTGCCTCCTCCTCCTTCAGGTGAATCAGACGTAGTTTCCTCCATTGTGTTGTCCTTATCCTGACTGTCGATGTTTTGTACTTCCTCCTTTTTCTTCTTCTTACCACTTCCCTATCCATCATACTCCGTCCGGGTGACCAAAGGGCTTTCAATGATGTCAGGGTTGGAGAGCTCAACAACCTCCGTTGGTATAAGGAATTCGGTTGGAAATTCCTTGGTTATCTCCTCCATATCTTCCTCAGTCAACTTATAGTAAGACTGGAAATCCTCCTTTCTTTCATCCCCATGCGCAGTGATGTAAGTAATAGGTTTGGAACACCACATTTGACTGCCATTGCTTCACCATGTCACTCGAATACCACAAGGTGGTGAACCTCACGACTAGTGGTTCTAATGGCTCGACTTCAGGGAATGTCTCTCCCTCTAGCATCTCCCAAGTGACAAAGGCAATGAGGATCAACAACCAGCTGAAGTGGAACTCATAGCCTTGGTCCTGCACTTCGCAGTAGTATTTTTCCAATTCATTGATGAGGTAGCTCACCCAATTCATCAGCATCCCTTTGACACACTTCTCTATGAGGTCGACTACGAACCCCGTGACTTGCGTTGGGGGATTCTTCCTAACGAGATTACCCACAATCAACTGAAAACTAGGTGCACTACTCCATCTTGGATGGAGGCTACCTTGTATCCTCGCTTCCCCTTCTCTACATCACCATATGTGTCCTTGATTCACTGCGCCAGTGACCGATCTGATGTCTTTACTGGATAGAATTTATGAGGGTCTGGTCCCTACATTCTTAGTCCAGTAATGAGGTGGATCAACACCGGATCCATAGTGATGCGCCTATCCAACCACAGATAGCCTCCATGGTAGCAGGAGAGGAGAAGTTTAACACACATGTTAACCTCCTGATGTTTGTCAAAGTGGGGGATCTTCATCATGTTTAAGATCGTGGACCTCATGATCTCTTTAATCCATGGCTGGGGAACTATATTCAGATTCTTCCTAGTCATATTTTTCAGGTATCTCTGTGGTGTGAGCATCACATAATTCTTCTTGTCTCCCAGGTTGTAATCACTGATCTTGAGAGCTGGGATCAGTCCCAGCTGCAGTCCTATTGCATGTATCCCCTTTAGGAGGTATGCAGTAATGAGCGTGTACTCGAAGTCTCTCGGAACACTGTAACAACTAACTGTGCCAGCCAAAGGTAGGATGTAGTCGGGCAAGACCAACGGGATCAACTTCACATTCGCCAAGTCGTTGCAGTGCTTTCTTCTTGTCTTTGTCGCAGTCAGGGATGACCCATATCGATGTCCAGTCAAGGGGGATTCTTTCAATCCTCCTGTCAATGAGGCCTGTAATCCTGTGGACATGACCTTCTAAACCATAAGGTCTATTAGGATCTCCTCCACAGACTTCTCTATTGCACTACGTTCGCCCGACATATACACTCGTAATAAGATATCTCGGTTTAGGTGATCAAACATTCAAGGTAAGTAAAATGGGTGGCAAGGTCTCAAAAGAACATCACAATAGAAATCAATTCTCTGTTTGCTTGGGAAATCACAGTTTGAAAAAAGTGGTCCCGGCGCAGCGTCCGACAGGATAAATAAGAAATGGTGTAATGGACTTCTCCAACGGGCAGGAATACCTCAATCAATGTTACCCATGATTTTGGTCATCATGATGATGTATTGATGATGGTGTACTCAGGCTCTTCATAATAACTTTCTCCTGAGAAAAGTTACTTTCATCTCTTCCCAGAAAACTCATTTTTGAAGAAGGTTCGTAGGCTGCTAGTATATTTGGGTGCGAGAATGCCTGATTCTCGCAGGCTGCTTTAAGAAAGGATGCGAACTTCTCTCACTGTGTTGAATAGTCAGGGTGCGAACTCTTCCTAAAGCATGGAAAATGATGAATTCTCGATGTTTCTAGAAGGGAATCTTCTAGAAGGATGGGTTGGCATTCGAATGGTTATCCTTGTACTGGATTCCCTGATATTTTGGGATCATTCTTATCCAAGTAACTAATTCATTCTCTCCTATATATTGAGGGAATTCTCATGGAAAAGGTTAAGCAAGATTCATTGGAGAATTGGTGAAAGAATTGTGTGAAGGACTTAGCATTGAACATCAGCTTGGAGACTCTAGCAAGTCTATCAAGAGGATTTGATCTTCTTCATGCAAGGATTGAGCAAGTGTGTGTGTCGGAGCCAAGAGCCATCGAAAGGAAGTTTGTGACATCAAGGCTCAGGTTGTAATCTTTACTTTCAATTAATATGATACAATGGCATGTCCCTTTCCCATAAAGCTATTTCCACTTCATTGTGTAATTCCTTGATCATACACATAGGTTGACAATTGAAAATATTAAGCTTTCTTCACTTTGGTTGGTTTGTGTTGTCTCGGTCTTGACCTCACGAGAGCATTGGAGCGAAGCAGGAGCAACAGAGACCCTAGGAAGCGATATAAAGGTATGTTATTTGTTCCTTCCTCCTAGTCAATTCAATGGTAAAAACTTAGGGAAAGAGTCATGTCCTGTCCTGTTTTGTTCTAGATCCAGGTGGATCTAGGGAGATCAGTTAGTGTCTGCACCTACTGATTAGTCCGATAACAAAATTGGCGACTCCATTGGGGACCATCCCATTTTATTTGTGGCTTTTGGTGTTTTTCTGTGGCCATTTTCTCTGGTTTTACTTTTCTCCTTTCCTATCAATCTATGAGTCTTCAAGATATCCTGATAGACCCTCTGGGTCTAGAGGCCTTTTCAAACTTTCTTTCATTTTCCAACAATTTGACTAGTTTAAGAGGTTCTCGCACTGCACTTCACTATAGATTGCGAGAATCCATCGAGTTCGCACTCTGCCTTTAGGTTCAGTGTGAGGTTCTCGCATCTTGCTCAAGGGTCACCTGCAAGAATCACTGATTCTCGCACTGTGTAATATTGCCAGCCTGCGAACTCATTTTTTCAAAAATTTGGATTTGAGTTTTTGCATCTTCAACTGCCCAGATCAGTCTAATGGATTTGAGTTTTTGCATATTCAACTGCCCAGATCAGTCTAAGTGCCTCATAAGAGTTTCTTGGACCATTGATTGATGTCTTTCTTGTCTTTGTTTGCGTGCATGAACAGTCTTAGGATTTCAAGGCTTTTCTTATCACTTTTGTCTTGACTTTCGTTTCTTGACTTTTCTTGGTAACACCATACTCTCTGATTTCAGAATCTAAGTGTGTTTGATTAGTTAAGGACCAGTGATCAGTTGAAAGTTGAGTTTTCTTGGTCTTTATCATTTTCTTATTGTTTGAAAGATCATTTTTCTTATGCGATTGAAAAGACTATATTGGTTTTCTTTTTATTTTTGTTTTCATTGAAAGAGTGGTTTGGGTTTTTATCATTGCTTGTTCATTGGCTTTTGATTTTATGTACTCTCATTGGCATAGTGCGGGTCCTTTTTGAAAAGTGAACAAAAGTTTTTCTTTCAAAAGATCTTTTTCGTCTTAAAAAACATTGAAAATCAATTGTTGCAATTATTGAAAAAGAAGCAATAGAGAATTGTTATTTAATACGTGATTTGTTGCATTTGCATTTTAAAGGAAATTTTGCATTGCAGTTCAAGGTTGATCTGGAAAACTTTCTCTTTCCCTCCCATACATAGGATTCATTGAACGAAAAGTGATACATTTCATTCTCATCCTTGCATTGTTTGGTCAGAGTCATACAACATAAGTTTCACCTCCGTTTCCTTTGAGTAAACAACATCTCTTAATAACACTGCACAATTGTAAAATTTATCTAGTAACTCTTTTCCAGGGCTCTATTACACCAACATTTAGCTAGGCTAGCGCTTTGGAGTAGGAAGAGAGATACACTCTCCAAAAGCACAAAACACACAATATCATCTTGTGTTAGGGAGTGTTAAATTCCATTTGCAACATCTTGTCCTGGGAATCCCTTCTTACACAAGGGTCAAGCACGAGGTCGCATTGATATTTACAGAGTTACTAACCCTACTTTGTTGATATCAGTGTAGAGATTACACGTATTATGGGGATCACTCTGAGGTATACCCACAATGATAAGTGGAAGCCTTTTGAGTTGATTTCAGGCTAGATACCCTGCCCTTGCGTGTGGATCGGACTGTCGACTGTCCCCCTAGGCTTTATTTTTGTTGGTGGTGACCTTAGTGGCCTATCTTTCTAGGTTCTTACCCGAGGCGACTGTGGAGGGGAAAGTCTTCACGGTACCTAGAATTGACGTTGACCAAACTCACTCGGGATCCTTGGAGGGTATACCCACGATTAT
>SNQJ01S0002521.1:82383-102083 GCA_010110895.2 Picea sitchensis
AAGCTTTCTTCACTTTGGTTGGTTTGTGTTGTCTTGGTCTTGACCTCACGAGAGCACTGGAGTGAAGCAGGAGCAACAAAGACCCTAGGAAGCGATATAAAGGTATGTTATTTGTTCCTTCCTCCTAGTCAATTCAATGGTCAAAACTTAGGGAAAGAGTCATGTCCTGTCCTATTTTGTTCTAGATCTAGGTGGATCTAGGGAGATCAGTTAGTGTCTGCACCTACCGATTAGTCCGATAACAATAAATACGATTCCATTCATTGTGGCACGGTCCCAACGATCCAATGGCTATCTTTCTAGCAATAATTGTGTTTCTAACCGTTCTGGAGCGTTGGTCTAACGGTTAGGACACCTCTAATGGTCATCTATCTTTGCCATGGAAAAGTTCCAATTTGTGTTGTTCTGCTATTCCGGTGAGGTTTAGGTTCTGTAAGCCTTCCTTCCGTGAATTCATCTCTGGAATTTCCTGCAGTCTTTCTAACCTTGATTTCTTCTTACTAAGATTTTTGGTCTTCTTTCCTATGATTGTATTCTTTGGATTCCTCTTTCCATTCTTATTCTTATTTTCTCTTAGCGTAGTAACTTTGCACTATTGAGGATCTTTCAAATGGTTCATAGGTAATACCTCTTCGCTTGAGACTTCTGGGGTAGGTGCTCTTCTCTCTTGTATGGGTAGGGTTTTCAAGCCTTCCTACATTCTGGCGACTTCAACAGCTAAGTATTTAGCCCTCAATTACTTCAAATTGTCCTCTTGTTCTTCTATTAAGTGTATTATTCTCCTAGCCATGAAATCCCTTAGTTCTTTCTTTTTCTGTTCTATAGCTTCTTCATCTTCTTTCCTTCAGATCTGATCCTTTTCAATCCAGGTTTTTCCTAACAAAAGCGCAAAAGGGGCGTTGTTCTCATCAAACTTAATGACTTCAAATTATTCCTCTATCGATGTTCCAAGAGCAATCATAGGTACATTAGTAACTCTTCCACATAGCTTTCCTTTAAACAATCCTATCTTTCTTAATGAGGGAATCATAGCAGGCTTTCAAATTTCCCAGGTACTTTCTAGCATAAGATTCACATGTGTTTCCTCATCCAAAACACAGTCTATGTTGAAGTCTCCTATTCTTGTTTCGATGCACTTCTTATCCTTTAATATCTCTGGTAAACTGATGTCTCTGTGATCGTTTAGTGTTTCTTTCAGCTGTAACAACATAGTCTCTGATTCATTCTATTTTTCTAACATATCCTTAGTTTCTTGACCTTCTTCAGGGTTTTTTTGTCTCATGTTCATATTTTCAACTTTAGCAATCATTCTAGGGTAATCCAAAACTTCATGATCAACAACTTTACAAAAGAGAGAAATAGGACCTATACCAGGGCATTCCTTATCAAGATGTCCCAATTTTATTCAATTATAACATAATGTCAATCCTCTCTTTCTCTTAAACGATCCCCAACCATTCCGTATTATGCACTGGGATAACAATGATGGACCTGCAATCTGCAAAAAATGTTTCTAGGTTCCTGCATCCGCTTGTTAGTCCAAAATTCTTTTTATGCATAGGAATAACACATCTTTCACTATTTCTATCAGATCTATTCAGATCAAATCTTCTTTCTTCTAGTTTTTCCCTAGTTTTTAGACTAGGACCAAATCTATCAAACATACCTAGATCCATACTTTTGAAGAAAAAATTTCCACTTATCTTACCTTTATCATAGCACAAAGATTTAATATATTACCTATTTTCTTCAGATCAAACTTCTCTTCTTAGCACAGATCTTCACAATTCAAGTAGAATACTGCACACTACAACAACAGATCTATGCACAAAGCTTTCTCTTTTCCTCAGTTCCCAACAATCATAGTTTCAGGTCCCGACAATGAAACCATTTGTTGGCATAGGGGTAGACCCGAGGTTCAACGCTTCAAAATCACACCAACAAAACCCTAACTACCAGCCCTTTCAGCAACACCTGCAAAGAAGATGAAGTCTCACTCGAGGTAGAGGGAGGGGCAGTTGCAGGACTCAAGTGTCTACAACCTAGTTGGGACATAGATCTGTGATCAGAATACTTAACCAAGAACTTAACTAACAATATGAATTAGTTATTAACTTCAATTCACATCACAGATTTAACTCTAAATACAGAACAACGTTGTAATAAACAAATCAATCACTTCTAAGAACTTAGCATAATCTCAGATATACCATTCATTCTCATCATTAAGCACTAAGCTACTACATAAGATGCATTCCTCAAACAACACTAAACAAATAACCATATAAACAACATCAATCACATCACAAAAAGCACATAACACATGATATATGTGGTTCACCCCAGTGTGGGGCTACGTCGACCAATATTCTTACAGGCACAGAGCCAGAAAACCACTCCGCAAAGGACAGGAGTTCTGCGTGCACCTCACCAGATCCTCCTTCCCCAAGTTAGGTCAAACCACAAAGCCTTACACAGTTTTCACACAAATCCCTACAAAATGCTTTCACTTAGCTATGCAAGCCTTAACACATCTTCTTGCACATAGCTAACACTAGCACTAAGCCATTGGATTACAACTGAATCCTTCTTACATCACCTAGCTACTTATTTATACATTAAAAAAATGGCCTAAACATGGGTAAGACCCATGGGCCGACATCCCATACCCGTTACATAAGACATAAAACCCAAAAATCCCGCAAAAAGGGAGGAATCCCGTGATCTCTTCTTTGCCTGGGCGCTCCATCTTTGACCAGCCTGTCAAAGTCCCAAAATTGGTCAAACATGACCAAAGTTCTCCCAAAACTTGGTCAAGGGCCAAAAATATTTATTTAACTATCCACATAAATTTGTTTGTATTGTTCCAAATATTTTTGGTGTGTGCAGTCTAAACCAAATTGGTTCACTATAGCTAGACCCAACATCCATATCCACTTAACCTGTAGCCTTGTGAAGCATAGACCATTCATAGAATTATCCTTCCAGGAGGGATGTTCAGGTGATGTTGGGGGAGGGGTTAAGGCTTTAGACCCCACAAAAAAGTATGGCCAGGAGATGCCACATGGATAGACTAAGAGTTTCCATCCTAGTTCATGTGACCCTCACATATGCTTTAGTAGGGGTAAGACCTGTTATAAGAAAATGGAGAACACTAGACATGAAAGTCATGAAGGAGGTTAGTATCTTGATCATCTCTTTGTTCTTCATTTATTATATGGTTGAGTGATTTTGGAATATTCACCAATACTAAGAGTGGGAGGTGAATCAATATTGAGCACTTTCTACCATTTTTAAGCTTAAGCACATCATATAAAAATTAACTATTAACAATGCCATTCATCATCACAAAAGAAAAAAAACCATACACATGACACAATGATTTTTACGTGGAAACCCAAATGAGAGAAAACCAAAGAATGTTTTTCGTATATCATGTTAAGATTACATTCATAGGAAGTTGTTGGCACACATTTGTAAGACCATAGGTTCAAGTTATCTAACCAACAAAACCCTTCACACGTCGTCCCTTTCGGCATCACCTACATGCAAGTGAAGTCTCACTCGAGGCATCTATTAGGGTTGTAGGAACCAATTTTCTACAAGAACGAGGGGATGGGAGGCGATCATCATATTAATTCTTACTTATTTACTATGTGCGCATTATCTTGTGTCTGTTATTCCTTGATTACTTAGTAATTTATTTTATGCAGTACCATCGTAATGCATATTGCAACATAAACCATTCACCATAACATCCATAACTATTGTGCAGTAATCATATAATAAAAAAATATACTCTAACATTCATGAACCTACTATTCATAAGAAATCACATGAATCACACACATAGAGACATAGAGTTAACATGGTTCACCCAATCCTTGGGATACGTCCACAATGGCTTGCTTCTTTATTATTCTTTCTGTAATACTTCCATGCTTGTGCACCACACTATAATAGATTCATAAGGTTATCAGTTCCAACCCTTCCTAGACGCTTTGGAGTGCAAGCCTCTCTCTGCAACTCTCCCTAAACCTTCAAACATAGAATCTTTCTTATTCTCAGTCTATTCTCTGACTCTCAACAATACATTAGTTCTTCTCTAGCCTTCATCTCAACTTCAACATCCTATCTTCGCTCGACATCAACAACCTATTCTACCCGACCTATTACATATTTATACTTGGAATTTAGGGCTGAAAACCCTACTTACTTATCCCCAAAACAAAATTACAACTCATTCTAACTCATAACTCATGTTGACTCGTTGTTTGGGCATGCCTTTCCTACTTTTGTGTCTACATGCTGCTTTTTCATTCCCAACTATTGTTCTTCCTGCTGCTTTTGTGCATCTCTTTTCTTTTTCATGTTGAACTGGTGTCCTTCCTTTTCACCCGCTTTATCTTCCTGCTTTATTCTCTTTCTATTCACTGCCAAGTATGCTTTTACTGCGCACTTCAATCTTGAATGCGCTTTTACTACGCACTCCAACCCTTCCTTATCTTCTTTCTTTTGTTGTTGTACATCTCCTCCACACTTAGGATTTTCCTCAAAAATTTATCCAAAATGCTTATACAACAAGACCCCAACACTCACCTGTGGCTCATCCCAAGCCACTCAGGCCTTTTACACCATGCTTCTCCATGCCTCCATGAACTTTTGGAGGGTTTCCCTCATTGTTGCGACTTCTTTTGTTACTTTTTCTTCTTTCCCCAAAATTTATTCTATGACCTGCACAGTCAAGGTCGTAAGTTTCTCCTTAGTTTCCAGAGTTGCTTTCTTTGTTGTTCCCTATGCAGTTTCCAATTCCCTTATTATCTTGAGTTCTTTGTTATGTAGGGGTTCCAATTTAAGTTGAATATTCTTCTTCTCTGTCGACATATTCCCTACTTCATTGTATTTATGTTTATTTGCAAGGATGCTTTTCATATGTTTGGAAGACAATAGAGTGTTGATGTTTTCATTGGTTTTCTTGGCCTATTCATGTGCGCTTCTTATTCTATCCTCGATATCCTTCATCTTTGGATTCATCGTGAGATGTGTCCAAATATGCATACTCTCGTCGCACAAACTCACACACTCCTGGTCTAGGCTCTTAATATTTGTCACTAATGTTGTCAGTGCCCTTTCCCTTTTCTCCTTTTCCTCAGGAGGTGTCCCTGGCATGTTGTGCGATTCCAAGTCTCCAATCTTAGTGCATAATATTTTAATGACTTGACCGATTCTTGAGATCTGCTCTTCCATTTTGGCATATACTACTATTTTTACTTTGAGGATCTCCTTATAGATATTTTTAAAAATCGTTTGTATCCACCATGCCATTTTCTCGACCTCATCCTTCTCTTTTCGTTTTTTCTCGACCTTTTCCTTTAACATTCTTTCAATTTTTTATTCAACCTCGCTCTTCTCCTACAGAGTAGTTGTATACTTTTGTTGTATTTATTCCTTTTCATATATCACCTTGATGAATTCTCTACATGATAACTCTGTGCAGAGCCTTAACTCCTACATAATACCAATCTACAAGATTTGTAGTACTTTTTTAGGCATCCTTGACACAAGTAATTCCAAGTGTCTTAGTGCTTTCATCTGCTCTTACAGTTCTTGTGTCGAGAACTCGATTGTATCTAACCTGATATCCAACACTCTACGCTGGGCTGCTAACTCTGATATGAATGATTAGTATCCCATGTTTCCTCAATCAGTCTCAGATTTTTTTTTTTCATTCATTATGTCATGGTCTGTAAACTTGAAAGCAACTATCTTTCCTAGCATGTCCCCTTAGACAATTACACCATGTGGTATTTATGACATGACCAATGGTTACTTTATGTCTGTGGATACTCTAACCTATGGTGAAATGTCCTTTATTGGTGGTATATAGTCTCTATGAAATCTCGATTATGAGGCCGAAGCTACGGTTGTTTCTATGAACACTGGTGCAACCGATGGTCTTTTTGTTTACTTGGATGTTGTGGTTGCTAGTGCCCCAACTTTTGGTGGTTCCATGTTTCTCTGTGACTGGTTTCTTTAACTATTGCATGTTGTTTTTAGTTCGAATTTGTTCTTCTCTATATGCTCACAACAATGAAAATAACCTTTCTTAGTCAGGCCCTCATGCACTTTTATAACCCTTCTACGATTGTGTAATTTCTTTTGTTCCCAAAGTAAGTGTCGAATTCGGTCAGATTCTACCATCAATACTTTCCTTACTATGGCCTTAATACCAAATCCTTCATAGGATTTTTCCTTTGATCTGCCAGCTTGTTTCAATCCTTGATGATGCCTTTTATTTATGACTACATGTCTCTAGGATGTTTCGTCATTACTTCTTTTTAACTGTCATTTACGTTCTTTAATTCACTTAATGGTCCTATACCGCGCTTTAATTTTGCGCACAATTAACTACCTTTGCATTTTTTATTTATTTTTGTGATAATTCCTTTTTCTGCACGATACTTCTTCCTTTCTACCTCTGTATTTCTTCTTCTTTTTCTTCTTTTTATTTTTTTTCTTCCTTTTCCCACTTTTTATTTGTTTTCTTCCTTTCTCTACTTTTTGTTTGTTTTTCTGTATTTTACCTCCCTACTATAGTAAAACTACTATGATACATGTGCTCTTTCACAATTCATATTAATGCGCAAACAATCGATCATCTCTATAGAGTTTCAGTCGACTTCCATTCACCATGCCTCCCAAGGCTTCTCCACTCAAGGTTTCCAACAGCATAGCACCCGCCTCCTTCATATGATGAATCACATATGGTCCTAACCAACGCATTTGAAACTTTCCTCGATGTTGCATGAACTTACTATCGTATAGTAATACTAATTCCTCTGCTTGAAACTTTTTCTTTTTAATGTGTCTATCATTCCATTCCTTTTCTCTTTCCTTCTAAACTTATTGATGGAATTCAACAAAAAATTGATATTCCTCAAGTTGTACCGACCATAACAATCTCTGCTCTACTATGCCAGAGTCTGAAAGATAAGTAGTCGTTGCAATGTGTAGGATAGGCACAATAAATTCCATCGGCATCATTGCTTCTTGGCCATAGACCAACCTAAAAGGTGTATGTACTTTAAACTTCTTACTTGTAATCCTATATGCCCATAAAACTACTGGAACCCTTAAGTCCCAATCATCTCTTCCTACATTGCAGATATTTTTCAAAGCATTCTCCATAATTTTATTAAAAGATTATATTGTCTCATTGGCCCGAGGGTGATATGGCGTTCTCTTCTGATGATGAATTTGAAATTCCTTAGTCAATCCCACAATTTTCCTATTCAATAAATTTGTTCTTTGATCACTGAGTAGTATGCGTGGGCATCCAAACCGTGTGACTACATTCTCAAATAGAAGCCACACAATAGTCTTTGTTGTGTAGTCTATGACTGGTGTTGCTTCTGTCCATCTAGTCAAATACGTTGTCGCATTGATTATGTACCTAGCTCCTAGTATTCTTGATGGTAGGTTGATTGATCCAAAAAAATCTATTTCCCATTTATCAAATGATTACAGCATAACCTATGGGTGTAAAGGCATCTCATCCCTCCTGGATGGCTTTCCCACCCTTTGACATACATTGCATCCCTGACAATATTATTTATCATCCTTATGAAGTGTGGGACACTGCACAAAACATTTTGCACAATTTCTTTTCTTGCATAGTGTCATCATGCAATCCCTTTATGAGCTTCTCTAAGTATCATAGGAATTTCATGCTCTAACACACATTGTCTCAATATTCCATTTGCACCTAGCTTGTATAAGTTCCCTGCAATTAAATGATAGTTTGTTTATTTAACCATTAATTGTTTCTTTTGCACAACTTTCATGTCTAATGGGGCCATTCTTGTACTTAGAAACTGCACAATGTATGCAAAGTATTTGTCCATGATTTTAACTGCAAATAATTGTGCATTTGACAAGTTGTCATATATATTCCCTGTATCTTCTACTAATATTATGCGTGATAGATGATCTAGTCTTTTATTCAACTTCCTTGGTTTCACAACAACCTCAAAATTGTATTCCTAAAACATCAGTAGCCACCTACATATTCTCCCCCCAACATTGGCTTGTTCACTAAGTATTTTAGTGCAGAATGGCCATTTTACATCTTAAAGTGAGAGCCCAATAAATAATATCTAAACTTCTACAATGCATATACCATTTCCAATCCTTCTCATTATTTGGTAGTATAATTCTTTTATGTTATGGACAATTTACTACTTGCAAAAGAAATTGGTTGGTCTATGTCTCTTTCCCTTGGTTGAAATAGTGTTGCTCCCAAAGTTATGGAAGACACCTCCACATGGACATGAAACTCTTTCTTACAATCTGGGAAGATCAAAATAGGAACGATCAATAATTTATTCTTCAATGTATCCAAACTCTTCTGACAATCCTCATTCCATTGGAACTTTTCTTCCTTCTTCAACAACTTCTCCATAGGTGTTGTAATCTGCGCATAGACCTTAATCAACTTCATGTAATATCATGTATGGACCAAGGTTTCTATCTACTATATGACTGAGGTGGGCACCTGTAAATTCAAAATCACTGCAATATTGGTAGGATCCACTAATAATCCATGCTTACATACCACATGTCCCAACAAAATTCCAAAAGGTGCGCAAACAATACATTTCTTCAAATTGAATGAAATTTGACATTGTCTGCACCTATTCAACATTAAATTGAGTACTTCTATGTGATATTTAAATAAACTAAACACAGTCCAATAATCTAAGTATACTTCAAGGAACTTATGAATAAATTCCTTAAAATATGCAAAAACAACCCTTGAAGAAACTGCAAGTGCATTCTTCAATCCAAAGGGCATCACTGTGTATTGATAACTTCCCCAGTATATTACAAAAGTAGTCTTATACATGTCTTCCTATGCAATCTTAATCTGATTGTACCCTAAGAATCCATATGTGAAATAATAAGCCTCCTACCCTCCTACATTCTCTAGTACCTCATCTGTGAATGGTGTGGGAAATGGATCATGCAGACATGCAGCATTTATCTTCCTTAGGTCTACATAGATCTCGATTCCTCATGTTTTTCTATCCTCTACCACCATTGGACTTATCCATTTTGATTCCACCATCGATTCAATGACTCCAACTTCCAACATTTTATGTATTTATGCTTTCACCTTCTCTTTGTACTTCAGATTTAACCTTTAGGGTCTCTGTTTCAAATGGATATTCATCTTGCCTAATTCCTCAACCATCCCTTTCATCTCCGATAATGTAGTTAGGAATAGATATTGATACTCGTGCTATAAATATGCAATCTTCTCCACAGTTTCATCAATCCAATAATCACCTATCTACACAAACTTTATATTCTATGTCGTCCCAATGTTTACCTTACATGTCTTTAGTGTTTGTGCGTACACAACAAATTCAAGATCAAGGCCTTCTACTGTGCACTCCCCCTCAATTTTAGGTACTTGTACATTTATTAGATCTTCCTTATCATGTTCTTCTTTGGAGACATTGTAACAATCCAATAATTCATGGACAATCATAGAATCTCTATGCACACTACACACAGATACCACCTCCATCAACCCTTCTTTTGAAAATATCTTGTTTCTAATGGCCTGCGACGCTAGATCTAGTAATGGATATTCGTGTTCAAAATTAAATGTTACCTTAAACCTTTGAACCAGATCATCCGAGTTGGTTGTTTCTTTGCACATTTATAGCTCCAAGTACTAGTTCTTCATAATTGTATCTAGTGTATGTATAAACACGTGCGTCCATTCCTTCTTTGTTACCAATCCCCATATGTTTTTTCACTTCCTAATATGATATGTTGGGTCACTTGTCCTTGTATACTTGTGTGCAATATTCTCCAACTCGGTACCAAATATCACTTGCATTAGTATTCTACACTACAACCAGTCTTTGATTCCCTCTTTGTGTGCACCCCACCATCTCGCTAAAGTGGCCTTCAGGACAACATCTAGTGCCAACAATATTTATTGTTTGGGTACCTACAACTCAAACACCTTTAAAAATGAGCTTATATCATTCAATCCATCATACCTGGGTGGATCATATAACTTTGTTCCAATCCAGCGCAATGATCGATTTATGCATGGACATTGTCTAGTTGATACTTCATTCATCCTCTACTACCAATGTTCTAGATCTTCCTTTGAATCAGATACACATGAGATAATGCTTATCAAACTTAGCACACCATCTATAGTGGGGTTAACATAATCATCCATCCGTGTAGTCATGTTATACAAGTTGTCAATTTCATTCCCTCTTGATGTCTCTATATACCTATTTCCTTTCATTGGATCCAATGGTGCAGTAACCTTCAAGTCTCCTACTTCAAATATCATCTCTCTCCTCTTCAAATTAATGATCACTTGATTATCGAAGGCCCATTTTAGTCCCATAAATGTTGGATATGGTTGAATATCATCCATGACCTCAATGACTTCAAAATATTCTACACTGCGCACTCCATCTATATTCACAGGTACTCCTATCAATCGGTCAATTGGTACTATCTTGTGTTGGTTTGCCAACCTGAAATGAACAGGATACCAAATCAAATTAGGTTTCCACATAATTTCCCACATCTTCTTTGGTAACACATCTACATCTGAACCCAAGTCTAAAATCACGTTATCCGCATCATATTCCCCAGTCTGCACACTAAATCTAAATTCTCCATTGGTCCTCTTTTTGTGTAGTACCTAATTCACTACCCTCTGTGTGATAGGAATTTCCCTTTCTTACATGTAATGATCAATCATTTCACATAGTGCATTCAATGTAGTTTCATCTTTCATTAACTCTAAGAAACCTCTTAGAAAATATATTAGAGAACTTACCTTCCCAAGTGGCTTCTCTATCATAGTACGATCACAGACATGAGGCACATATTATGTTGATGCTACCCAATATAGTCCTAGTATCCATTTTATTTCCCTCTGATACATATCCTTTTCTTATTGCGGATCGAATGTTGGCATAGGTCCTGTTGATTTCTTTACCCATTTCTCGGAATCATTCCCTCCATTTTTCACATCAGTCCCTGTTCTATCTCCTCCGCACATAACAACTACTATTTTAGGTCCTTCATTGTGTTTCTTGACTGATATCTTCCGTACATTATGATTTGGGTTATGATTCTGATTTAATCTTGCCTACCACTTCTCGAGTAGTTTAGGACAATCTTATGTCACATGATCCAGTGCTCTACAGTATGTACAGGTTGTACAAGGATTCATGCAATCATGAGCTAAGATTCCCAGTTTATTACAATTGTAACATATTATTGGTCCTCTACCTCCTCTGCCAAAATTTCCTTTTCCTCAAACTTTGCGAAATCCTCCTCGATTTCCTAGATTAAAGATTCTCTGATTGTTGTACTATGAACCACCTCCTTCTGTCGCAACATTTTCCTCCTGAATCCTATACATATCTGAAGTTTGCTCTCTCATCAAGTTGAATGTGTGGAAATCCTTCTCTTCATGCCCTATTGACTTGTAAAATTTGAAAACTAAATTCCTTGCAGTAATGGACACCCAATCAAATGATGTCCCCATTTATTACATATCTCATAGTATCCCCCTTATGGTAATGGATTTGGTGCTCCAGTCACCAAATACTGCACAAATTCCAGGAATCTATCCTTATGGTGTCCTTTAGTCCTACACTTAGTACACCATACTTGTTCTCTCTTTTCTTTCCCTTTTGTAAGTTCTTCCAATTAATTTGTCAAGGCGACTAATTGTGTTTGTACTTGTGCTATCCATCCACTGTCTCCTACATGATATGCTTCCATATTCATTGCAATCTCCAAATCTTCAGGTTGCAACACAACCTTCTGTTGAATCAATGATTAACGAATGTGTGGTAGTAATCCTACAACAAGCCATTCTTGATGTTGTTGATCAGGTATTTGGAATGTCATTCTTCCTTAAAATGTTGGTCATAATCCCAAACTGATTCATTCTGCACATGTTTAATTTCATTCAACTTTGTAATGTACTGTGAATCAAACTTTGGATTCTTGAACTCTTTCAACAATGCTTGTCTAATATCTGTTAACGCCCTTTCTTATCTTGTAGGTGTGGTACTTTGCAATTTCATATATGAGACTAGTGTGTGACCTCTAAATGTTGTTTCCAACTATGCAATATTTACAACATCATATTGGAAATTCTTTGAATCCCAAATAAGTTCATATACAAATAGATGTTATTTTGGGTCCTCTAACCCAACTCCTTGGAACTCGAGTAGTCTCAATGTGTTTTCTAATACTGCCATATTGTTTGGTGTGGTTCCTCCCCTAGGCGATACTGGTTGAGTCTAACTCATCACATTTCTTCCACTTCTTTGGCTATTGCTACTCTGTCTTCCCTTGCTAACTATAAGTTATTTTGACAAATTCTCAAATGTGATTTTTGATATAGGGTTGTGGAGTCAACACAAGATCATGTCTGAACATGACTTAATTGTTCTTCTATTATCAGACTAAACTGAGAATTATGTTCCTCTTCTTCAATGAATGGTATTTCTACGATCTAAACTATTACAAAGGGTTCTCTTTGCTCAAGCTCACTGTGAAACTCTCCCTTCTCAGATCTAGTATGTTTCCACTTGTACCTTCTTCCAATGCGCAATACTCCAAATTCTTCTTCCTCTTCTGATACAACTTCTTCGGTTCTATACATCCTCAACCCCTCCCTTCCTTCTTCATTTCTTCCTTCATTATTTCCTACCTTCATAGTATCTTCTTGTCATCCCTTGGTTCCCCTATGTGCATGAATCCCCTTAGTAATCAGACTCCATTTTCATCATGCACTTGTCACACAAAAACATTTTTATCCAAGTACCCAATAATTTCATAAATCTTTCGCACAAACCCTTGAAGAAATTTCTCTCTTCAACACTGTATGAATGGGTACAATCCATTGCAAATTATATAATATAAGCTCCCAATATACTATGTAACCAGAAATCAACTACATGAGAAGTCTTATTACTTATAGAATTCAACTACTTTACCAAATCAGGAGTCCATTTCCTTGGCACTGCGGTTCGGTACCTTCCAGTATTCTCCACTAATATTTATAACCACTCAATCAAAATAATCAGAAATTCACCAAAGAAAATATCATGTAGCTCTCTATACACATAACTTTTCATCTATTGCTCATCGATCATCAGAGTGTTTCTATTCTATTTTTGAGAAAATTCTTGTTCCTTCCATTCTATCTTGAGATCTCTTTCTTAGTCAGCCTCCAAACAATTCCCTCAATCACATATTTCAGGTCCTGACAATGCAACCATTTGTTGGCACGTAGTTGCAAGAGCCTAGGTTCAAGTTATCTAACCAACAAAACCCTTTAGACACCATCCCTTTTGACATAAAGTGCATGCAAGTGAATTCTCACATGAGGCATCTATTTGGACGGCGGGAGCCAAGTTTCTATAGGAACGAGGGGATGAGAGGTGACCATCATATTCATTCTTACTTATCTACTTTGTGCACATTTGTAACACACCCATGGTGCGGTGTCAAAATTTCATTCTTCTTAAGCACTCAAGACCTCCATTCGGGGTCTCAAATCCTATTCTGCTCATCCGGGGCTTTCTAGTCATGGTTTCCACGCTCAGAATCGAGCTCAAAACTGGTGGATACACCTCTCCCAGGTTCCTCCAGTGTTCATTGGTCGAGGTCATGGGACCTCCACATAGGTCCAACTCAATAGGTTCCTCGTGCATGTTGAAACTTCAGACTTCGGATGTTATTGACTCACCTGACTCTGATTCTACCAGACTCTAGAATCATGAACAAACATGGGTCAAATCAATGGTCCATTCTCTTGTCATAGCCAACGATTGAGATTGACTTCAGGTTTATGGCTTCGGGATTTCTCAACCCTCCACTCTTCAAATTTTCCAGAGTAATTCCGCTTCAGAGTGCGGAAGGTGACAACACCTGTCCTTTCCAATGGATGGTTCATATATACTCCACTAATTCGGGATTTGGGTCTTATTTGGACTCTATAAGATACTATGCTCCAAATCCTCTACATATCCAAAGTTCACGACTCTCGAAGTCCCAATCCCTTCACCAACCATGTTGGCTAGATGGGCACATACCAGGGGATAACATGTAGTTGGTTCAGTGGCAACATGTGCCCTCACCTGATATGATGTGTGTCACAATCCAAGGGCTCTATGGGGTAGGTGATGTGCATAAATCTAGGTGGCACGTGGCTCATTAATTTTGAATCCATGTCACCATGGATGACATCACCGTACCTTGTCACCTCGAGAGGACGACTTCTACATTCCTTAGATCTCATGGATAAGACCTGGTCATGTATACCTATAGATCTATAACTCTGGTTACCTCGAGGTTTCGACATTTGGGATTTTTTCTATGCAAACTCCTCTTACCTTCTAAAGTGTCCAATATTTGAATTAGAGGGTCTAGGACCATGCATCGTCGATATATCCATAATTGGGAAAGGATCTGAGGGATCCTACGATCTACGATGTTGGGTCCTTCGTGGCTCCGACCTTCAAGGTTTCGGGCCTTGGTTTAATTTGTGAGATAGGTTCACCTAGCCACCTAGGGAGCGACCTATCGTCGGTCAACCTCATGGGAAACCGAGTCTCTTGGTTACCTTCAATCCATGTAAGACTAGTAAGGTCGATCTTACTCCGAAGTCCTGGACTTCTGGAGCTACAAAACCAAGGGGGCATAGCTTCCTTAGGCTTATCCCAAGGTTCCTAGGTATTGGTCATATGGGTCCTTTGGAACGAATCTCGTTCGCTCATTTGATAAAATAAGGGACCTCCCCTTTTAAAGGATTCCACTTTTTCTACCCTTCCATAGCTTGTCATGAAATGGTTAAGGACTTGGGCCTGGAATCCTGGTCGCATGACAAGGATTCTGAAAGAGGTGTCCTATTCAGACAGACAGGTTTAGGTTGACACTACATCTCCCATCTCGACCTTCATACAAGATTATTCCCCAGGAAGCCTCCAGAGCCAAGCTGGGAATTCAAACTATTGGTCGAGAGTGTAGGTTTTCAAAGATAAGGAGGCATGTACATACCGTAACCATTCCACACAGAAAATATTTATAAGTACAAATATGCATAAATCTAGGCATTCATCCACTATTCCAATTCAACACATAAAATAGGGAAATTACTTATCAAACCAGACAATGTGAAGTGACTATTGAAAGGGGTGTCTGTTTCCACCCAAATGTAGGCTCAGTCACTCCAAATGTATTTACCGCTATCTACCCCCGAGCTAGACCACAATTCTTTGCAACAAAATCTCTTCTTCTGGCTCAACAACAGTAGGGATGGAGGTTACTCTCCTCCTCCCACAGGATCTTGGAAATGGTTTACATGATACCAGGTAAGGAGGATCAACCTCATTTATCAGCTTGTATCATAACCTTATCTTCCATTTCTTGTGACCAGAACACCTATTTTCCAGTTCTTCCTTGAACCTAGAAGTTTCCTCTCCTATATAGTCTTCACAGGTCTCCCCTTGCCCACCACACCTTCCCTTATTTCCTCTTTCAACAAGGTTGCATGTGGCTCGAATTACCAGCCTGTAGTTAGGTCTGGAAGCCTTAGATATGGGTGCTCTACCTCATCCCCTCATTAACTCTTGAGGAGGTCTTCCCACTTACCAGCCTGACTGTAATTCATTTCTGGGTCAGAGGACGATTCTGGTCCTAAGAAATTAAATTTAGTAAGTAATGGTTTGGTGAAGGTTAACGCAACCATTCCTAGTCCCATTCACCATATCTTTTCATAGCATTATTGGTATTTATTAGTACCACCCCCCTTCGGCTCCACCTAGATCACAAACCAATCAATTATATGATTAGAATCATGTACATATTTATTCAATAATGAAACATGGAAAACATTATGTGCCTTTACTGTGGGAGGGAGTTCTAGCCTATAGGCTACAGGTCCCACTCTATATAAAACTTTAAATGGTCCACAATACCAAGGTGCCATATTGGCACAAGCTCCCATTCTCAGGGAACTCTTCCTGGGCCTAACTCTGAGATAGACATGGTCTCTTGTCTTTAATTCTTTGGAGGTTCTTTTTCTATCAGCGTAACGTTTTTGTCTATCCTGAGCAATTTTCAGATTCTTCTTTATCTGGATCACTTGTTGTTCCATATATTTCACCATTTTGGGTCTGATTGTAACTCTATCCATTGGATTACTCCAGTTGATTGGAGTCCTACACGGTCCGGCATAGAGTGCTTTGAAAGGGCTCATCTTCAGTGACTCTTGGTAACCGTTGTTGTAGGCAAACTCTACCAATGTCAGGTAGTCTTCCCACTTCTTAGGTTGATTCATTACATTCATCCTCAGCATGTATTCTAATATCTGGTTTACTCTTTATGTCTATCCATTGGTTTGAGGCTGATAAGTTTTTCTAAACAACAATTTAGTCTCAAAACTAGCCATCAAGGATTTCCAAAATCTTGAAGTGAACTTTGTATCTCAGTCGTATACAATATCCTTAGGCATGCCATGTAGTCTGAAGATCTCTTTCATGAAGATGTTGGCAATATCTATTGCCTTACAAGTTGATTTGATAGGAATGAAGTGATCATACTTTCTCAACTTGTCCACTACTACCATGATGGCATCATCCTTCCTAGTCGATCTTGGTAACCCGGTGATAAAATCCATGGAAATGGTTTCCCATTTCCATTATGGTATTGGTGGAGGCTGCAACAACCCTATTGGGTGCCAATGTTCTACCTTAACTTTCTAGAATTCTAGATACTTAGCTAGATAGTTGGCTATATCCTTTTTCAGTACAGGCCAATAAAACTGTTTCTTAGTGGCCGTGATCATTTTCTGATATCCTAAGTGACTAGTATATGGTCTCTTGGGTAGTTCATTCATTATTAACCTATTCAAGTCATCATAGCTTGGAATATACAATCTATTTCTGTAAGTCAGCGGACCTTCGTCCAACATCTGATAGCCTTCATACTTTATCCCTGCGGGCTATTGCTTTAGGTACTATGTCACGGTCTTGAAGAACACACATGTTTATTGTGCCTTCCCAACTCTTTCCCTGACATCCGTTTCATAGGTGATAACTGCTTTCAGGTGAATCATTTTCATACTTCTGCTAAGGGAATCGACCACCCTATTTTCCTTTCCTTTGATATGTTTGATTTTGAAATCAAACTCACTAAGGAGAGCCATCCATCTAGCTTTCCTACCATTTAGTTTTGGATGATCAAACAGGTGTCTCAACTCGCAATGGTCTGCCATAAGTACAAACCTCCTACCCAGGAGGTAATGCCTCCACATTTTTAAAGCATGCACTATGGCCACCAACTCCAGATCATGGTGTTGATATTATAGTAGCTTCGGGAGGTATCAACCTCCAATGTGACCCTTTGATGAGATTAGAATATTTCGGAAGCAAGAAAAGAAGTGAATGTAACCCTAGAAGAGATGTCGGCTAAGAGAGATAATTAATATGAATTAATTAGTACCCATAATTAGAATTCAGCCTAGGTAGCCTGCCAGAGCCAGTATAAATACAAGGCACCATTGCTAATTTTACAGACAACTCTTAGAATTAAAGAGAGACACTTGTGCACACTGCAGTCTGGCAGTCTTGTGCGCAAGTTCTCGAGAAGGTGTTGCCACTAGTCTTGAAGCCTATTGCTTCTATCTTTTGGTTTGGACTCTCTGATCATATTTGGTTACTTATTTCTTGGTGCATTAGCCTTGCTTGGCTATTGGATTTCTACTGGGATTCTTCTCTCTATCAAGGTCAAGGTGCTCAGAGGGTGGCTTCGGCCTATGGTTGGGTGACAATAGTGATATTGTCTATGGTAAAACGAGAACATTCTAATAGCTTATGGGACCACACCTCCTTCATTCATTCTAACTGTCGAAAGGAAGCATAGCCATTAGAATAATAAGTTCATTGAAGAACTGCCACTAGGGTTTACTAGAAGGAACAACTTCCAAGACATTGTCGCTAGGGTTACTAGCAGGAGCAGTTGCAGAAACCCTAAAACCTGATCCAACACCTTGTGATGGAACATATCACTCAAGAATAAGGTATTCAAGTGCGCCCTAGTCCAACACACCTCTTGGCACTCTTATAAGGTAGAAACATCAAAGTTGAAGTTTTGGATCAAGGCATGACCAGTCACCAGTCAATCGAAGTCATGACTAAAAAGACTAGTCATCTACACTACTCAACACTCACATGAATGATTGAAGATGACATGTGGATAATTGATAGTAGAGATTCTAGGCATATGATGGGAGATCAAGCCAGAATCTCAAATCTAAATGAGAAGAAGACATCGTACAAGGTAGATCTTGGAGACAAAAAGCACTTACCCAGTCGAAGGATTTGGACAAGCCTCCATCAAGTTGAAAACATATAACAATGTTCATTTGAGCAATGTCTTATATGTACCTGGTTTAGAAAAGAATATTGTATCCATAACTTTCCTATAAGACAAAGGAAACATAATAAATTTCGTAGATGGAAAAATGTTATCTTGTCATAAAGACTCCAGCATAGAGAACACTAGGGTTAATGGAACCCGTGAAGGAAATCTATATAGACTACTAAAACAAAACGAAGAAGCTCTTGTACATGATGAAGTCAATCCCAATGAAATTTGGCACAAAAGTGTTGGCAAATGTTTACCAAGTAGCATATGCTTGTCATTGATGGCAAGTACAACAGTGGAGATGGCAGGATAAGAAGGATAATATCCCTTGGGGATTCAGACGTGAAATCTCAGGAGGAACAACATTGAGGAAAACACGTGCAGCAAAGCTCAAGATACAGGAGTTTGCAGAGGAGAAGGAATACAGATATCCACAGCCGTTGGATCCCATCCAAAATTCCCGACAGCATGAGGGCCGTCAGATCTGAATATTGACAAGAAGAGCGCGCTAAAGAGGAGGACATGTCTCAATCGTTAGATCCAAGCACAGGACCCGACCACCATTGGATCGGCGAGAACCTGCACGATCCTTAAAGAACAAGGAGAAGCAGGCGTAATCACGATATGAGAAATCACGACGTAATCTGAGCCGTTAGATCGAGGTTGATTATGGACCGTTGATTCTAGCCAATGGAGAGGCATCGGGGATTGAGACTTTGAAATGACAAAGTCACTTGACATCAGGAATACTGATTTCATGATATGTGAAATCGTGATGTAATCTGAGCCGTCAGATTAAGGTTGAATCTGAACTGTTGATTCCATTCAATGGAGAGGCATCGGGGATCGGGACTTTGAAATGAAAAATTCACTTGACATTAGGAATGCCGATTTTACGATGTGTGAAATCTCGACTAAACCTGAACCGTCAGATCAACATGTGATCTAGACCGTCGATCCAACTCATGATGACAGACCACGTCAGCTAGGGACACATGGCACAACCAGGTAATGACAGGTGTCAGTAAGATTCAACACTTCAGGCACATGTAAGTCACGAATCAGAGTGACATGTGGCAGTATTTAACATGTGACAATCCACGTGTGACATCAACAGAGTTTCGCGAATCGCGACATGGAGAGGCAAAGAAAACAATGCAGAAATCGCGATATACGATATGGCGATTCATTTGCAGTCGTTA
>SNQJ01S0002521.1:103829-139603 GCA_010110895.2 Picea sitchensis
TCATATATGTGACTGATGCTGAATGTGCGTGTGTTTATTTCTCTGCATCATTGTGATCATCATTCAATTGTTTCTGCAAAGAGTTTTAAAAGAAGCATAATTGTTTAAGCTCAGTAACAACTGATTCACCCCCCCCTCTCAGTTGTCCAACAAAAAGGTACACTCATATTAACTATCAAGCATTACCTTTTCTCAAAATATGGTTGAAGGAATACCATAATTGTAGTCTACACATGAAGGAATTTTAAAAGGATGTGATCTTGGAAAGAATATCAAGAAACCATTCCCAAGCAGGAACAATAGATCTAAAGAGATTCTAAATCTAATACACTCATATGTTTGTGTTCCGATGCCATTCAAATCTCTAGGAGGTTCTATTTAATACATAATCTTCATAGATGATTACTCAAGAAAGACTTGGTTGTATCTCCTGAATACAAAGGATGAAGTATTCAACAAGTTTCAAGAATTCAAAGAAAAAATAGATAGCCTCACAAACAAGAAAATCAAGACCCTGAGAACATATAATGGAGGAGAATACACATCAAAGGAATTTGTTTCCTTTTGCAAATCAGAAGGGATTAGGAGGGAGTTGATTGTTCCTCATAATCCTCAACAAAATGGTGTAGCAGAAAGGAAGAACAAATCTATTGAAGAAACCATAAAGGCACTACTAAAAGATCAAGTTTTATCTATGTTCTTATGGGGAGAAGCAACCATGACAACAATATATGTTCACAACAAAATTCCTCACCACATATTGAAGGATATGACTCCATAAGAAGCCTTCTCAGGTAAGAAACCTAATGTGGAAAACCTAAGAATCTATGGATGTCCTGTTTACTCTCACATTCCCAAGGATAGAAGGGATAAATTAGAACCCTCTGGAAAGAAGGGCATATTCATGGGATATAGTGAATCATCCAAGGCTTATAGAATATATATCCTAGAACAACATAAGATTGAAGTCAGCAGAGATGTGACCTTCAATGAAAAGATGGATTTCAAGAAATCCATAGAAGAAGAAGAGTATGAAGAGCCTATTGAAGAAGGCACATGTCTTCCAGAAAACCAAAATGAAGAAAAGGAACAACTTGATCATCCGATGCAACCATATGAGACCACTAATTCAGACAGTATTCCTAAGACCAAGAAATGACCATCTTGGCTTGAAGCAACCCTACAAGAAGAAGAAAGACTCAAGGCCCCAAGTGGGACCTTTAGGAAAAGTAAGAAGCCCAAAATATTCTCCAGTTATGCAACATGTATGAAAAAGCTTATAGATGAAGAACCTACCACATTTGAAGAGGCAATTCATAAGAAACAATGGAAAGAAGCCATGAAATAAGAACACCAGTCCATCATGAAAAATGATGTATGGGAAATTGTGCCTAGACCTAAAGAAAAATTAGTAGTAACTTCAAAATGGGTATATAAGATCAAACATGCAGCAAACGGAAGTGTGGATAAATATAGTAAAGGTTCGTAGCTAGAGGGTTCTCCCAGAAGGAGGGAGAAGACTATGACGAAGCATTTTCTTTGGTTTCCAAATATACTTCCATTAGAGCTATCATGTCTCTTGTTGCTTCCATGGGATGGAGTTTACATCAAATGGATATAAAAACAACTTTCCTCAATGGAGAAATCGAAGAAGAAGTATATATTGAACAACGTTAAGGGTTTGAAGTATATTCTAGAGACACTCATGTTTTTAGACTAAAGAAAGTGTTATATGGACTCAAGAAAGCTCTAAGAGCTTGGTATGCCAGAATAGACAACTATCTAATGAGACTTGGTTTCTCAAAAAGTAATGCAGATCCAAATCTTTACTACAAAAATGTGAACAATGTACCTGTGATTCTACTACTATATGTCGACTATCTATTCCTAATAGGTGAAGAGTCTCTCATCATCTAGTTCAAAAATGAACTAGCTTCTAAGTTTAATATGAAAGATATTGGTCTCATGCATTATTACTTGGGACTAGAAGTATGGCAGAAGCATGGTGAAGTATTCCTTGGACAAGGAAAGTATGCAATAAATATTCTTTAGAAGTTTGGAATGATGGATTGCAAATCCATTTACACTCCTATAACCATAGATATAAGAAAAATAAGAGATTCAGATTCTGATCCAGTAGATCCATCACTATATCGACAATTGATTGGGTCATTGATGTATTTGGTAAATACTCGACCAGATATTTTCTTTGTCGTGAACACACTATGCCAATTCCAAGTGGAACCTATACATGAGCATTGGACAACTACAAAGAATGTTCTAAGGTATATACGTGGAACACTAAACTATGGTTTAAGATATACAACATCTAGTGATATACAACTTCATGGATTCATAGATTCAGATTGGTCAGGAAGTGCAGAAGATAGAAAGAGTACTTCAGGTATGTGTTTCAGCTTGGGCTCCGCTATGATATCTTGGGGAAGTATGAAACAAAAGTCTGTTGCACTTAGCCCAACAGAAGAAAAATATATCGCAGCATGTGAGGCATGCACAGAAGCAATATGGCTAAGAAAGTTGATTTCTAATTTATTTGATTAGGTTCCAGATTCGATCATAATACACTGTGACAATTAGAGTTGTATAAGGCTATTATAACACCCAGTGTTTCATGAACGGTCAAAGAACATTGAGATCAAATAATAATTTATTTTAGATAAAGTCCAGGAAGGAGAATTAAAGCTCCAATATATCCCCACAGATGAGCAAAGAGCAAATATCTTGACAAAGCCTCTATCCAAAATAAAGTTTGCATATTTCCGAGACAAATTGGGGATTGTGGAAATAACTCCCTTAGTTGAAAGGGAAGAAATGACTCTCCAGGTTGGGAGGGAGCACTGACATATCATTGAATTGAGGAAAATCATTTTCAAGTTTGAAAAATGGTCTAGCCTGTGCAGTTTCTTTCCATTTTGAAAAGTGGTTGAGATTTCTGACGGACATGCATTTTCCAGTTCGAAAAATGGCCCATATCGAATGGTCATTTTTGTAATGAAAATGGTTCGATGGATTGCTAATGTACCATAGACAGTGATTTCCCATTGTGGTTAACATGGGGAATGGTCTAGGAAAGTCTCTCTTCCTGAGGGTTATTCAAGAAGAATGGTCTGCCTCGCTGGACAGTCATTCTTTCAAAGCTCACAGTTGTGAGAAGTTTCAAAGAATGGTCCGTTTTGGAGGTTGGTGCAAGACATTCATTTCCTTTGGAAATGGTCCGGACAGTCATTCCCTAGGGAAAATTCATTCTCTCTAGGTTTCACTTTGCTTGGAGAGGGAGGAATGGCCCAGATAGGTGAATGGTATAGGTTCAACAATCAGGGACATGCATTCGCTAGGGTAGACTCATTCGTTCCAGGTTGCACTTTGTTTAGTGCCGGAGGAATGGCCTAGGATAGGGAGTGGTCTAGGCTTAGAAATAGGGACAATTATTCTTCCTTGCTTGAGAAGAATAGTCCAGATAGCCCATCATTGATGTTATACTCTGAGGGTAGATGCTCTTCCAGATCTCACAGATGTGAGTGGAAGAATGGCCCAGATGACTCAATTTATATCATAACATTATTTCTATGCAGGTTGATATTAGTTGATATGTTGGAGACTGCGTGTCTCTAGAAAGTAGAGATATGCTACTATGGTGGATATATTCTACGGTTTGTGACTTTGCATCACAGATTGAGTAGTTGTGTACTACTATGGATAAACACAATTGTGTTCTGTCAGTTGACATTGTGCCAGTTGTCATGGAGATTATCTAGTTGGATAATAATGATGGTACTCATGATGCTACTAGTTGAATGGTTTGTTTGTGATCAAGAACATTATTAGTTATACCTCCCTAGATAGGAGGGAGTGTTGATGTTATGGTAGCTTCGGGAGGTATCAACCTCCATTGTGACCCTTTGAAGAGATTAGAATATTCTGGAAGCAAGAAAAGAAGTGAATGTATCCCTAGAAGACATGTCGGCTGAGAGAGATAATTAATATGAATTAATTAGTACCTAGAATGAGAAGTCAGCCCAGGTAGCCTGCCAGAGCCAGTATAAATACAAGGCACCAGTTTTGATTTTGCACACATCTCTTAGAATTACAGAGAGACACTTGTGTGCACTACAGTTTGGCAGTCTTGTGCGCAAGTTCTAGAGAAGGTCTTGCCACTAGTCTTGAAGCCTATTTCTTCTATCTTTTGGGTTGGACTCTCTGATTACCTTTGGTTACTTCTTTCTTGGTGCATTAGCCTTGCTTGGCTATTGGATTGCTACCATGATTCTTCTCTCTATCAAGGTCAATGTGCTCAGAGGGTGGATTCGACCTATGGTTGGGTGACAATAGTGATATTGTCTATGGTAAAATGATCACATTCTAACACATGGGTCACATAATTGTTTTCGTGCTCATTCAATTTTCTAGACTCATAGAAAATCACATGTCCTTATTGCATAAGGAATCCCCCGAGTCCTTCCTTATAGGCATCTGTACACATGAGGAAATAATTATCGGGGTCAACGATATTCAATACGAGTGTGTGGGTCAGAAGGTATTTCAGTGAATGAAATATTTCTTCACATTACTGTGTCTAAATGAATTTAACCCCCTTTTTCTGAAGGACAGTGATTAAGAAACCAATCTTGGAAAATCCTTTTATGAACCTTCTATAGTATCTTGCTAAGCCCATAAAGGATCTGATATCCAAAACATCCTTTGGGGTAGGCCATTCCATGATAGATATGATCTTGTCAGGGTCTATTGCCACTCCTTCTCTAGAAATAACATGGCCTAAGTAGTGGACTTGTTTATGGAAAAAGTTACACTTCCTAAACTTAGTGTAGAGTTGATGCTCTCTGAGAACATGAAGTACAAGTCTAAGATGTTCTTCATGCTCCTCTCTATTCTTGGATTAGATTAAGATTACATCAATAAAAACCAATACAAATATGTCTAGGAATTTGTTGAGTACATTGTTCATCAAGCACATAAAAGTGGCGGGGGCATTGGTTAATCCAAATGGCACCACCACAAATTCATAGTGACCATATCAGGTCTTGAATGTTTTTTTGTGGATGTTTTCATCCTTTATTCAGACTTGATGGTATCTAGAACTTAAGTCAATCTTTGATCAAATGGAAGCACCCCCTAATTGGTCGAACAAGTCATCGATTCTTGGTAAAGGGTACTTGTTCTTTATGGTTGTCTTATTGAGTTGTCTATAATCTGTGAGTGTGCCATATTTCTTCTTCACGAACAACACTGGTGTTCCCCACAGAGACACACTGGGCTGGTTGTAGTGATTATCCATCATTTCCTTTAGCTGGAGCTTAATCTCAACTAGCTTAGGTGTGCTCATCCTATAGGGTGTCCTAGACACTATCACCGCTCCTAGTGCAAGATCTATGGAGAAGTCAATATCTCTTCTCGGAGGTAGAACTAGTACCTCGTCTGGAGAAAAATATCTATATTATCTTAATAAGGGATGTTCCTATAGGTTTGGTCTATCATCCTCAACCACTTTCAATACTTGTATTGCATATAGAGGACATCACTTTCTACAATACTTTTTCATTTTAAGTGTTGATATTTGTCTCACTGAGATAGGATTCTGAATTCCTCTAAGGGTTATCTTTATCCCTTATTCATTCACACACTCTAAGGTTTTATAGTAACAATACAACTTAGTTTTATATGCAGCTAGCCAATCCATACCAATCAACAAGTCATAAGATCCTAGGGGAAGTATGTTAAGGGTAGCTTGGGTGGGCAATCCATCCACAGTGAATTGGTAGGCTGGTACGACCTCTGCTACTTTTATTTTGGTGTCAGTGGCTAGTTTTACTAACTAGGTCTTAGCATGCCTAACTAGTTTCATTTTACACTTATCAATAGAATGAGATGCCACATAAATCAAATTGTAACTAGGGTCAATTAAAATAAAAACTAGGTGGTTAGCGATCATACCTTCTGTTAGCACCACCATTTTCCTTTGGTTAGGATCATATTAGTCGAGTCATGTCTTGTGTGTAAAAGTACATAAGGTTAGGTACTTAACAATAGAAGGGTCGAAGTAAGTAAGTGGTAAGTTGTCCCTTGGAAATGGGAAGGGATGTCAGAGTCGAAACATGTGTAAATGTTACGGGTATGTTGTTTCCAAAGAGTCAGTTCATAATAAAAAGGGAGTCTCTATGCGCCCCAAGCCAAGTTAGGTAGTTAATAGAAGTTGTGTTGGCGAGTGCAGTAACCATTATTAGCTCATTATGAAGGCCGGGAGAATGAAAAATCACAATGTTCATATCATGTATTCCCTACAACCCTTATCGCCTGTACTTTACACGCAGGGATGTGCTATGGAAAATCCACAGTTCGATTTGAAACATCTAGTCACCATGAATTTAGTGTTCCTTAGAAAAATTCCTCCTTCATCCCGATCTGTTATAAATTCCAGGTGCTCTACACCCATTTTATTCACGAAATCAGATTCATGCTCTGGCTGTAAATTTTCTTGCAAGCCCAGGTTGATCGAATTATGCGACTTGGGCATTCGCCGGATCCACCGTGCGCAAGATAAATAGTGGTCGTTCCATGGAGACCTCCCAAAACATAATAAAAGGCATGTGAAGTGGAAAAATTGCTAGGCTTGAGCCCCAAAGTGAATGGGATTCATTCTAACTCACAACAGACATCCCCAAGGATAAAAAGGGATTTTTCCCCTTACCCATAGAAACAATGTTATCACACCGCATAGAACCTGGAGTGGAAAGACCTACGCAGGAAGGAAGGATATTAGAAGACTTGTCTCCCCCAAAAAAGATACCTTAGAGAAGGGGTAGGCCAACGAAGAATAAGGAAGCTAGGGAAACATGAGTCCTAAATGAGCCGCGCACAAGATCAGTCGCTGAAAAATTACTTATGCGCGTTGTTCAAATGAAACCTGTTGAAGCTACAATCTAAGAAAGTGGGAGTAGAATGATGAGGATGAATTTCATGGGTACAAATGATCAATATCCATCACATAAGTTGAAGCAGGCGATACTAGCTATTGCCGAATTTTACCAGGAAAACAGGGAGCTAAGACAACAACTAGCGACAAAGACCATTAAAGTGTCAGTAGAACAAGGCCATGAAGGGAACGTGAAGTGGATGAAAAGATAGCTTAGAGAGGCACATGATACAATCGTATAGATGCGTGAAGCATAGAGGATGTCAGAAGGAAGGTATGCGAAGCGACCTAGTAGAAATCCCGCCTAGCTCTCGCCAGTGAACAGAAGAAACAAGATTAACTGGGTTCTTTCTCATATCCTCAAATAGAGAGAAAATAATGATATTTTTGAAGGAGGCATCACCCTAAATTTTTTTTTTGTTTGGTAACGACCATGACAGTCTGCTGCCACATGTTGCGCACTCCCCAACGAATGAGCACATGGAAGTAATTAAATTCGTTACAATAGATAGCAAGACCCTAACAAACACTTGTTTGTTCATATATTTGATCAAATGAAAGCATCGACACATCACTCTCTCATGATGAGACCTAGTCGATAACCGAAATCCCCATGGCGAAATAAAAGCAGTCATGATGTAGCCGGATGTTTTTGTTGTCTATTTTTGGAAAAGCGTCATGCAAAGAGTCCTTTAACGTAGAACAATCAGTTTCCTAGTTTTTAGAGATATTAGTTAGAAGAGCAGGGTAGCCCAAGTGACGCCCTCGCCTATATATTTGATATTTTCAATATAAGCCAGGTTGGTTGGAAGAATTAGTATAGACAGTGTGTATTGAATGTAGTTTGGGTCTGATCGAAATTTAATGCAAAAGTCCTGAAGATTTGAAGAAAATATTATAATTGCAATAGTTGGATGTATTGTTTCCTTTCTTTGCATATGTATTTCCTATATTATTTATTCATATCTATTTCTATCTAAATAGGAACGTATTTCAAACTTGGGATTCACTGCACGGTGCCCTAGGCTTCATGCCATTTAGACACAATGTTTTTCTGTAAGTTAACTCTGAATTCATCCTTAGCAGTTCTTTGAGTTTACTTCATGTGTTTTCTCCCACCCCACATTATGATTTTAAAACTGAATATTCTTGCTCTCTTAGCCTTTATCCTCTCAAGTTCAGTCACCGAGTCATTTATCTCCATCGTTTTCTTGAACTGACTCCATAGCCCAAGGTCTTTCTCTTTTGTGCCAATATAACCAGAAACTATTATTCCAAATGTGTTAAATCTAGTCGATAAGTCAAAGCCATATCCTGTACTAAGACACATTCTCTCTCGAGAGCCCTCTCCAGGTCCGAAAGGCTAGTTTCATATCTCAAAGTTGGTTCAAATAGTTACCTTTGTCGTCTGTTTATCAATCGAACAGATTTACAGAGTGCTAACATTCTGGCGTCGTTCTCGAGGATGAAATTGAATAGATTTTCCCTGGTAGAACAACTAATGTTGTAGTTTTACCCCTGAGGGTAACAGAGGGAAAAACATTTGTACCTGCTAAAACCTTTACCCTGGTGACTCCAGTCAAAAGGAACGACAACACCAAGTAGCGTGATTCAGGAATCCTGGTTCCTAAAATGATCTATACTAGATAAAATCCTGATGCAAACCCTATAGAGCCTGTGTGTGATCCTGAGAAACTTTTGTGCATGACCAGGGATCAAGCGTCGGACCTGTTCTATTACTTGGACATAAGTCTTTCCTTACCAAAAGATGACGCACAAAGCATCGACGACCTTGAGTTTGATGCATTTTTTGATCAAACCTTGTCCAGGTCTAAGTCGAAAACCATCTTGGAAGAAATAGTTTTCGACCAGAAGAGATTCCAAACTCTTATAACTAATAATATCCCCCAAATCCCTAACCCTCCTAGACCCATGGCCGCCAAATTCTCCCCCCTCATTCTACCATCCCAACTACATGATTTTCCCCATAATTATAGCCAGAGGATTCAACTCTACGATGTTGAAGGGAATGTTTCAATCCAAAAGCATCTGGATTGGTTCAACGATTTTGTCGACCTAGAGGAGGTAGACTATGCAGACATGAAAATGAGGTTGTTCGCGTAGAGTTTTGTGGGGGAGGTAAGTAAGTGGTTCAAATCGCAAGTATTCGAGACTTCACCACATTCGAAGCAACCTTCATTATTAGATGGGGAGAAAATAAGAACCCCTTGTAGTTGTTGACGTAGTATAATAATATGAAAAGGGCACCAAAAGAAATGGTGGAAGAATTATCAGCCCATTTCATGAGGGTTTATAACTCAATCCCTACCTAAGTTTAGCCATCCACTGGAGTCATGCAACTGCGATATGAAAACTCTTTCAATATAGATTTCGCCTTGCTATTGAGAAAAAGAAGATCAACAAATTTGGATGCAATGATGAGCGATGTAATCGAAGTTGAAGTAAACATGATGGCATCGGGGAAGATCAAACAAAGATTCAATAGGGGTGATAAGAGACCTGAGACCCCAAGGGGATGCACTTCCATCAATGTTGAGGTCCACAAACAACAAATTCAACTTAATGATGAAGACCATGGAGAAACTGATGGAGAGAATGTCCATGGGAAACAAACCTGTTGCCTGAGAATAGAATGACCCCCAGCATAGAAATCAAAACCTCGGGAGGGGCCAAGTTCCTCAGATCAGGTAGGGGGAACAAAGGAAGAAAAGAGATCAAGGCAACCATCAGACGAGGCCTCCATTCCAAAACAAATACACGGACAAAGACTTCGATCATATGTTCGAAGACCAAATACATTATTGCAATGAAAAGAACCCGCACGTGTTTTTGACATAAAAATGATCGGTACATGAGAGGAAATGACAATTTTATGTTGGAGACAGATGATGCATGGTTTGGGGAAATAAAAGAGTTCAGAAAGAATTATCAGAATGCCATCATGCAGTTTTAGAAGAAATATAACCTCAGGAGCATGGAAGTGTCTATCAAGCCTCAACAGAAAAATCCCATAAGGAGACCTTCGATAGACACCCCTTCCACAAGCCAACTAAAGACGGACAACCTGACCAAGGATGTAGCTAAAAAGGTGAAGTCAAAGGAGGAGGCCCCGAGGAAAGCACTGGAAAATGGCAGGGAAGTGTGTGGAAAGGATGTAGAGAAATTTCCCCCCCCTTTAACTTTGAGCATGAAATGGATAAAATCAAGATCTCTGTCCCGTTCAACGAACTTATCAGAAAGGGTGAGTATCGGGAGAAAATTATTAAAATGATAAAAAATGGAGGAACCCCTAATACTTTTAACATCCAAGACAATCACCCTACTATTCTTTTTGGTCTGTGCATTGAGGAGACAAGCAATACCGAGGATGGCCCCCTATTCTATGTCAGTCTAAAAGTCCACGACATGACCCAACATAACACCATGATGGATTCTGACATGTCGCATAACCTCATGCCAAAGGTGATCATGGGCGAGTTGGGTTTGGATGTCACCAGACCCTATAAGGACCTTTTTTATTTTGATTCGAGGAAATTCAAGAGCTTGGGTCTCATCAAGGACTTAGTTGTGTCATTGGCCCAAGTTCCTTTGAAGAACATGGTTATGGACATGGTAGTGGCAGACATATCCCCAAAGTTTGGCATGCTTCTATCTAGGTCGTGGGCTGCAAAGTTAAAAGGGAATTTGAAAATGGACATGTCATATGACACCATTCCTATTTTTGGCCAGGATAGACGGTTATACAAAGAAGTGCTGCTGAAATATATGGTAAGCAGTAAGACATAGCCGAATAACCATCCCATCTATTCAGTTGACACTGAGGTAGGTTCCTCCATATTCTTCAATGACCTCAGTTTTGAAGAGGATGAAACGACATCCATTATGACCACCGATGATGAAGCCGCGTGATGAGAAACCGAGTGCACCGATCTGATAAACCTTGCAGAGAATGAGATATGGAGCATGAGTTTCGATGACACCGTCAACAAAGAAGGGGTTGGGGCCAACGTATGGATAAACCCGCCCAAAGTGGGCTCAAAGATCTGTTCGTACAAACTTTCTTTTGACTGTACAAACAACATGGCTGAGTATGAGGCATTGATTTTGGGCCTAAAGGTATTAAAGGAATTAGGAACGGAGAAGATAGCAGTACATGGAGACTCCGAGCTGATTATAAACCAGGTGAAAGGCATATATTAGGAAAAACACCCCAGGCTGAGAGCATACAAAAACTTGGTGTTGGAACTCCTCAATTAGTTCCCGGAGTATAATATGTCAGTTGTCCCGAGGGGGAAAAATCATATCGCTGACGCATTGGCCACCTCAGCCTTGGATTTGAAAATCCCCATCTTTCCCAAAAAAAAATATGAATTTGAATTCAAGCACAGGCCAGAAGTGCCTGATAATATCGAATATTGGCAAGTGTTTGAAGATGAGAAATAGGTGGAGAGGTTTCTCCAAATGACCGACAAGTTCACTAATACAAACATTAACGATGAATGTTGTTGTGACGAAGATGGGAGCGCAGATGCACGCAGTAATGACGACCCTTTCCAGGACCAGATAACGGGAAGGGACATAGTACAACTGGAAAATAACATCATCCTGAAGGGTTTAGTGCCGCTAGAAAAGTTGTTGGACGAAAATGATGTGGCTAGAAATCCCAAGATCACTGCAAATGAAGAGGATGTTGAAGACTACAACATTGGGACTGAGGAGTATCCAAAAATAATCAAATTACCAAAAATGCTCAGTCCAAAGGTCAAGAAAGACTATGTCAAGTTGATGAAGGATTTCCCTGACATTTTCACGTGGAGCTATGATGATTTGAAGGTGTATGAAACTAAAGTAATCCAACATGTTATCACTCTCAAGGAAGACCATAAGCCTTTCAAACAAAATTTGAGATGGATAAATATGCTGCTACTTCCGCTGATCAAAAAAGAGGTAAAGAAACTCTTTGAAGCTAAGATTATCGTTTCTTTAAGATTTTCGAAATGGGTAGCCAATTTGGTACCTATAAGAAAGAAAAGCAGCGAAATAAGACTATGTGTGGACTTCCAAAATTTAAACAAAGTGTCCCTCAAGGATCACTAACCTCTTCCTAAAAGTGACTATATCCTGTAAAAGGTGGTGGGATCCCAAAAGATGTCTATGCTAGATGGATTTTCGGGTTATAACCAGATTATGGTACACACGGACAACAGGGAAAAGACAACCTTCACGAAGCCATGGGGTACGTTCTTGTATGCAAATATGCCTTTCAGACTGATGAACACTGGATCCACCTTCCAGAGGGAAATGGACATAGCATTTGCTGACAAAAAGGAAAAAGTTATTGTGATATATTTGGATGACATCACAGTATACTCTGAATTTGATGAACAAAACCTTAGGCATCTGAAAAGGGTTTTCCAGAAGTGCAGGAAATTCAACATATCGTTGAATTCGAAGAAATCAAATTTTGGGATGGAAGAAGGGAAGTTGTTTGGGAACATTATCTTGAAAGAGGGCATCAAGATAGACCCCAATAGGGTTGATAAGATCCGAGAAATCAACACTCCGCGTTGTAAGAAAGAAGTGCAATCCTTCTTGGGAAGGGTAAACTTCTTGAGAAGATTCATCCTAAACCTGGAAGAAAATATAAAGCACATAACCTGCATGCTCAGGAAGTGGAATGAGATCAAGTGGAATTTGGAAGCCAATAAATATTTTGAAGATATCAAGGTGGAACTGACTAGAGCTCCTATGCTAGCCAATACAGACTTCACGAAATGTTTCATCTTGTTTTCATTCACCTCGGAGCATACGATTGTCGGTGTGCTGTTGCAGAAAGATGGGAAAAACTTCAAGAATCCTATAGCCTATTTCAGAAGGATGTTGAGGGATGCTCCACTAAGGTACGACATTATGGAAAAACAAACATATGCCTTAGTTAAATCCCTAAAGGAGTTCAGGATGTACATATTACACTCCCAAGTCATTGCTTATGTGCCCATAACAACTCAGTAAAGGATATCCTGACTCAACCTGACCCTGAAGGGAGAAGAGGTAAGTCGATAGCGGCCATGCTGGAATAAGATCTTGATATCAAACCTATGAAACTAATTAAGGGTCAAGGTCTGGTGAAGCTGATGGCACAATCAGACTATGACATTGTGGGGATAAAATTCATTGTTGATCTATCCGAGAGTCATTAGGAAGAAATGAATGTGCAACCATCTCATAAGATCATCGATTCATTGTGGTATACATACATCATCTATGTGTTGAGGAATCTACAGGCCCCTTCAGGTTAAAGTAAGAACAAGGAAAAATTCTTAAAGCTCAAAGTGGTTAGGTTTTGTGTCATAGATAAATCACTCTACTGAAAAGATCCTGGGGGGATATTGTTGAGATGTTTTCTGGAAGATGATGCGAAATGAGCTATAGAAGAATTTCACCAAGGTGATTGCAGAGGGAACCACAACTAGAAAAACACCGTGCAAAAAATCCTGAGAGTGGGTTACTATTGGCCTACAATATTTACATATATATACAAAGAAGTCTCTAGCAGCCATGAGTGTCATATTTTCAATGGGAGAAGGAAGATGCAGTCCCTACCACTAAAGTCAATCTCAGTTGAAACACCTTTAATGCAATGGGGTTTGGATTTCATAGGGAAAATAAATCCGCCATCCTCAACATAACAAAAATGGATACTCATGGCCACAAACTACTTCACTAAATGGATAGAAGAGATCCCCATGAAGAAGGATACCGACACAGTCATCATCCAATTTCTGGAGACAAAAATCTTATCGAGATTTGGGTTCCCTGTTAAGATCATATAAGACAACGCGGCCACATTCAAATCCAAAAAGATGTATAAGTTATGTTAGGATTACAATATAACCCTAGGGCACTCTACAACATATTACCCGCAAGGAAACAGGTTGGTTGAATCTTCGAACAAAATCTTGACCAGGATCATCAAAAGGCTCCTACAAGACAATAAGAGGGCCTGGCATAAAACGCTTATTTATGCTATGTGGGCAGGCAGGGTTACCACCAAGAATTTTATCTCAATGTCACATTTCCATATTTTATACGGTGCAGATGCAATTTTCCCTACCTCACTGGGGCTTCCTGTCATAAAGTTATTGCGAGAGCAGGAGGCCGAGCCAGATGACACACATAGGAGAATAAATTAGTTAATTCACACATAAAAGATGTGGGAACATGTGTACAATCGATCACAACTCCACCATGAGAGGATGAAGAAAGCCTTTGAAAATCATTCTAAGTGAGAGGAGTTCCAGTTGGGAGATCTGGTGTTGAAATGGAATGTGAGAAATGAATATAAAGGAAAGCACATAAAGCTCAACAATCTTTGGATAGGTCCTTTCAAAATCAGCACATGTGGCAGACATAATGCTTATTTTCTAGAAGAATTAACTAGAGATTCCATTGGTTGGGGGCCTCTAAACGATAGGTTCCTCAAATGCTATCTGGTGAAGTAAGTCTGTTTAAGTCACATACCATTGTAAATAGTCGTTTTGTTTTTGTGTTGAGTCAATAAGTCAACAAAAAATTGAAGCCCAAAGTGAAGGCCCTAAGTTTATGCTGAGTTTATGTAGGATTTGTGTCGATAGGTTAGGTTACATCTGGTTCTTCATATGTCATATGTTCGAAATTTAAGTGAGGCCCAATTGTTAGGCACCTGGTCTATTGTTCTTTCTACCTCGTAGGGAGGATAGCATCCTTTGGTTAGGATTGTATTAGTTGAGTCATGGCTTGTGTGTCAAATTACGTAAGGTCAGGTACTTAAAAACAGAAGGGTCAAAGTTAGCAAGTGGTCGATTGTCCCTTGGAAACAAGAAGGGATGTTAGAGTCGAAACATGTGTAAATGGTATAGGTATGTTGTTTCTAGAGAGTTAGGTCATATTAAAAAGGGAGTCTCTACACGCCCCAGGTTGAGTCAGGTAGTTAATAGAAGTCGCATCGGCGAGTGCAGTAACCATTATCAGCTCATTACGAAGGCCAAGAGAATGAAAAATTGTGGTGTTCGTATCATGTATGACCTACAACCCTTATCTCTTGTACTTTACACGTGGGGATGTGTTATGAAAAATCTACAGTTCGATTTGAAACATGCAGTCGCCATGAATTTAGTGTTCCTTGGCACAATTCCTACTTCTTCCTGATCTATTGTAAATTCTAGGTGCTCTGCACCCATTTTATTCACGAAATCAGATTCATGCTCTGGCTGTAAATTTTCTCGCAAGCCCAGGTTGATCGAATTCTCCGACTTGGGCATTCGTCAGATCCACTGCGTGCAAGATAAATAGCAGTTGTGCCATGGCGACCTCCAAAAACATAAAAAAATGCATGCGAAGTGGTATAGTCACGAGGCTCAAACCCCAAAGTGACTGAGATTCATTCTCACTCACAACATGCATCCCTAAGGATACAAGGGGAGTTTTCCCTTTACCCACAGAAACGATGATATCACACTGCGTAGAACCTAGAGTGGAAATACCTACGCAGGAAGGAAGGATATTCGAAGCCCTGTCTCCCCAACAACAAATACCTTGGAGAAGGGGTAGGCCAAAGAAGAATAAGGAAGTTGGGGAAACCCGAGTCCAAGAGGAGCCACGCGCAAGATCGATCGCTGAAAAAATACTTATGCACGTTGTTCAGTTAAAACTTGTTGAAGGTACAAGCCGAGAAAGTGGGAGAAGAATGAGGAGGATGGATGTTGTAGGAACAAATGACAAAGATCCATCTCACTAGCTAAAGCAGGCAAAACTAGCTATCGTCGAACTTTACAAGGAAAACAGGGAGTTGAGACAACAACTAGCGACAAAGACCATTGAAGTGTCAACAGTGCAAGGCTGCAAAGGGAACATGACATGGCTCAAAAGATAGCTCAGAGAGGCACATGATACATTCGTATAGTTGCGTAAAGCACAGAGGCTGTCAGAAGAAAGGTATGTGAAGAATTCCAGAGAATGTGAAGTGGCTGAGGAGAAAGTCCGTGCAACTCTCTCCAGTGAACAGAAGAAACAAGATTAACTGGGATCGTTCTCGTATCCTCAAAAAGAGAGAAAATATTGACAATTTTGAAGGAGGCATTTCCCTAAAATGTTTTTTCGTTTGGTAATGTCCATTGCAGTTAGCTACCACTTGCCGTGCACTCCCCGATGAACGAGCGCATGACAAAAATAAAAGTCGTTACAATATATAGAAGGAACCTGATGAGAACTTGTTCATTCAGATATCTGATCAAAGGAAAGCATCGAAACATCACTCTCTCATGACAAGACCTAGTTGAAAACCGAAATCCTCATGGCAAAATACAAGCAGTCATGATGTAGCCAAATGTTTTTGTTTTCTATTTTTGGAAAAGAATCACGCGAAGAGTCCTTTAATGCAGAACAATAAGTTTCCTAGTTTTTAGAGATATTACTCAGAAGAGAAGGGTATCCCAAGAGGTGCCCTCACCTATATATTTGATGTTTTCAATGTAAGCCAAGTTGGTTGGCATAATTAGTTTAGACAATGTCTATTGAATGTAGTTTGTGTCTGATCAAAATTTAATGCAAAATTCCTGAAGCTTTGATGAAAAGATTCTAATTGCAATAGTTGGATGTATTGTTTCCTTTCTTTGCATACATATTTCATGTATTATTTATTCATATCTATTTCTTTCTAAATAGGAACGTATTTCAAACCTGGGATTCACTGCGCGGTGCCTTGGGATTCATTCCATTTAGACAAAACGTTTTCCTCTAAGTTAACTCTGAATTCATCCTCAACAGTGCTCTGAGTTTACTTCATGAGTTTTCTCCCACCCCACACTACAATTTTAAAATTGAATATTGTTGCTCACTTAGCCTTTATCCTCTCAAGTTCAGTCGTCGAGTCATTTATCTCTATCCTTTTCTCAAACCGACTCCATAGCCCAAGGTCTTTCTTTTTTATGCCAATATAACCAGAAACTATTATTCCAAAGGTGTTACATCTCGTCAATAATTCAAATCCATATCCTTTACTGAGACACAATCTTACGAGAGAGCCCTCTCCAGGTCCGAAAGGCTAGTTTTGGATCTCAAAGTTAGTTGAAATAGTTACCTCTATCGTCTCTTTATCAATCGAATAGATTTACAAAATGTTAACACCTTCCATATCCACCACTGAAGCTTGGTGGTCGGCTTGTTTATTATCAATGACTGCATAATTCCATGGCATACTCCTAGCCACATCATTGACGATGATAGATTCTTGGGCATTGTAAACCCTTCTACTATTCTGTTGTCTATGTGGACAGTCCCTCAGTGGATTTTCTTCTCCACATCCCCAACATTTCAAGGGTTCCTGTTTTGGGTTATCCATCTTTCCTAGGGTTGTTCCAAAAGGTTTATTTCCACTATGGGAGGGGAAATTATGTTGATATACACTTCTAGCAAGAAGGCTTATCCTAGAGTCCTTCCTATAGTTCTTAAATTTTGAGGATTTGAACCCCTTCTTATTGAATCTCTAACTGCTCTTCTTCTTCCAATCCTCACAAGGTTCTTTCTGACTCTCGAACTGTTCATAACAGTATCTTTCCTTTCGAATAGTGTCTTCTAAGGTTTTTGGCTCGTCGAACTCAATCCTGTTACAATAGTTCTTGGGTAACCTGCTAATAATTCATTTCATTTTCACCTTTTCATCCTTTATGTAGGGTACATTCCTCGATAACTCAAGGAATTTATTGAAATATTCCTCTATGGTGAGTGGTCTCAACTTGAGTTCATAGAACTCTTTAGTCTTCTTATCAAAATATTTTTTTGATAGATACTTCTTCTTGAAGTGTTTCTCAAATTGTTTCCATGATAGGTCCTCCTCATGGATTCCTTTCACATTCTTAAGGTCTTCCCACCAAATGGAAGCCTTTCCATTCAGGTTGAAGATGGTTATTCGATCCTTCAAGTTTTCAGAGAAATCATGGACTCTGAAGTACTTCTTTAATCCAATCAGCCAATCTTCTACCTCTTCCTCTTTCTTAATCTCACCATCAAAAGAGGGTGGTTTGGCTTTGTTTAACTCTTCAAGGTCATGAATTTTGGAATACTTTCCTTTTTTCCTTTTTCCTTTGAAAATTTGATCTAGTTTTACTACTAGAAGATCCATCTGAGTTGCCAATTTCCTTTCCAGAGGATTCTCCCGATGAGTGTCCCCTGTCTCCAGGTTGGACCTTTCTCGAGGTACTCCTCCTAGTGTGGCCACTTATGGGACCACGTTTTTGTATCTCAGGTGGACTTTAACTTCTCTTCGTCTGTCGTCGATCCACATGATTGGTTGCAGGTCCATGTTGGAGCTATCTCTATATGTCAGATAAACTCTGCAGCAAGATTGCATTAATTTCCATTTTCTTCTCTTGCTCTTTTATCAATCTCTCATTATCAGACTTGCAGCTTTGTAATTTGGCCATGAGACTCCTTACAGTTTCAGCCAAATCCGGAGGGGTCTCTACCACCCTCCTTTTTTCATATTCTTTGTCTCTATTGTGGGATCCATCCCCCACTTCATGGTGCTTCACCATCCTTTACGCTTGCAGTTTCCCATGGCTAATTGATCGCTTGAATGCTGAAAAAACACTTGTTGTTAGCTAACAGTCTATTAGTTCATGAACAACACATAGTTCATATTTCTTAAATACACACACAATAGGAAGATATCATTATTTTCTGTAGTAAGGGATTAACCAGACTTTTTAGGAAGGAGGTAAGGTAGGGAGTCACCCTTAAATTTCTTTAAATAAGTTTTTTACGCAACTTGTCCATGCGCCCAAGCAGGCCAAGTGTTGTAACCATGCTCTAATACCAATTTGTAACACACCCATGGTGGGGCATCGAAATTTCATTCTTCTTAAGAGCTAAATACCTCCATTGGGGGTCTCAAATCCTATTCTTCATGTCTGAGGATTTCCAGTCACGGTCTCCACGCTTATAATTAAGCTCAGAACTGGCAGATACACCTCTCCAAGGTTCCTCAGGTGTTCATTGGTCGAGGCCACGAGACCTCGATGTAGGTCTGACTCAATAGGTTCCTCGCACACATCGAAACTTTAGACTTCGGGTGTTCTTGACTCACCTGACTCTGATTCCACCGAACTCCAGACTCACAGATAGACACAGGTAAAATCAATGGTCCATGCTCTTTTCATATCCAATGACTGAGATTGACTTCGGGTCTCTAGCTTCGAGAGTTATACACCCTCCACTCTTCAAATTTTCCAAATTACTTCCTATGCGGAGTGTGAAAGATGAAGACACCTATCCTTTGCAATGGACAGTTCAAATATACTTCACTAATTCGGGCTTCAGGTCTTCTTTGTACTCTCTACAATACTATGCTCCAAATCCTCTAGACTTATGAAGTTCAAGACTCTCAAAGTCCCAGTCCCTTCACCAACCATGTTAGTTAGGTGGGCATGTACCAGGGGATGACACGTAGTTGGGTCAGTGGCGACACGTGCCCTCACCTAGGATGATGCGTGTCACAATCCAAGGGCCCTATGGGGTAGGTGATGTGCATAAATCTAGGTGGCATGTGTCTCGTTAAGTTTGAATCCATGTCACCATGGATGACATCACTATACATCGTCACCTCGGGCAAACGACTTCTATGTTCCTCAGATATCACGAATAAGACCTGGTCATGTAGACCTATAGATCTATGGCTCCAGTTACCTCGGGGTTTCGACATTCGGGAGTGTTGCTATGTAAGCTCCTCTTACCTTTCAATGTGTCTAATCTCTGAATTAGAGGGTCTAGCGCCACGCATCCCTGATATATCGATGGTTGGGAAAGGATCCAATGGATCCCATGATCTATGGTGTTGGGTCCTTCATGGCTTCGACCTTCAGGGTTTCAGTCCTGGGTTTAATTTGAGAGATAGGTTCACCCAACCACCTGGGGAGCTGCTTATCACCAGTCGACCTCACAGGAGATAAAGTCTCCCAGTTACCTTTAGTCTGTGTAAGACTAGTAAGGTTGGCCTTACTCCGAAGTCCCAGACTTCCAGAGCTATGAAGCCAAGGGGACATAGATTCCTTAGACTTATCCTAAGGTTCCTGGGTATTGGTCATATGGGTCCTTTCGAACGGATCTCATCCACTCATCTTCTAAATGAAGGGACCTCCCCTTTTAAAGGCTTCTGCTTTCGCTACCCTTCCGGAGCTTGTGATGAAATGGTTAAGGACTTGGGCCTAGAATCCTGGTCACGCAACAAGGATTCTATAAGAGGTGTCCTCTTCATAAGGATAGTTTTAGGTCAACACTACATCTCCCATCTCAACCATCATACAAGATTATGCCCCAGGAAGCCTCCAGAGCCAAGTTGGGCATTTGAACTATTGATTGAGGGTGTAAGTTTTCAAAGAGATGGAGGCATGTACATACCGTAAGCATTCCACATAGAAAATATTTATAAGTACACATATGCATAAATCCAAGCATTCATCCATTATTCTAGTTCAACACATAAAACAAGGAAGTTACTTATCAGAACCAGACAATGTGAAGAGACTGTTGAAAGGGGTGCATTTTTCAACCCAATTTTAGGCTCAGTCACTCCAAACAGATTTACCACTAGCCACCCCTGAGATAGACCATGATGCTCTGCAACAAAATCCATTCTTCCATCTCAGCAACAGTAGGGACCGAGGTTCCTTACCTCCTCCCGTAGGATATTGGAAATGGTTTACATGACACCAAGAAAGAAGGACCAACCTCATTTATCATCTTGTATCATAACCTTCTCTGCCATTTCATGTGACCAGAATGCTTATTTTCTAGTTCTTCCTTGAACCCTAAAGTTTTCTCTCCTATGCACTCTTTGCAGGTATCCCCCTGCCCACCACACCTTCCCTTATTTCCTCTTTCAACAAGGTTGTGTGTGGCTCATGTTGCAACACACACACACACACACACACACATATATAACTTTAGAATTTAAATAGTTTTCATTCTCGTTTAAATAAAGACAACGCGTGCTTGATGTCTAGCCATTGATAAAATCTTTCGGTTAATCTAACAATCCTAAACTCTTAAAATTTATGGAATCGCCTACTCATTAAAGAGTCAAATCACTAAAGAATTCTTTTTAAACGTCGGGTTTCATGGTTTCGCGATGCATGATAGTTCAACATGTAGTAACTCCAAAGTCCCGATATCCAAAATCACAAAATTGTCTTAAGCTTTAAACCATGTGAATTAATATTTAAAAACGATTAATGATTAATAAATCTTATCACGATTTCACATTTCAGGGATCTTAACATGTAACAACTATCACTATCCCGAGACCCAAAACCTTGAAATCTTAGAGGTTAATCACGATTAATTAAAAGGGTTAAACTCGTTTAAAATTAATTAACCACATCGCGATTTCATGTTTCGTAAGTTAGAGTTCAAGCTGTTATAGGATCTCCCAGGAAACGAAACTCCGAAATTTACTTAATGATAAATACGATTAGTTGATGCATTAACAATGATTAATTCTTAATTAATTCATCGCCTAATAATGACTCGGATAAATTCAAATTTCATTTGCGCCTTTCCAAGAATGAACCACCAAAAAATTAATAACATTAATAATTGATTTACGAAAATCATTCTAAATAAGATCTTGGGTCACTGCCTAAATATTATTCATTAAGGAAAGTAAATACTCTGTCAGTAGAAGTATTGGTTAATCGATGTGATTAAAGGAAAAAGGTTTTGAATTTTAAATTTCATTGTGCATTTTTAGCGAGCAATAAGTTTTCCAACTAAATGATTTTACGCATTTCCTGTGGAAGATAATAGAGTTATAAGGCCTGATACCATGGATCCATGAAAAGAAACTAAAATGAATGGTGAAATTTGGAGCCAAAACACAGATGTCCTCTCTGACACCTCGCCCAAGAGCATATACATTGTTAAATTCTGGATGCAAGTATTCAACATTCTATAGTATGAACTAGTAAACTATCGGGATTATTCAAGCGACAAAGAGAAGGAGGACCTGTCTACCAAATACAAAATGATTTCCCAGTCAGATATTAATAAGATAGAAACGATGTTTAGGCTCTTGCCTTACAATGATATGATCGGTTGGGCACTGGACCATGTAGATATCCCAACCAGAACCATCTTCAATTCATGAAAAGTCACATTTGGGTCATTCTGGCTAGAACATCTATAGGTCATGTACAAATTGCATCCAGTACGAAATTTCATTTACGATACCAGTTTCCTAGTAGATTTTGACAAAAATGAATGCGCTCAATATGCAAAAAATCTTCCCGACTTAATTAAGGACTGGTACTCTCGCCCCAAGAAGTTCAGAGCTGACTCCCATGGTGTAAACATGGTTTCCTCACTAGAACCTCACATAATGTACATATCAATGATGATGTGTAGACTCTACGGGAAAGAAAACACAACCCATTTCTGTTTATCATGGGTGCCCATTATGCACACAATAGTAGAGGGTTATTCTTTTGATTGGACCAAGATATTGTCAGAAAAAATGGTTAAGGAGATTATGGAGTATCGGTCACTAAAAGCCAAAGGTAAACCGATCCCATTTTTCATGTCGGCTTATATTATGGATGTTGTCTGTTTTATGATGCCTTTTCCTCTGATGGACTAGAGCTGGACTCCAAATAGTGCTTAACCCATACATATTTATCATTCAAAACTTTGGGAAGACAAGGCGAAAGATTTCTTTTATGAAATCTGCAACTGGGTGGTGGTGTCAATGCACACCACAATATATGGCTACCCACCTCCCAAAATTTTTGACAAAATTGTGACTAATCTGAGAAAAATAGTAGACTGGTACATTAAAGAGAACTTTTCCTATATTAGGGTTTTTGGTTGTTCGGTCCCTCCACATGCTCTGCCTCAAATTTTACCAGAACGATTGGTGTGTTGTGAAGTAGCACATCAAACTATTCTTGGAGGGATTAGTAAGGAGTTAAAATCAGTACAAAAAAAGGTATGGCCATCTTTTCCCTTGCATATTGGTACATTTTCTCTACTGGATTTTGGCCATTCAAAAGTGGAGGTCGCGGCCCTGGGAGACATCAAGCTGGTCGATATCAAATTCAAGAAGCATGATCCACAAAATATCGTAGGCAACCACATGGCCAGCTACAATCTGAAAAGATATGAACATGAGGATTCCCCTCAGGATGAAATATTCCAAGGAGCGAGGTCCTATCAAGAGGTTTTGAATCGAATTCAAGCTCTAGCACCAAATAAAATGGCCGAGTTTTATAATTTCTAGAGACATCGAAGAAATAGCCTCCCCAAAGTATTACAAGGAGAAATCCCGACACCTCCAGATACACAACAAACAAAGGCCCAAGTTTTAGAAACAGTGAGCTCCAACAGACAAGAAACCCTAGAAAGCTTGGAGAATATTGAGGTGTTGACTCATAAAGGAGATACCACAACGAAAAATGTAACAGGTGATCAAGGTAAATATCAAACCGAGACCTTGACAGAAACAACTACTGATATGACCGAGAAGCTACCATCCACTGAGATAGGTATTCCTATCCAGTCCATCACACCTCTACAATACAACAAAGGAAACCCAAGTGTCAAGGTTGTATTCATAGAAGACTTCACACCTATTTCGGTAGTAGAGATGCCTCCTTCAGAATTATTCTTCAGCAAGAAGAGAAGGCTTGTGGTTAAAATATAAACACATCAGAAGGAGGGTGTAGTTTTTAAAATACATAGGATGTTATTTGATGGAGGGGCTTTGGAAGAGACAGACTTTGCTTCAGAGGTGGCAGGTTCGCTGGGAGATTTTGCAACAACAAACCAGTTTTCAGTCGGGAACTTAAAATAACGATTGAAGCAAAAAGATCTGTTGATAAGCCAATTGCAAAATCAAGTGTAGATTGTGGAGAAGAAACTCAGGAGTGATATTAACAAGGGTTTTGAGAAGATTAGAGCCAGTGATAAAAAGAAATTTAACAACTCAAATCTGGTCTTGACAAAATGCACAAGAATGCATAGGGGATTAAAGGACGAATCATTTAACAAAGTGAATTGGTGAAGAAGCTATAGGCCAAGGTAAGTTTGACTGAAAACATGGTTATAGATATAACTGTTTTCCAAGCTTAGGCATTGGAGGTGTGTAAGAAACTGAAATCTTCGCGGCAAAGCCTTTTCAATAAGGTGGAAGCTATCCAAAATAATTTTTGGGTCGTAAACCAATCATTAAATAAATTTTTTTTAAGGGAGCGAGGAGTATTGTTGCTCGGGCCACTTTCCAAGAAGAAGATATGTCATCATCTAGAGAAGGAATATCTCTGTATTCAACGTTATCTATTTCAGAGCAAGCCAGAGGCGATATAGTACTAAAGACCCAGGAAACCGATTAGTGTTGAGAATATTTTGTATAAAGACATATTTAGAGGAATGAACCAGGGCTGCTTCTTGCCATATTGTAACTAAGAAAACTCATCCTTTATGAGTATTAATACAAGTGCAGACAGGGATTCCAAATTTTGTGCAGTTTGAGTTTTGTGCTCTTCTTCTATTTCATATCTTCAGTTTTCTTTATGTTACTCCTTGATAAGTGAATGATTGCAATTTAGTATAACATCTACTGTAATCACATTTCATTTAATTATTTGACAAGCTAGTAGTTTTTCCTCTATATTTGCTATTAGCAAATACAAGAAATACAAGCTGTTTGGATCACTATATCATATATCATGTCAGGGGTACATTCTACTCTTTCTTCTACTTTAAGCAATGTAAGATTCTTCTATCATTGATGCCTTAACTTTTTTAATAGTTTTTGTATTTTTCTCCCTCATCACTCAATTTGATAAATTGACTCAGACGACAAAACACAACCTCTGTTCTGTTCATCTATTAATTTCATTTGAGGATTTAATTCTTACATAATGAATAGAATAAAAAGAAATTTTAAACAAACATTCCTTAATTCCTGATGCTTGACATTATGATTTGAGCCTTAAGTTTAATCTCAGGAACAACATATTTTCGGCGTTGTTGCCAGGGACGGAGAAACGAAGTTACTTTTCCTTGGGGTAATGACATGGTAAGTTTCTCTCTTTGATAGTGAAAAAAGATTGAATACAGTATTAAGGCTATTTTTTTTTTCACTTGGCGACTCCATCACTAATAAATTGGCATTCAGTCGAAGGAATACTAGAAAGAATCTAGAAGATAAGAAGACTACGTCTGTATCCGACCCTGAATTTTTTTTTAAACCAAGGGGATACCTCAAGTAGACCACTGCATCCATGAGTAAGGTTTACCAACCTAAAATAACACAGTCTAATGCTAAGGTTCCACCTGAACACTTAAATTTGCAAGAAGTTTCCACCCAAATCCATTTCGGAGAAACATCTATTGATAGAATTGAAACCAAAATCATAAACCCCGAATTACTTTTACCCAAGATTAAAGCCGAGACAGATTCAACTTCCTCCTTTACTAATAAAGGTAAAAAACCCATCTCAATACCTACTTTGATTCACATTCCATCAATCCCCAAATTAAAGGTTCCAGCCTCCCGAGGTTTTGAAGAATATATCTCACACTCTGATTCAACTCCTATTGGTTCTCCCATTTATATATCCTGCAAGTCTGAAGAACCTAGTCCTCATCTCTCTTTTCCTCCCTTTTCTGATTTTCTATCTCCTGACAATAAGTTCCTAGAACCTCTTTCACTTCATCTCGAAGTAGCCCAAGGGTCACTAAACATCTTTGAAAATCCTCTCTATAATCTCTAAGTTTCACCCCCTAGATTATCAATGGCTTCTATCGGAGGTTGGGATGGAGGCGGTGGAGGAGGAGGAATTGGTGCTGGAGGAGGAGGAGAAGGTGGTCAAGGACCTCTACCACCTCCTGTATTATTCAATGATGTAAATACTAAAGTCAGAGCCTGTAACCCCTGTCAACTATTTTCAGGCAAGCAAAAGATTCTTGCACTACCTTTGGTCATAGTCAAGATAGAAGCTCTGTTTTAGCATGGGGTCTAGATTTCATCAGTGAAATACATCCACATTAAAGTGCACAACATAAGTGGATTTTGACCACTACTGACTATTTCACTAAATGGGTGGAGGCTATTTCGACGCGAAACACAACAAATGCAGTGGTGATCAGTTTCTTAGAAGAGAACATTTTGTCAAGATTTGGCTATCCTCGGAAGATAGTTATTGATAATGCCCAAGATTTCAAATCCATGGCTTTGGTAAGTTTATATCAAAAGTACAACATTGTACTAGGACATTCCACATCCTACTATCCTCAGGGAAATGGATTATCTGAGTCATAGAACAAGAGCCTAATCACCATAATTAAAAAAGTGTTGACTGGAAATAAGAAAGCATGGCATGTACATTTGAAATATGCTTTGTGGGCTAATATAATATGCACTAAAAGATCAATCAGAATGTTCCCTTTTCAAATGGTATATGGTACCGAGGTAGTTCTCCCCATAAATCTTTCTTTACCCATAATGAAACTCTGGCAAGATGCAAAGGAAGAACCAAATGATACCACCAGAAGAATAAATCAATTGATTGAAGTCCAACAAAATAGGGCTGAAGTAGATGAGAAACTCCAGAAATATCAGGATAACATGAAAGCATTGTTCGACCAAAAAGATAAATATAGGGAATTCCTCTCTGGTGACTTGGTTTTAAAGTGGGATGCCAGGAAGGAAGACTCAAGAAAACATGGCAAATTTGACCATATCAGGTGTGGACCTTTCAAGATCATTGCTTCTGAGGGAAAGGATTCATTTTTGTTGGAAAATCTTGATGGGAAAATCCTTAACGCCCCTATCAATGGGCATTACCTGAAGCATTTCATGCCATAATCAACTTCCAAACTCTCATTGTACATACCAGTTTGATTTTCACATTTTTGTTTACAATTTTTTTTTCTTTGGTAAGTCTTTATTTTTACTGTAAATAAAAGCAGGTTTGTTGATTTCATAAAAACAAAAATTCAAAAATAAGTACTTCATAAAGTCCAATATACAGAAGTTCCTGAGATCTTTCATGTTTATTTTCCTTGAAGGATACTTGCTAAAATTCAAGAGATAAGATGTATCAGGAATCGATACTCACGTCTCAGAACATTGACTTTCTCTCGAAACAGGTGATAAATAAATAGTTTACTTGATGAAAAATATAGAGAAAATTTGAGGTATGAGCTTCTTCCCTATTGACCCAATTTAAATTTTCACGGAGATATCACTAAGTATGACAGAAGTCTCATCTATACAAATATTGTCCCTTGATCTACAACCAAAAGAATATAAAATTACGATTTAATTCTCAAGATTCTTTCTCTGGGTTAAAATGAAATAAAATTCATTATAATAAACTAAAAAACAAAAATACATAAAGAAAAAAATTTGAGAATCAATAAACAAGTTTGCATAGGAATGACCGTGTTCACAACATAACATCTGAATCCTCATTCTGTTTTTCTTTCTTATCTTCAAGTTATTTTTCCTGTGATTTTCAATATCTTTTCATGGTCTTCATGAAGGGAAAATGACTTCACCTTAACTCTTAGGGCTCAAAAACAAGTCTTCAACATGAGAATAGGCAAAGAATCATCATGAATCCTCTCAATTTAACTGAAAGCAAAGTATGTCTAGGCTAATCCTAACTACTTTATCCTTTCTAGAAGATTTAAACTAATTAGATTCACTCAAGGAAAGTCCCCAGAAAATAAAATTTCCCCGTGAAAACTTCCCTGTAGGCGAAGGTGTTTTGAAGGTCAGAAGAGGATTAGTCCAGAGTAATCAAAGTGGGTTAACATACCTTTATTGGTAAATTATAAATAGATACCATCCCTGGTATATTACATTATATACACATTGATTTCCCCCACTTCATGTTTTAAAAATATATGACATATGGTGAAAGGAAATTCATTAAATGATTGCCCTCATCTCAACATTTAAACGAAAAATTACTAATTGAATTCGTGAAAGGAAATTCAATGTGGGAATTAGATAACTTCACCGGGGTACTGAACAGGTACGCTGGCAGTGAAGCAATGTCTATGATATCTACAAGGCTATTATACATGTATTATAATGTAATCTGGTAACTAGTTCTTTTTAGACTAGATCCACATTCTAAACCAACATGGGACTCCCTGTTTAAAACATTTGAATTAATTTTCCTTGATGTGAACAAAATCGAACAGAGTCTAATAGATCGATTAAAGTTGCTTTGATTATCTCAAGAAAATCTGAAATCAGTTTTAATAAAAGGAAGCCATTAATAAGCCTAAACTCAAGATCGATGAATGATTAAGTTTAGAAAGTTTTCGGAGATATGGATGAAATCCAAAGTCCTTCTGTGTGTCCTTTTTCAGAATGTGTTTCACAGAAATGAAATAATGACTCCATTTACCCAATAAAGGCACTTGGCCTATTGTTCTTCTCGTCCCGCAAGGAGACGAGATCCCTAGATGGAGCCTATGTTGGAACACACACACACACACACACACACAATTTTGTACTTAAAATAGTTTTCATTCTCGTTTAAATAAAGACAATGCACACTTGATGTCTAGCGGTTGATAAAATCTTTCGGTTAATCTGACGATCCTAAACTCTTAAAATTTATGGATCCACCTACTCATTAAAGAGTCAAATCACTAAAGGTTTCTTTCAAAACGTCGGGTTTCAAGGTTTCGCGATGCATGACAATTCAACATGTAGTAACTCCAAAGTCCCGATATTCGAAATTGTGAAATTGTCTTAATCTTTAAACCAGGTTAATTAATATTTAAAAACGATTAACGATTAATAAATATTATCACGATTTCTTGTTTTAGGGATCCTAACATGTAACAACTATCAATATCCCGAGACCTAAAACCCTGAAATCTTAGAGGTTAATCACAATTAATTAAAAGGGTTAAACTCGATTAAAATTAATTAACCACATCGCGATTTCACATTTTGTAAGTTAGAGCTCAAGCTGTTATAAGATCTCCTGGGAGCCGAAACCCCAAAATTTACTTAATGATAAATGTGATTAGCTGATGCATTAACAATGATCAATTATTAATTAATCCTTTACCTAATAATGACTTGGGTAAATTCAAATTTCATCTGCGCCTTTCCCGAGCATGAACCATCAAAATATTAATGACATTAACAATGGATTTATGACAATCATTCTAAATAAGATCTTGGGTCACCACCTAAATCTTATTCATTAAGGTAAGTAAATACTTCGTCAGTAGAAGTATTGGTTAATCGATGCGATTAAAGGAAAAGGGTTTTGAATTTTGAATTTCATTGTGTGTTTTTACCGAGCAGTAAGTTTTCCAGCTAAAAGATTTTACGCATTTCCTGTGGAAGATAATAGAGTTCTAAGGCTTGATACCATGGCTCCATGAAAGAAACTAAAATGACTAGTGAAAGTTCGAGCTAGAACACAGATGTCCTCTCCGACACCTCGCCCGAGAGAATAAACACTGTTAAATCCTGGATGCAAGTATTCAACATTCTATAGTATGTGTTATCAACCTCTAATTTGCCCAAGGTTGTCGAGACAGTCACAGAGGTAACATCAAAAAAACTTTGATTCAAGGATCTATCCCTCCAAGACTTAGAGGGGGATCTCTCTATCTCATTTAAATTTGTTTATATTGGATATTAGGCTAGCTATGTACATGGGTTTGTTTCTAGATATGGTATGTTTGGGAGATTGAAAACTTGAATTTACATTGGGCTATGGGGTCTACCTTCTGAAAATGGATCTATCTCAAATGTATAAGATTGTATCCACGGGGGCAGGATAGAAAGACTGTTGGATCAAATTGAATCAAATGAAAGTGAAGGAGAGGAATAGAAGGGAAATTCCATTAAGTAGAGGAGCAGCTAAGAATTCCTATGCTCAACTTTAGATGAAAACATCCAGATCATTAAAAGACCAGAAATAGAGTGCAAAAACAAATTATGTTCTTAATATTTCTTTTAATGATTATATCATGGAAAAACATGAAATGGATCTACAGAGTAAGAAAACAGTTACCCAGAGAGGAAAAACATCACCAAGGAGTCTAACACAAGAATCATGCAGATACAATTTTTATTTCTGGAAAGTCATCTAGAAAATTACAAAGTATCCCTTGTGGGGCATAAATCAAGAGCTCCACAACCAACCATTGTGCATTTGAATTATTAAAATATATGGAATGGACTCTCCCCAGGCTCAGGAGGTTGAATTCAACCACCTCGGCCAAAAATAGCAAAAAATCCCAAAAAATCCAGAACAGTCTGCCATGAAAGACGGGCCGAATTGCTGCAAAAAGGGGCCAACTTAGACATTTTTTTCTCTTCAATGGTGACATCAGTGTAAAAAATGAAGGAGTTTATTCTATATGAGTTTGTTTGGAGAACAAAATTCCTTCGGTTTCTCCAATTTCGTCTCCATCTTGCCGAAACAGCTTCTGCAAAATCATGACCAAAACAGGAAAAACCAAAAACTTGAAAAAAGGGGATTCGAAAAGGTTTTGATTCTCCCAACTGGTGGCACCTGTGAAAAATCGGGGAGCTTTTTAGTTCTTCAGCCCGTTTAGAACAAAAACTTCTCTTGGGTTTTGAAAATTCTTCTCCATTTTCCCAGAATCATCCTCATGAAAAGATTGGTCGAACTGGCAAAAATGCATTTTTTTCACTTTTCGGAAGGGTGGTTTTGGAGGGCAGAGTGGTTTACTTGGACCCCCTCTGAGGTGGTAAATGGTATTGGGAAGGGGGGGTCTGAGTTCAACCTGAACTGGCATCTGTCCCTCCCAATACCACCAACTCGGACCCCATGGAGTTGATGGGATGTGAGAGGGGGTCTAAGTTGTCTGAACATGTGAGAGTGTTTAGACTTAGGATATGTTTTAATTTTTGGTTTTTGTTTATTTATTTATTATTTAATATTTGTTTTTAAGTTTGTTTTATTACATTTTGTTCTATTTATATATGTTTATTTAAATGTTTTGTGTTGTTTTATTATATGTTTTAATTAATTTAAATTATTTTATATTTGTTTTATTAAATGAATTGTTATTTGATTTATTTTTAATTGTTTTTTTTAATTATAGTTTTTTAATTATTATTTTATTTTTGTTAGGGGGGGGGGGGTCTAAGTTGTACGAGCATGTGAGTGTTTAGACTTAGGATATGTTTTAATTTTTGGTTTTTGTTTATTTATTTATTATTTAATATTTGTTTTTAAGTTTGTTTTATTACATTTTGTTCTATTTATATATGTTTATTTAAATGTTTTGTGTTGTTTTATTATATGTTTTAATTAATTTAAATTATTTTATATTTGTTTTATTAAATGGTGTTATTTGATTTATTTTTTAATTGTTTTTAATTATATGTTTTTTAATTATTATTTTATTTTTGTTATATGTTTTATTTAATATTTATATTTTGTTTTATATATTTTAATATTGTTTTGTTTTTAATTTAATCTTTAAGAAATAGTTTGATTAATAAAATATTAACCTAACCACTAACTTAATTATTACTTAATTACTTAGTTAATAATTAATTAATTATTAACTAGTCTAACCTATTCTAACTATACTAAATTTTATTACTAACATTATTGACCTATTGTTTTTTTTGTTTTTTTCCTAAGATTGTTTATTCATGCAGGGATAAAATTGGTGAAGAGGTGAAGAAATGAAGGGTGAGGGACTGAAGGGTGCAGTGGTGGGTGAAGGATGCAATAGGGTGATGAAGGATCAGGAGAAATGGATGGAGGGGGAAGTGAAATCAACCGAGCCCAGTAAGCCAAATGTCTTCATCACGAAAGCAATGCCAAAAAAGCAGCCAAAGAATCGAGTTACCTATGATTATAGGACCCCAACATAGGCTCCACCTAGGGATGGAAGCTCTTGAGGATGTGTCAAGAATCTCAGACCTCTGAACATGCAGACCGGTTCTTTATTGGTTGGGCCATGGAGTCACTGTAGCTACAATCTTCGAACTGACACAAATTTGACTGAACACTGAACTAGATAGTATCAACTGCAAACTGTGTTGGAAAATATACAATACTGAAAAATATGCTCAAATCACTGAGCTTATTCAAAACTGCTACCTACCCTACACTACTGATAATTTTGTTGTTTTAAATGATACAATAATGCCAGTGCATCCAGTTATGCAACTTCTCTAATAACTCTGTCCTTTCAATTTTTTCAACCAATATCAGAAATAGAACTTGCATAGGCATCATGAAATTCTTTCCATCCTGATCTTCACAACACAAAATTATGGGACTGTGGACAATTCTAGAAACTTTGGGAATCAATGGGAATTATGAAAACAATAGCTCCTCCATGTAGACAACTATAGGATCATAATAGACATGACCTATCTCCTGATATTCAAATTTATCCATTTCAACTCCGTGATCTGATAATGCACATATACCATTTGTACCATTTTGCACATGCTGATTTATCTATGGTTTTTCTAATGAATTTTGAGAAAAAAACTGCTGCTGAATCAAAACATAGAAATGATTCTTTAACCATGTCTAGATCATAGCTTATTTTCAACTCATGACTGGTGAATGAAAAATGATTTTGACAACACAGGTCATCCAACCAATCAGCTATTAGATCTTGAAAAGACTGACAAGACTGTTTTATTAATTCAAATGAAATTTCCTTACTTTCTATGTGTTTTTCCTTCAACATTTGTTCAAGAGTCTCCTTCAAAATTTGAAATGAATTATAATCTAATGGTATAGAGTTACATTCCAGTGTTTCAAATTCTAATTTAGGCTCTGAATTTTCCCCTGAACTTTGAAAATCAGAGAAACTTGGATATTGTAATCCTGGATCTGAAATATCCTCTTTCTCAACACTAACATCCTTCACTATCTTGTCAGAAGATTTACCTTCTTTGATATTTACCACTTATTCAGAAATTTCCTTCAAAAATTTAAAAGAAGAGAAACATAAGGGTAAAGTTTGTCCACTTACCCCAAGACTTTCTACATTGTGATCATAATTGTCATAATTTCCATGCACAGATTGATTGTCCTGTTGGGATTGCAAATGATCTTCTTCCTCCCAACAATATGCTGCTAATTTCTCTGGAAAAACCATCTCGATATCATCCTCATCATATTGATCGTTCTTGGGTAAATAATCCATGAATGGAATGTCATCAAACATGCACATCATATCAGTTGATGGCTCTTCAATAAGCTAAGTTGGAACTTCATCTTTAACTACGTTGTGAATTGAATACATGCAATAATCCTTTGGTGGTTCAAAATACTGAGGCTAGGCTGCAAGGTGTTTGGGGACATTGATCCTTGTCCATTCTTGCACTAATGGAACATAAGGTCTTTGAACAGAAATTTCCTCCTTCTTACTAATCTTCTGCATCATCTCTCTTACAGTGTTTTCCAGAACATCTAGTTTCACTTCTGAAGATGTCGTCGGTTCCTTTTATATTCTATCTTTCATCAATGATTCTAATTTTTCCTTTCTATTCAGCAAGTTAGCTTCCACATCAAATGCAATCTTTTGCATTTATTCAAGGGTTGCAGTGTTCTTTTCTCTTATTGAAATGTCATCTCAGGATCGAAGGCATCTGGGAAATGCAAGTGACATGATTCTGGGGGTGGCCTTATATATGCAGGCATTGCATGATATACCTTATTGAACCTTGCTGAAAACTGATGTATTGTCTCCTTGGCTGTCTTTTCAAATGGTCACACTCTTCTAGGATGAGAAAGACTTTTCTCATGATTACCCATTGATCTAGGAATTTTTTTACAAATTGATGGAAATTGCTAATGCTTGCAGTTGGAAGATTCTTAAACCAATCTTTGACTTTACCTTGCAATGATAGGGAAACAATTATGATGCAGACATCATCATCTTCCACCTCAAACAGATCAAGAAAATCCTCAAGACTTTGGATATTCTTTTCAGCAGTGATCTTCACATTTTCTCCATCAAACCTAGGAAATTATTGGTGTAATTGGCAGGGAGGTCATGGAGAATAGGAGGCAAATATAGGGGCTTTTATCTATCTGGGAGTTTTGCAGGTATAGGAGGCAAAGCAAGGGGCTTATAGCTAACTGGAATTTCAACAGTGGTAGGATATAAGGCATGATATTTGTATCTCACTAGGCTATCTACAAATATTGGAGTGTGTACTAGAGCTATAGGTAAAGGATGAATCCTTTGAGGTTCTTCATCTTGAAACTGATCATCATTAATTCCAACAAAAAATTCTTGACCATGATTATAATAGGAAAGAATATAATTAGAGATCAAGCCAACAATGTCTTGAATACAACTTGAGCTTGAATACCTACTCTTTCCAGATTGCTTGGTCATGCTTCAAGTTCTTCCTCCAGTGGAGTCTTTGAGTTGGCACTGTCTGAAGCTGATTGGAGTCGTTAGGTGAAACATTTTATCCTTCTTGTGTCTGGTCACTGTCCACCATCAGTGATCATATATAGAACTTGCTATTATTTTTGAGGAACAGTTCCCCAGTGGAGTCGCCATTATGTTATCACCCTGTAACTTTCCCAAGGTTGTGGAGGCAGTCACAGAGGTAACATCAAAACCACTTCGAGTCAAGGATCTATCCCTCCAAGACTCAGAAAGGGATCTCTCTATCTGATTTAACTTTGTTAATATGGGATATTAGGATAGTTATTATTGTACATGGGTTTGTTTAAGGATTTGGTATGTTTGGGAGATTGAAAACTCAAATTTACATTGGGCTATGGGGTCTACCTTCTGAAAATGGATATATCTCAGATGTATAAGATTGTCTCCATAGGGAAGGATAGAAAGACTAATAGATCAAATTGAATCAAATGAAAGTGAAGGAGATGAATAGAAGGGAAAGTCCATTAAGCAAAGGAGCAGCTAAGAATTCCTATCCTCAACTTTAGATGAAAATATGAAAATCATTAAAAGACCAGAAACAAAGTGCAAAAACAAATTATATTCTTAATCTTTCTTTTAATGATTAGATTAGGGAAAAACATGAAATGGATCTACAGAGTAAGAAAATAGTTACCCAGAGAGGAAAAACATCACGAGGGAGTCTAACACAAAAATCCCGCAGATACAATTTTTATTTCTGGAAAGTCATATGGAAAATTACAAAGTATCCCCTATGGGGCATGAATCAAGAGCTCCACAACAAACCATTTTGCATTTGAATTATTAAAATATATGGAATAGACTCTCCCTAGGCTCAGGAGGTTGAATTCAACCACCTCGGCCAAAAATAACAACAAATCCCCAAAAAACTGGAACTGTCCGCCATGAAAGACGGGTCAAACTGCTACAAAAAGGGGGAAACTCAGACATTTGTTTCTCTTCAACGGTGACACATGTGTAAAAAATAAAGGAGGTTATTGTAGATGAATTTTTCTAGAGAAAAAACCTCCTTCTCTTTCTCCAATTTCATCTCCTTCTCGCCGAAACAGCTCCTGCAAAATCGTGACCAAAACAGGAAAAACCGGAAACCTGAAAAAAAGGGCTCAGAAAAGGCTTTGATTCTCCCAAATGGTGGCACCTGTGAAAAATATGGGAGACATTTTTCTTCTTCAGCCCAATCTGAGCAAAAACCTCTCTCAGTTTTGAAAATTCGTCTTCATTTGCCCGGAATCATCCTCGGAAAAAAATTGGTCGAAGTAGCAAAAATGTGTTTTTTTCACTTTTTGGAAGGGCGGTTTTGGAGGGCAGAGTGGTT